>JAVJAQ010002393.1:780366-1096742 GCA_032362365.1 Zygogramma bicolorata | reverse complement strand
GTTTTCTATGCATTCGCTTGGAGGTGGGTGGATGAATTGTTTCATAACTCAGGCAAAAACCGAGGCAAAAACTGACATCTTTCAATGATTCAAAGTTCAAGATAATGAGGAAACCCGTAGCTATCATTCCATGTATTTCGAAGTTCTTTCTTATTTGGCAAAAAGATTTAATAAGCTGTGAAAGTTTTTTCCGCACCATTTCGACACTGTTCCATTAATTTGTTTACATTTTTTTTTTAAATAGTCTGTTATCGGAAATTTTTCTTTATAATGGGTCCATGGGTCCGTACTTTCCCCGCGTTCTAATAAATGATCCATTTGTTTATTTACATTTTTCATGCGATTTCGGAGTTATGTAGAATCTGCGGAACAACCGCGAATTAAAAAATTATTAGCCATAAAAAATATATATGTATTCGGGGAAACTAGAGCATCTTGGCTTCAAACGATTTGCATGGCAAGTCGATAAAATGGCTTATTCACAGGTTCGTCCCTTCATTTACTGGACTATTAGAAGTCACGGCACCACTGAGTCTTAGTAAGTCGTGCCTACTTAACTATTTTGCGTTAAGTGCTTTAAGTGTTTTATTTTCTATATCAGAATACTCAAAACATTTTTTTATTATTAAAAATCTTGTAAAACGCTACACACGTTTTTATTATATTGAAAATTTGTGAATAACCAAAACATTTTCAATTAATCAATTCCACAGATGTCCGGCTTTGGCAAAAAAAATGGTTACGCTATTCATATTCTTATAACTTCATGCACACTACTCATTATTAATGACGCGAACTTTCAACTAGGCGTTTTTTTTCACATTCGTGTTTATATCCGTTTCAAATGAATAGAGAACATCAGGCGATGACCGATGATGACAGGTTGAAGGCAATCAATAGGAATGATATAAAGCTCGTATAATTTAAAAACTGTTCTACGACATCATGCGTGGTCAAATTTCAAGGTACAAAATTGTCATAAAATCATCAAATATTTGAACAGATATTGAATTGAACTGGCCGATACTTGATGGAAATCCATATTAACAAAAATATATTACAGTTTCCCGTATGATTTCAACTTACAATGGGTTTACAAAACCGCGACACGTGTTTCGCTATTACAATAGCTTCTTCAAGCAAGATAAATTTATCTTTTGTTATTTGAACATATCACAAAAGTGGTGATGACGAATTTAAATCAAGTATCGTGAAAACATCAAGGTAAAATAATAATGATTACAAGAATTTGCATGATAAATTATGAAACTTCTCCTGAACTGAGTGCAAAAATATCAGTATGGTGTCAGGGATATTAATCTCTAGGAAAAGTTTAAACTTTTACACCAAAGGTTCAAATCTCATTTTTCATGATAAATTATATTATGATCCCAGTTTTCCTCCATAATGTATTCGGTATTTTGATCAATAACAGACTTAGATATGGAGCTATGTCTATGATATTCAAACCACCCCAAAAAATTGTCGAGATTCATTCAGCTACATTAATCACAATTATTACTATATATTAATATTATTATATTGGTTTTGGGGAAAGAGATAAGTTCTTCGATTTCAAAGAACCCCTATTTGTTAACAGTTTCGTAGGCCTAACAGAAATATTTGTGATCAAAGTTAATGAATACCTGTTCACACTTATATAGCTTCATGATAAAGATCCGTTCTCTTTCGAAACAAATAAGCAATAATGTCACCAACTCTTGGGAGCAATCTTCATGCTAAAAAATGATTTTTCTTCCAAAAAATACAGGTCTTGACCTAAAACAAAAAGCTGTCATTTTCAAATTCATCAAAATATTGATTATAAATTTATATCAAATCAATCATGGCAACATCAAATTCATTGCCAACCTGATATCTACCAGTTTTTGAATTGTATGAGCTATAGGTAGGTTGATGGCTAAATGTATTGAATTTTTAATAGAGGGTTTCATCGAAAGCAATAGCTGAATTGAAACAGGAGAATTTTTCGTTTTCGGAAGGTGAAGTGTATGAATTATTTACACAGAAATTTGCTCCTTGAGCTCCTAAGTTAGATGAGTTGTAGAGATATCTAAGAAAACATTCTCAATTGAAAAATATTCTAGCTTACTGATTCAATTTGTTTTCACATCTACCTTCACCAACCATATAATTTTGATATCTCGAATATAATTTTAGAACTAACCAGCTCTATCTCAGCTAACTCATTATGCAATGGCACAGCTATCAAATAACAAAATTCCATTCTAATTTCCAAACGACGGCATTTTTTGCTCTAATTGGTAGACACCTACTTAAAACTATGTTCCATCGTCCTTGACGGTTTCCTATGCGAAATTTATGTTTTGTGAAACTGTAATTGAAATAAAGTCCGCATCAAATTACCCATAATGCTATGTTTGATAGGAAAACCATTGTTTCAACCCAGAATTATTGATCATAATAATTGTAATGAAAATTATTACACGGATTTGGAATCAATTGTATGGAATTGAAATTCCAGCCTTGAAATTATGCAATATCCAGTGTTTCGTATAGACGATGTTATCAAGACAATAATTAAGTGTTCTGAAAGTTAACACTTTTTCAATTCGTTCAATTATTTATCAGAAAGTATTTTTATCTTTGTTATTTCGTGGAATTATGAATTATACTTTTGGGTATAATTTGAATGCATAAATTTATTTCCAATAATAAAAAAAATGAGAAATAAGACATCCTATGTATTTATACCAATCATATTCGTAACTATAGTGTAGCCGCTGAAAAGATAGAATGATCACGTGAACGGCACGCACTCTTTGAATATTCCTTTTCCCAATGTTACACCTTCTTCCTCTACAGTGAAATGTCTTTTTTTTGATCTTTTTCTAGGAGGTGAAAGAGTGTTTCCATCCATATTATTTAATTAACGTAAAACACTTAAATACAAAGCACAAATGAGTACAGTACAGTGTAAACAGTTCTTCATTTATTTCAGTTTAGAAGGCGTGGCTATGCAGGCATTTACTGTTCACGCGTCCTTGAATTATATCTTTTGAACGGGCATGGCCCAGCTCTTCAGGTTGACTGACAGTCATTCGATATCTGAAGTTAAGCAACGCCGAGCGCGGTTAGTACTTGGATGGGTGACCATACAGGGAAATACCGTGTCGAAAGCCCGTACAGCTGCAGCGGAATAGCATATCATAGCTCGCAGACAATATATCAATGAGCACAAGATATATTGAGGATATGCCGTCCTTCGGAGGGGACGTAAAGCCTTCGGTCCCGAGTCCATGGATGTTGGGCTCGTTAAAGATCCCTACCTCTGGTTGGATACCAGAGGGTTCGGCAAAATTTCCGGTTGGGGGAAGTGTGCTCACCGGCGTCGGTGATTGGCCTTGGTAGCGGAAATAGGCCGACGTTAAATAAAGAATTAAAAAAAAAATCTTTTGAACAGCCCGACTATAACAACATTATCTATGTATATAGTATTCGTAGTGTCTGTATAGGACGGAACTAACGTAACGTTAGTCAACAAATATAAGTGGTATGAACACAGAGCAAGTTTTATTATTCATTTTTGAAAATGATCTCCTACCACATACTAATGATGGCTACAACCATAAATTTATTCAAATATAATTTCAAAAATTATATTGATTCTAACTATTCCTAATACACTTGGAAACTGAAAATGTATTGGTCACATATATATATGCTATGGTTAGACCGAATTGTTATTTATAATTTGTCTACTTGATGTCAGCACCTCATATATTTGCATATCATCTACATAAATGTGATATTTTCGATAAGTTCACAACATTAATTAAATCAAATGTGAAATCAATGGATCAAGGCATTTTTTACAAAATGACAGTTCCATCTTGCTTTTTCCCGTCATTTAGGGCAAGGTGTACAAAAAACAGGCAATAAACAATTCAATTTTCTAATGTCCAGCCACTAACCGAGTTCACTTTGAACTGGCTGACTGAATTGAAGTGGCAAATACTTGATGAAAATCAAGAATTAGTGAGAATTGTACAGGAAACTGATAATTTTGTTAAACCTGGCTTTCACAACTGGACATTATTAGTATTATAATCATCGATGTATGTACGCTGGTTTTGTAACAAAAATCCTCAAAGTCGAAACGTCTGTGGAATTACAAAGAAGTTGCGTATGTTGGCGGTCAATCAAACTTCAATGTATTCGAATAAAATTGGAATTGAATGCCAGTGGGTCTTTTTTATTTTTTTGTATACTTACTCTTTCATTTGGCTTCATGATATTTATGGAAGAGCGTGTCCTTCAATAATCGTCACATTGATTTCTTTTCGGTTATAATTGCACGACTGCATAAAAAATACTGATAATTCTGCAAGAATGCGTGATATCTAAAATTTGCAAGAGAAGGACGAGGGCTCTTTTACAAAATATGAAAATAACCGAATGCAATTTGTATAAGTGTATAAGATATCACGCTTGAATGCAAAATTATCTGGTCATTTTTATGCACGAATGTAATTTACGAATAAAGAAATTCTCAAGGAAATGTTATTTTTTGTTCATTCATACTTTCTTCCATAGATTGTATGGAGTACTCACCTGAACGCGAATTTTTTTTCTATTTTTGAAGTCTATCTGACATTTATTTGTGTTATTTACTGACGCCTATAGCGATACTGTTTCAAATGTGTTGTTATGGTGACTTGATACAATGCAATTACCGCTGTAAGTTTTCGATAATTGCATTGCTCTTATGGGACATTTTATTTATAAGGGAAATATTGAAATAGATCCACGATGACCACCATGGTCCGTATTTGAAAAACAGTTGAAAGTGGCCATTAATGAGAGAAACGTCTTCTCGGAAATATCATGAAGCCGAATGAAGGAGTATGGAAAGTATAAAGAAATATTAGTTACCCTAACGAGCACGGAAAGTGTTACTTTTCTGCACGCGATTGCAGGAAAAGAGCATGCGGAAAAGCCACTTTACGCACGTGTTAGGTACACTATTTTTTCTACTAGGGTACGGAAAAAATCCAAAATTTAACATAAAAAACATTATTGGATACATATCAACAAATTTATTATTATTAATATCAATATTGAACGTGCAGTTTTGTGAATTCTGTAATTTAATTGCAAAGGCTGAAATGTTTTCCAATGAAGTCAGATTTCGGTTATCCACAAGGTAGTGTTTTGACTGCCAGATTCATTTTTTCTTTGTTGCTACGATAATTCAAAGTGACAAATGAAAAATATCAGATGTTTACTATTATTTGACATTCATTTGATGAGGCTTATACGAGGGCCATTAAAAAATTATTGGAACATACTTTTTTTTGTTAATAATTATAGTAGAATTCTGATAATTTTTTGCATTTTTGAGTTATTCTGTGAAGAACCATAAAATAGTATATTATTCAACGAGCGTATTACCATGGCTATTATTCACGAGGTGAAGTTTATGACCACGAGCCGCAGGCGAGTGGCCTAAACTTCGAGATAATAAAAGTCACTTTACACAAGAAGAATACTATACTTTAACCACGACTAGTGAATGAATTTGTTAAAGTTTTATTGTTGAAGAGTTTTGTTACATCACATATATATTTTCAGAAACACTATTATTTTATTCTAACAAATATTTCATACAATATCGTTAACGGGTTTAAGTCAAATTTGTTTGGATTCAAAAGCTATTTCGATATAACACGCACATTCATAATAGCTTATAGCTCCTTGCTTCCTTTTTTTTATACGTAGGTACAGAACTGAATTGAAAATATTTCCACGATACAATTTCAAAAACCGTGTAGCGGAACAGTATAATATTATTGCTAAATCAAGGAAGTATTTGATAGGAGTGAATGATGACTCATTATTCACTAGTGAATAATGGGTATTATTAAGGTCGAGCGAACAGACGTATAATGGGTACATTAAACAATAGTCGTGGATAAATATATATCTTGAATATTCAAATGTCAGTATAGCTTACCAAAAACCTAACAGATTTAGTTTGCCTCACTAGGATGAGCGCAGAAAAGTGGACTTTTTTTATCATTTCTGGTATTTTGGAAAATAAAAACGAAAATCGAAAATATCAAATATTCTGGAAACGCCTCATGCTTTTATCTGTTTCAATACTGTTTGATTGACAGTTGAAGTACAATACTTTTTTGTTATTCAACCGACCTTCCATTTCTAAGGGTTCTCGAGATAGTGGCCCGTTTAAAAACAGACTGTATTTCTAATATTGTTCAGTAAAGTGAAAAGAAGCTACAGAACTCTAATCGCGATGATACAGAAGCTAGAAATAGGATAGATGACCCCTGAAACTTGAGAGGAGGAAACTGAAATGAAAACGAAAATCGATCCCACGAATCCTTTGAATTTCCTTGTAATGAGATGATGAGGAAGGCCTCCGAAACTGACACAAGAAATTAGAACGAGCCAATATTCCTACTCAATGGCAAAGAAAATGAAAATTGAATATAGAACATTTTGAACAGGAAACAATTTCCTCAACCTAGTGTGTCGTATGACATCCTAAAACATATTGAATGTAAGCAAAAAATATAAAACAAAACGAGTTTTTTTAACCACGTTGTGCGGAATCAGTAATATTGTTGTGACTGCAAGGAACAAAGCATATGTGGCTGGAAAAACCCAATGGTTGTCATTTCTAACAACAAAACCTTTGAATCTGTCATTATTTGACCCAAAATCCTTCGTACGATTGAAAAGAAATCAAGCTTCAAATTGCCAAAAAGCTGCTGAGGCAACGAATGATCGTCTGATGTTCTTTCTACACTGTGAAGGATGAGGAGGGATAGGAGTGGACATCTTCCGAGTCATTTTTGTAATAAACAAATATGTTTTAAGTTACGAATGATGGCCAAATCCAATATTGCAAATGATTTGCGTAATTCGGTTATGATTTGGAAGAGATTTCACTTTTCTCTGTTCTTGATTCCTCTGCTGCTTGTCAATTCTATTTCAAATTCCAATAAACCTGATTTTGCATGTCACTTCATTTGATTATACAGGAAAAGGTAATCACCGAATAAATATTGAATCTGCAAATAGCGACATACGAATTTATTAACGAATTGACACAATAAAATCAAATTGACATCAATGAATTGCCATTCTTTTTTTTTCATACATATGAATGACTGGGACATTTGGGGTTCAAGTGACAAATTTTGACAGAGTTCAGTCGTAAATAACATGGTTCAGGGGGAAAAAAATGAGAGCTGTTTTACAGTAACTTTACCGAAAGAGGCGACTATTCGAGCAGGTATTTACCGGGAAACAACTACTATCCTGGTTTTATGCCACGTAGGTTATTGAATGCCATACAAGCGAATCTCTGTTCAGAAAATTCAGATTGCACTGACCCTGAATGAAAGTATCTTCGACAGGTCCTTTATCAAGACACTACTAGTAATGTTTTGGTTTTAGTCCAGAAATTGAAGCATTTTGGCTCTCAATTTTTTCGTCCACCATGGATGTACTTGAAATTTTCACAGAAAGTAGGGAATAGCTCAAGGATCATTTTCTATATCATGCGGCTGTACGCTAGAGCCTTGGGGGTGGTTGCCACCCCATATCAGGGGTGGGAATTTTTCATTACATTTCAACTGTAGGAATCAACGGAAAAAGTATTTCTAAAAAAAAAATGTTCTATTCGTTTTTTTTTGTAAAAATAATATTTTTGAGATATTCGAAGTTGAAAATATCAGTTTTTTGACAAAGAAATCGACTTTTTCAAATGTTTTTTCGCGAATAACCCTAAAAATATTTCTTTTTATCAATAAAAGTGTAGAGAGCCAAATTTTAGCTTTTGAAAAAACAAAAACAATGCTTTTTTATAATTTTTCTGCGACAAATACGAACTTAGATGCAGCAAATTAATGCTCAGCTTTTTTCGTCAAATGCATAAATTGGAAGATTTGAAACGAAATAAGGAGGAAAATTTGCATTTTTCGAAGAAAGCTCATAGAATCTTTTTTGAAGTATTTTATTAGAGCTTTCACAAACGAAAAAAATGGCTCTTGCATGAAAACTGACCGACTTATGATCAAAATAAGATCGGTACCCGCCTTTTTCTACAAAAAAATCTGTGAAAACAACCCCCAAAGTACCCCTTAATTAAAATCGACCGCCACCTTTCTGTGATTCTCTTTATATATGTACTATTAATACACCTACGAAGTTTGACCAATTTAAAATGACTAGTTTTAGAAAAATTAGAGTTTAAAGAGAAAACGATATTTTTCAATTTCGTGTTTTTAACCCGATTTTAACCCTTTTCTTGAAAACATCCCCCAAAATACTAAAGATACGAAAAAAACGATATGGTACTAAATTGTAGCTTTTTTAATCACAAAAAATTTCCCTGTGTGCAGATTTTTTGTACAGTGAATATTCGGCGAGATTTTCAACACCTACATTTACCATCGAACATCACCTTATTCAAGCGCTTTGAACCATCCCCATTTAAAAATTGAGGAATATCAAGTAATTTAATTCACACAGTCTCATAGCTCTTGAAAAGCCCAACAAAATCGTTTCTGAAAAAATTTTTCTATCACCTAAAATGAAGGAGCTATGCTTATAAAACCGATTTTTTTTTGAAAAATTCGAATTACCCGTTTCAGAGCGTAGTAATCTACATAACCGGTATATTCGGCCGTTATACGTTATATTTTCTACTTTTTCTATTCATATCGGAAGACAGAGAAGAAGAAACATCTGCTCACGTGTATGCGTGTGTGGTTATATTTCGTTGATTTCTCACCAGTGCATTCTAAAATTCGAAGACATATTATAAAAATTTCAATGTTTTCAAGGGTAGTTTTTTACAAGGGTAGGTTGAAAGATTATGAAATTGTATCCTAGAACATGAAACAATCCTCATTTAACAATTTTTACCCATATTTAGGTTTTTAATGCTATTTAATAATTTTTGATAATGAGGGGTAGTTTTCACCCCTAAAAAACAAAAAGCGTACAACATCACAGTATACAAAAAGAACTAGAGGGTGAAATGAGCCTAATCCCAAATTTTTGTAGGAATCGGTGCCTTACGAAAAAAATGCGAGGATTTAACATTTGTTTAGTTTCATTTTCTGGACTATTTCACCTTTCTTAGGGATCGTCAGTCCGAACTAGGTAATCCGGAATGCAATTATTTTCATTAGAGCATTGTGATTTAGCTAAAGTCCGAGTCTAAACTCCAAGTACCGCTCAGAGAAGCAGCTGACAGAAATGCATGCAAATTCTGCAATTTGAACTCAGTTTCCGTTTTTGGTGAATTTGGGTCTGAGAAGTTGAATTCGAGTTTCGTATGTAAAACATAGAAAATTAAAATCCCAACCGGCAACAATGCTTTCTTCAATTTTATTATGCGTGATGCGAGTTCTACTTCCTACCACGAATAATATTCCAAGCTATATTATTCAATTAACTTTCTCATGGTAGATCTCCGTAGATGGCATAATAGGCATTGTTACATGTTCGGCAATGAAAGTTTTCATAATTATTATGGTTACTAGGCGTGAATACCAAATTGTACGATACTGTAGGGTCATCGCTGCTTTCTTCAAATAAGTGGTGGGACTTTACCATCAAGTAGGTAAGGTTGGAAAAATTTTCCATTGAAATCATTCATTTCGTCTGAATTTGCCCAGCCGGGTCCGTGCCGAGTACATTAACCACTGGGGGTAGGCGATCACTGGCTCCGGGAATCGTGGGTCCTGAGTTAACGCAACGAACCAAGAATAACGGCCTTCTGCATGCAACCAACTAAGATTTCCGTCACACTTTGGCAAGGTATGATTTTCAGTTAGCGTTGATCTAGAACCACCGAGAAGGCCTAGGAATAGAACAACCAATTTGACAGTATAGTCCGGGTGATGCCTGCGGAGTTCGAAGAGTAAATCCTGATACTTCGTCCGTTTTCCTTCCTCTTTTCGATCGATATTCGTTTCGACTGGGGCCGAAAACTCAATAACAAATACCGTCTTACTTCGGTGGTTGAAGAGGACTATATCAGGCTTATTGGCTTCTATCTGCCTGAGGGTGAGTAATGAAAAGTTCCAACAAATTTGGCTCAATTCAATCTCTATAACGGAGTCAACATCCTCTGGAGCAAAAAGCAGTAACGGCGTCCTGTATATTTCACACGGGTGCTCTCAAGCAGCATTATGGCTATAGATATAGGCCGTGACCGCGTAAAGCAGCATCAGCAGCGCGTCTTGCCGCCTCTGCCTTGAACAAAAAGGCTCCACTTTCTGCATTTTCATGGTCTCTGCATAGTTTTACGAGTTTGTCATTATTATGATATCAGGTGTTTCTTGAGCAGGGCAATTTATTTGAGGGGGTGATTCCCAAGTGATATTTCATGAAGTTTTATGAATATACATTCAAGACTTGGTTTGGAAGATACGGAGTGCTGAAAGGTTGATTGAGAATGTATAGTATCATTGTAGATATCAAGATGAACAAAAACCCTGGTGTGTTGACTAATACCTAATAGATTGTAAGCAAATTTTCTCGACTTTTCGCTATCTTGATTTTGATCAATTTTAATTGAAGAGATGCCTTCGAGAGTTTGCCAGCAGAGGCGCAACTTACGTGATTTTAATTTAATCTGTGATGCCATGATATCCGTCTGCTCGACGGCCATTCGATTACTTATAGATTTATAGGTTATGTTTATTTCATGGTCTCATGTTTTGCATGCAATTTCTTGCTTTCCCGCGAAATGCTAGAAATTATGTAATCATCACATTTTGACTGATTATAAGGTAATCCTTTTGCTTTCAATTTGATGAAAAATAAATCAAAAACCCATTGATTATGTGATTTTAAATCTTCCGAAACAATAGTTGTGAGTGAAACTGGAACTTTCTGCGGAAAAAAATGCAATTTTCATGTGATTACGAGCCAATGATAAGAGGGATAAGTATTACCTACACGTTATTCGAGCGGTTTATTTCGAGCTTTGTAAATCGGTTCATAATAAATCTAACTATCACTATATAATCAAACAAATACAAGAACAGCAAAATAGAATATAAAGAAGAAAAACGTGAAAAGAAACAAGAACTAGGTACAAGATTTTGAATATTGAAGGAACTTTCAAATGCATTGAAATTCAAATCGAACTGTCAAACATTTCAAAAAAATTAATAGCTTTTTATTAGACGAACTTGACCTTACGTATTTTGTATGATGATAATTCTCTTGGTGAACGAAAGATCCCGCAAGAGTTCATCCAATGAGACCGCTGGTATCGAAAATCATTAGTAAGCTGCCTCAATGAAAATGAACCCTTAGAAAATCGCATTTGTATCACCACCTCAACACCACCTACCGTCAAAAAAAGTAAGTTAACTCTTCGATTTCTCAGGTCGAGAGGAATTGGCTAAACAAAAGCATATCGGTCAACACACCAGGGTTTTTATTCATCTTGGTAGATATCTAGGAAGCAACTAATAATGAAAAGTTGGTATCTATATACTACCAATGTCAACAGTAACTTTGTTACTTTCATTCCTATATTTTATTGGAATCGTTTCGAATTATTCAATTCAGCCCGGAAAATGTATATCTCGTTTAAATGAGACCGGATACAGTCAAGTCGAGCGGATCAACTATTGCGAGATAAACATGGTCATTGACAAGCGTCACCAGTGGCGTTGGATTCTAAGAACAGCTGAAAAAAAATGATTTCGATCGATGTGTCACAACAACTCACTAGCCTCATGCTTCTTCCTGTGATGATCCTAACCCATTGTCTTTCAGACACGATTCAATACCCGTCGTAGTACTAGTCAGGGAAACAGTCGTTCCCTGCTCTGAGATTGTGGTTCGAAGAACTAATTACTCGTTCCATTCGATGTTATCAATTTCACTTCGTTGTATTGAGGTTATCACGGCCTAATTCTGACGTTTCCTATTTCAATTATATCAAACGCACGAATAAGTCAAACTAGCGAAGCCACGAAACTTTCTCGCCTCCTAGATCATTTCAATCCAATCATTTTCTGAACCCATTAAATTAATTAGGCGGAGAAATGAACTATGAATGAATGGAAAGTAAAACGAACGAAATTACCAAGTAAGGGCAGGCGGTCGAATAAAACATGAGATGAATAATTTAGTACCCGTGTCAGGTGAAATAAACCCGATGAAGGTGATTTCGAATTCAGCATTTGTAGTGCGAGAACTGAATCGGTAGTGCTATCATTGAAAAACCAGCTCAACTTATAATAGGGGAGCCCAAGCGGGGATTTCGGGAGTTACTAGGGCGCAACAGATTAATATACTGGGGGATACCTGGTACCCAGTTAAGTACTTCCACCATATATCAGCCCTATATATATGGCCGCCCTTCAAGGGTAAAGGATCAGATTTGTAAAAAAAATTGATCATCTGAAAATCTCGATCGCGTTAGATTAAGGTAGGGTGAGTTAGTTACATCCTGAAACGTGTATATTCCACTAATCTGACAATTCGAGAGTTACCTAAGAAGGAGGAGTGCTACAAAGTTGTAAAAAAACGTCATCTCGACATTCTCGAGCGTGGCTAATTCTATTTTTACTTTTAAGGGAATGATTCGAGGATTGCAAAAAATATATAATCTGACGATTTCCACAAGCCGAAATAATAAAAATTCATCGATAAAGTTTTTCTCTCTCACTCTTCCTCTATCTATTGCTCTTTCACTCCGTCCCCACTCTGGTTTCTGTTGCCATGATGCCATGACAGTTGATCACACAGACTCGTTGGTGGTATGATATTATTAACAATGAATATCCAACGTATAAAATTTTGAAAATTCAATTGCTTATGATTATTCTCTTATAAATACAAGTATTCTACTAAAAAAGAGATTTTCAATAAAGTGAGTTCAATGATTTAAAAGAATAAAAAATATCAAATTGGTAGTATAGGCGGATCCCTCCAGATAATCGTCAGATTATAAGACTGCAACGTCTAGGGATTAAGGATGAACCATATATATCTTTATCTGACGCGCTTGTGTATTTCAAAATGACGATTTTTTTTTCACATTTTAATATCGGCCGCGAGTCTGCGTCACATCCAAACCGTCAGATTATAATATAAGAGCTTTTTTTAGGTTCACGCAACATCCCCTCAGAAAATCTGACGCGCTTGAAAAAAAAAATTATTTTTTTTCATTTCCAACCCTAACGTACGACCACTCCCATCATGGAAACAATCAGATTAACATACGTATATTTTTAAAATATGTAGGACATAGATGATATCAATATCTGACGCGCTCGAGTATGTTCATGCAACAGTTTTTTTTACATTTTTGAAAGTCTATAACCGTTCCGCCCACCGATGAACAGGTATACATTATATAACATTTTTTTTCTTTTTATCATCTAAGCTTCGCAACTCAATAGGTCTCTTTGACGCGCGAGTAAATCCCGATTTAGCACCTTGGGCTCTCCTACTATTAAACCGATACGATCAAACGAATATGTTGATGGGCTAAAACCTATCAAAGATAAATACTTTCCTGGAAAATACCATAAAGGGCTACGAATTATATCCGGCAGGTACCAGGGCAGGATGCTTTACAGAAGAAATTCGGCATTCGTTTTTGGTGATATAAGAACAGGAATTAGTATTCAATTCAATTTCAAAATTAGTGGTTACTGTGAAATCAAGGCGGTTGCATAGTGATTAGAGTTTATTTTCAGTTCCAATATCAATAATATTAGCTGCGAAACAAATGGAGTCTGCTAAATCTGTTCTCATTGAGTAATAGAATACCTTCTGAAGGAGGTCACTTTCTTTTCAAAATATGACGGAGTGATCGAAATGGAAAATAAGCTCGAAAATAAGGAAGAGATAATCTTATTTCTTCAATTTTTTTCTCTCCTCCAGAATTGCCCATTGATAATCCCCTTTTTGATTCTATGATTATTTCCGAGATTATTTCCTTTCCCCGAATACACATGAAACAACACCTTTTGTTTTCCTTTGGCCAACCATCTCGCCAACCATAAACATTGTATTCATCTGTTGAGATGTATAAATTAGCCCTTAGTTACTTAGATCCTTCAGAGATAGCGACTCCTCTTCGAAACATTCGACTAACAGGATTATTCGACTGAAACCCAACATTTTGATGGGTTTTCTAGTTTCCTGAGCTGTGCCGCCCTCTGACATCGCGACTTCCGAAATTCTCCAGTTTTTTCTTCCATTTTCTTCCTTTTTGAAACATAATTATCATTTTCGAAAGCCTCGTCACTGTTTCACGATGATAAGGAAAAAATAAAAAAATTTGAAATATTTATATTTTTCAATTGAAACTGAAATTTCAAAATCTGTTTATATGGAAACACGTAATTGACTTTCATCTTGGTGGAAAACAAAACTTTGATTTTAGGATAAAAGGACTAGTTGTACTAGATGTAGGTACACTTTGTACATCTCGCGTCGGTACACCAGGATCTACCTTCCCAACTCCTTCAAATATGGTGTCATTTAGAACTTCCACAAATTGGAACTCTTCTCAGCAACGTTTGATCAACATAATGACTTGACCAAACCTGTAACGCTTGCATTTGGTTTTCAATTTGATATTATTCTGACAGTTTCACACGAGGGGTAATTCGCCGAGGCAATTTGGTGTACAGATGAGAGGAAGTGCGAGGCATTGTCGAGGCAGTGCGAGGCAATGCGAGGCAATGCGAAGCAATGCGAAGCAATGCGAGGCAGTGCAAGGCATTGTCGAGGCAGTGCGAGGCATTGTCGAGGCAGTGCGAGGCATTGTCGAGGCAGTGCGAGGCATTGTCGAGGCAGTGCGGAGCAATGCGAGGCAGTGCAAAGCTTTGCACGACAATCCAATCACAAATTTTTAAATACAAGTCACCTATATCGGCTCGTCATACTCATTTTCCACTTCCTGATTTGTATATATATAGTCAACTTCGTTATTATAGGAGTAATCTTTTCAAATCACAGATACCCACATCGATTATTTACATAATGTCATAAAGTTTTTTCAATAAATTCAGTCAATATCGCAAATGGCTTTCAATTAAAGCATAGTACAGAGTTCTGAGTTGACGTACTGATAAGTATTGTTAAAGATTTCCGTATCTGTACACAATTAATCTTAGGTTTTTCACTATAAAACGTATATGATGGTTCCATTTCAGATGATGACTCATGATTATACCAAGATATTTGATTTCAAAATGGATAAGACTTTCACGGCCCATCAGCTTTTCAGTTTCACTACTTTTGTTCGTTTTTTGTAATTTCTTCAAACCCCAACAGAAGTAATGATATTTGATTTCATTTTTAGTTAGTATAGTCGCCGTATAGAATTCATTTTACGATGTGCATCTAGATTTGGATTTTACCTCGGATTTTACCAGATCTTTCATCAGGACTCTAAATAGTTTTCATTTGAGATTCAAACATTAGAAAAATTCATCTTCCACTATGTTTTGAAGACTTGATACAAATATGTGAATGCAATATTGATTAACTTATGTATATCAAGTTAGCGAGGCACTTTTCGAAATATGGAAAACTAATGATTCCATAATTTGGTGCTATTTTGTTGCCAATTAGTTGCGAAAGAAAAAAGTTTTCCGCTCCTTCTTTCAAAAAATTACATAATGTCTCGCTAACTTGACGTCAAGTTAGCAATACAACTTTTTTATTGTTGAGATTTTCATAATTTCAACTAGACCATTAGTATCCTCTAATTATTCGCTAATTAGTTGCGGAAAAAAACATTTTTCCGCTCCTTTTTTTTAATACATGATGTCTCGCTAACTTGACGTCAAGTTGGCAATACAACTTTTTTATTTTTGAGTTTTTCATAATTTTGACAAGACCATCAGATTCCTCTAATTATTCGCTAATTAGTTGCGGAGGAAAATCTATCACTTTATTTTTGTATGAAAAGATATATGATGTCTCGCTAACTTGACGTCAAGTTGGCAATACAACTTTTTTATTATTGAGTTTTTCATAATTTTGACAAGACCATCAGATTCCTCTAATCATTCGCTAATTAGTTGCGGAGGAAAATCTATCACTTTATTTTTGTATGAAAAGATATATGATGTCTCGCTAACTTGACGTCAAGTTAGCAATAAAACTTTTTTATCCTCGAGTTTTTCATAATTTTGACTAGACCATTAGATTTCTCTAATTATTCGCTAATTAGTTGCGGAGGAAAATCTTTCATTTTATTTTCGTTCAAAAAAATACCTATATGATGTCTCGCTAACTCACACGTCAACTTTGAAATACAACTTTTATATTACTGAGTTTTTTATAATTTTGACTAGGTATATCATTTCTGCAATTATTCGCTAATTAGTTGAGGGGGAAACTATTTTTTTTCTGTTCTGAAACATACATGGTATCTAAGAGTTTTATGAGGAGTAATTTTGATATTTCATTTCATATTATCATTTTATATTTTATATATTGAAAAGAAATGAGGCCAGGAAATGTATACTTTGGATAGAGGGAAGAGGAAACATTGGAAAAATTCGGGAATATGGACACCACTCCGATTTTTTTAAATTTTCGCAGGTGCTATAAAACACCGTAAATTAAGAATTGAGATATTTTTTTTGTGCGGAAATGATGTTTTCTATCAATTTTTTGAGAATTAATGAAAAAGTACTTACCCTAAGAATATATATGTTATAACTAACAGAATCTGATGATTTTTTCACTGATGAATTGGGGCAAATATAAATAGATAATAAACCAGATATTCCATGTGAAAATGTCCGAAGGATAGTTATTTTCCCAATAAATGCTAATGGCGGTAGGAAGAGTTTCACAAACACGTTTCAATCCAAATTTCAGCTACTATTAGATCCGCAAGTTCTGCAACCCATTATGTGAAATGTAATTTGATGCATATGATAGCTTTTGGCAAACCAAAAGTACACAGAATACTCTCGGAGTACCATCAATTCATAATTGAACTTTGAAATTCAGTTCGAATTCAAATCTGATACAAGTAAGAATGTCAAACATGTCAAACACGCAGAATCGCAGAAATAATAATATACAAGGTTGTCAGTTCTCTTTAAATTCTGTCGTATTGAGTACCAACAATATTTTTGTTGGAAGTCATAGCAAATTCCTTTTTATACGAGGTTTGACGCTTATATGATCGGATAGAAACAGTAATTATAATATAAGACGTCGAAAAATTGCAGTTCTGAAAACTGTATCAAATCGAATTATTTGCTGAAATTGAAAAGAACGTGTTTCCTGAAATGAACAAACAACAAAATGGTATCGGAAGTGTAGAGGTTAGCATATCTGCCTTTCAAGCGGAAGACTTAGGTTCACATCCCCGCCAGACTACCGTGCTGGATAATGGCACGATAAAAGATACGGCCTCGTTAATCCATTGCTCGCACAAGTTTCGACTTCTGAGGGTGGACGTTCGTCAGCTGGATAACGAAACGAACAATCTTAGAACAATATATATACATATATAATATATATATATATATATATATATATATATATATATATATATATATATATATATATATATATATATATATATATATATATATATATATATATATATATATATACGCGCGCGGATTTCCGAAATGTCGGCCGAGCACGCGGATTTTCGAAAAGCCAGCGGAGCGTCCTTTAAACGTTATTACCTTATGTTAGAAAAGTAAAAAATATGATATGTGAAGAAGGGAAAATCATCTTACCCAACTTTGACCTTTTCAACAACGGAAGTTTCAAAATATCCGGTATTTTATTAGCGTTAACAATGTGAAGGAAAATAGTTGCCGTCTGCGTTATTGAGTTTTGATCTGGCCCAACCTTTCTCAGATCTTCTAACACAACCGACCTAATGAAAAAAGCTATGAAATTCTTCATGTGCAAACGAATTCTTTTTAAATATACTATTGTTGGCCCTAAAAAGGGCCGATTGTTTCGAAAATGTGCTGCTGCTTATATGAAGTCTTCGATATCTGATTTGAAGTATTCGGATTAGAATATACGTGAAAAATAATAAATCGTGTTCTACTATGGAGCATTGGTGAAGTGATCATTATGAAACTTCTATGCCGATAAAACGATCTCAGAGACGTTTCCGCACAAAAATTTTGATTGGTATGGTCAATTTATTGTGTTTTACATAATCTGTGCAAATTTCATCAAAATTGGTGAGGTGTCCATATTCCCGAATTTTACCGAAACATTATTATTATCTCGCTATCTTCATATCAGCTCAGTCATTCACACTGATATTTTCGAAATTATAACTGAAACAATTATATATCCTTTCAACTATTCGCCAATCATTTGCGGAAGAACATGATTTTTTCCAGAATCAACCAAAAAAGTGTTTGTGTCATACCTACTTTGAGGTTGGAAAGAGATCAATTATTGACGACAGGTAGGTAAGAAATAACTTTTCCGACCTCTTTTAAAACTTTCCAATTTCACTCATAGGAAATAGAAAATGTATCTTTTAACAGTTTATATATTCATTAAAACATAAAACACACAACACAACTTTCTGATTATAATAAAACATAACATATGAGTATAAAAAAAGAAAAAAAAGACTAGATTCGAAAAAATAGTAGGCATATTCTGTCTGAATCCAATTTGAGTTTTTTTCACTTGGAATATATAAAGAGTTCCGGATGACCCATATTTTTTTCAGACTGCCTAATTGGCTTTTCCCTTAAATCGTCATATACTGTCGGATTCAATCCCCTTTTACACACCGCCGTGTAGTGTCCGATGGTTGTAGACTGTCTCATTTTCAAGTTGTTTCCTTTGTAATTTACAAACCCCATTAAACTGACATGAAAAATTTTTCGGAATAGCTACTATCTCTATAAAAAAATAATGGGAGTTTTTAATGAAATCATAAAGATTTCGGGTAATTGGTAAAACCGATGTTTAAATTAATTGTGTAATTTCGTGATAGGAATTTCTGCTATCTTCAATCAGCTACGTGAAATTTTAACCCGAAAGCCAATAAGTTCGAAAGCGATCTGCAAGTGTGCCCACCCCAATAATTGAATATACAATTCGATTCCTTCCCTGGTATTTGCTAGGAAAGAAGTAACTTTCTGATAGTTGTTAGCCCATGTTTTGTAGGTTACCGAGAATGGCCCGAATATATCGTCCAGTTTTTCTTATTTTAAAATGGAAGTATATTAATGTCGCCAAAAAAAATTATTTATCATTTATTGGAAATTCAAAATACTGAAAATAATATGATAGCGGCATGAAATTCAACCAAGAGAACCAGTAAAGAAAGTCAGATATTTTCAAGAAGTGAATAAGTATGTCGAGGAAATAAAAGTTATACGTCAAATCCATTATTTCGCTACAATTTCCTGTGTGCCTCCGTGGCGCAAAGTGTTAATAGAACGGACAATAGTCTTCATCCCCCTCTAGGTATTGGTTTGAACCCGGGGTCAAGTACTGTTTCTTTCAAACCCTTCGTTCTGTAGGTTCTCCTAGTTTTGGGAATTTCAGGAACGTTATACCGTATCTACTTTCCAGTTGTAGTTCTTTAATGAATTTTATTTGTTAGTTTCATAAAAATTTTTTAAAAGAATTGTTGTTCGAGGGAAGCGGAAAAATGATATGTATAACATGGGTGTAAAGTGCCTTTTCCTCCCTTGACTGTAACCTTCATCCTCTGGAGGAAAAGTGGCACTTTGCACCATTGTTATACAAATAGCTATTATTATCATCAAAAATCATCACAACTTCGCTTGTATTCAGTATGAAGTGAATGTACATAAACAGTAGCACCACTGAAGTAACAATTTCAAACAATTGCTACTTGTGTTTGGTATAGCCACGTAGGTGTTTCTTTTGAATATATCTCGGAATATATAAAATATGAAATGAAAATATAGAATGAAATATTAAAATTACTCCTCATGGAACTCTTAGATACTATGTATGTTTTAGAACAGAAAAAAAGAAAAAAATTAGTTTCCTCCTCAACTAATTTGCGAATAAATGCAGGAATCTAATGATATACCTACTTAGTCAAAATTATGAAAAACTCAATAACATAGAAAATGTATTTCTAAGTTGACGTGTAAGTTAGCGAGACATCATAGGTATATTGTTTTGAACGAAAATAAAATGAAAGATTTTCCTCCGCAACTAATTAGCGAATAATTAGAGGAATCTAATGGTCTAGACAAAATTATGTAAAACTCGAGGATAAAAAAGTTGTATTGCTAACTTGACGTCAAGTTAGCGAGACATCATATATTTTTTCAAACAGAAATAAAATGATAGATTTTCCTCCGCAACTAATTGGCAAATAATTAGAGGAATCTGATGGTCTAGTCAGAATTATGAAAAACTCAATAATAAGAAAGTTGTATTGCTAACTTGACGTCAAGTTAGCGAGACATCGTGTATTTAAAAAAAAAGGAGCGGAAATATTTTTTCTTCCGCAACTAATTAGCGAATAATTAGAGGAATCTAATGGTCTAGTTGAAATTATGAAAATCTCAATAATAAAAAAGTTGTATTGCTAACTTGACGTCAAGTTAGCGAGACATCATGTAATTTTTTAAAAAAAGGAGCGGAAAAATTTTTTCTTCCGCAACTAATTAGCAACAAAATGGCACCAAATTATGGAATCATTTACTTGATATACATGATCAACTTTTCACTTAGATGGATTGTGTCACCGGGAATTTCTAACATCCGACCGCAAAAGCTTCTGGATATTTATTTTCAATACGACAGAATATTGATCACAAAACTTGACCGCTATCTTTAAATAAAGGAAAAAACCTCGGAAGAAACAAAGGTAACCCTATAAAGTCCTTCTTTGAATATATTATTAACTTGAAAAACAATCTACATAACATCCACCGTTTAGGGACCTATTTTTTAGTTCAGCAGTATATACATTTTTATGTTGAGCATTGTATAAATCACCAAAGCATGAATGCGCGGGGGCTAAGATTACAGGTTGCGCATTTTCCTAGGCTCATCCTGAGAAATATCTCGGAAAATATTAATAAATGCCAATAGAACTTTCGCAAATGAGTGATTTCGAAAGGAATATGAAGAAAGTATGAACCATTTTTGGAGGCAGTGTTGAGGCAATGCGAGGCAGTGCGAGGCAATGCGAGGCAATGCGAGGCAGTGCGAGGCAATGCGAGGCAGTGCGGGGCAGTGCGTGGCATTGTCGAGGCAGTGCGAGGCAATGCTAGGCAGTGCGAGGCATTGTCGAGGCAGTGCGAGGCATTGTGGAGGCAGTGCGAGGCAATACGAGGAAATGAGGCAATTTGGTGTACAAAATTTGGCCAGCGAATTACCCCTCGGTTTCACATGAGCTGTTCACCATGTTCCATTATTTATAATACTACTTATATTATGCAACGATCATGTACTTACCGTTACATGAGAGTTGCATACGCTATTTTTTAAATCATCAGATGTTTCAAAGTTCAACCCCTTGCAAAAAACGAAACTGATAAATTTTGACTCCTGGATATCCAACTTGTTTTTGGGGAGTTGTTTGAAAGGTCAATATTTCCTATTATTCTGATCATCAGATTGAGCTTCGTCAACCAAAGGAACCGTTTTAAGACGAAAAGAAAAAGCCATTTGGGCAGGTCTGACACGATTCTTATATTGTAAGGATTCATCAAGGTTGATGATAGTATAGCTAATAGCTAATAATTGGAAACGAATGTTGATTCAGCAATTTATTTTCCATCTGTTTGCACTGATCTTATCGACAAATAAATCAACACAAAAGTTACCAACAACTCAGTAAATCTGGACCAAGGCATGGAGGTAAAAAAATAGGAACAGCTTCAATAAATAACCTGCATAAAAAACAAGCCAATAAATACTTTGGAGAGATCCCTCATTATGGATAAGCTGCTTACCTTGGATTGTTTAGTAAAGAAACGCAATAAAGAATGACTTTGTACCCATAATTTGTCTAAAAAATTTACTTAAAAACTACCGATAATAGAATATTTCGATTTTTTTTTCACGCAAATTTCGGCAAATGGAAGTTGGCAATTCTTGACCATCAACCATCTACTGGTCATCATCGAAGTACTGACTGATAATTTGATCGCGCCAGTGAGAAACAATAAATGGGCAGGTATTTATATGGTTGAGGTTATTTGAAATGTGAACATATTTCGTGGAAAATTTAATTTTGTAATGATTGTTTGCCTCGAAGGGGATAACCCATAAAGAAGACGGCTAGACTGCTTTTACAAAGTTTTACAGCGATAAAATAAACCTGGATTTGAACTCACTTTTCAGGCTTTCCTGTGTTCGATTTGGGAATTTTTTGAGTTTACATTCCTTCTGGAAATAATTTCAACATTTATCATTCCTAAACCAAGTTCAATCAATCAAACAGTTCAAGATAAAATCCCGAGACTTGAGTACGGTAATTTTTCTAGGGTTCATCTCGAAGAGGCAACTTCATAATCCGGCGGATAAATTTTTTTATCGTTCGACATCGATAATCTGGGGGATCTTTTTTCTGAACAGCTTATGAGTTGTTACTCAGCACCCTCATATACTGAAATTAACCTCAAAAATTCCTTGAAGCAACAATATCGAGGCATCCAGGGCGTGGACTACTATCCGGTCTACACCTTCCCAAGTGAAAACTGTAACTTTACCTTTTGTTTTCCTTAGCGCCGACCATCGCCAAGTTATTCAACTGTTCAGAGCGCGTGAAATGTCTTTGAACCAACAATTACAAACTTTCACCTGATCCGGGTAAAAACTGAAACCGAGCCGAACACGACAATGCAATCAAACGCAAACCGTGCCTTTCCAACGGAGGTGAAAAAAAATGTTCTATCGCATAGAACATCGACTACATGCACCCATCGACTGACTCGTTTGAATCGTTGGTTTCACCAGCAATTGGTGTACCAGCCAGTGTTGCCACGTATGCATGACAAGAAGTTGAAGATCAGAGATATTAAAACTTAGTGACAATGGACGAATAGGAGTCTTTTCGTCATTGAGTAGATGAAAAATAATGAGTGGGAATCTCAGTCTGAGGGAGTGTTGACATCTCAGGGTTCTCAGATGAATAGCAATGTTATGGTACACAAATTGAGCAAGACTTGCATGTGATTCAGCGCCATAGGGGGCAGAGAAATAGCTGTTTCAGATTCTTTCTTCATTTTCGTAAGTTACCTTTACCTCTATGAATGATTTAGGAATATAAACAAGAGTGCTTGCTAAAATTCGATGTTACTTCTTATATGAAAATTTCGTTCATTGACTTGGGGAAGAAGAAGCCAAAAACCACTACCTTAAATGGCAAACGTTTCTTCGTAGTTTTTTGAATTCTCGACCAGCCGAATCTGAAAAAATTGAGGATTTGGAATCTATACAAATTTAGTGAGGATTCTCCTAGTCTAAGTCAAGAACAGGCTGGGCTGAATGAAAACGTTCTTTCTAGATGAGCAGAACACAAAACTAATCAGGAACTCATTTCATTTGAATTTGCCTACCAAAAACATAATAAAAAATTATTTGATCTTATATCTGTTGTTGGATTTTTGTTATTTGAATCGGTTTCCGTTTCAAATCCTGCTCTAGATACAGACTTCAGTCTCTTTGCTTTTTAGTGTAAGCTGAAGCTCCATTATCTTTCAACAATTCAGTCAAAATTACAGGCAGAAATCTGCACCTATCTCACCCTCAGGCATTGTTCATATAGATGTAGCATTGTTTATAAAGATATAGTTAGTCAATGCCTATGTAAAAAGGATTTGAACCGTTTTTGTTACTCCATCTACACTATAATGATATTTCCGTTTACTTGACAATGCACTCTGAAGGAAAAGATAGGTTGGGGATAGACGTTCATGAAGGAAATGGAAGTTTAGGCATTAAAATAATCTTCAAAACATGAATGGTCTAAGACATTGACAAAATATTCCACTTCTTTTTCTGAATTGTTTGCCATCTTTTGGTATTTTGTATAAGTGATCGACGAAATGTGATTCAGGCTACGACGTCTGTGGGAAAAACGAAAGAAAAGACATGAGTTGGAAACGAAATCACTGTCTTCTGCCCGTAGGATCCAGCCCTTCAAATGATATTCCCATAAGGTTGACCAACTATATCTCTATAAAAAATGGATATAGTTAGTCAATCAGGGCTATTCACTAAGCAGAGTTGTTATGGATAGCGACTAAAAATTGTCGTTATGTTCAAGGTCAGTTGCTAAGCGCGAAATTAGTATTCACTTTTCAAGTTAAGTTGCTACTATAATGACCAGTTGCTGTGAGTAGTGGTTCACAGGCAACTGCTTTAGATATCTTGTTAAGGAAAAACAGCTTACCACCGTTATTATGGCAAGTTATTAGCAGAATTGCTACGACGGTTAGCAACTGCGATAACTAATTTACTTAGTGAATAGCCCTGAATGTCTGTGTAAAGAGGATTTGAAGCGAATCTGTAACGCCATCTACAGTATAATGCGGATATTAACGTTTACTTGACAATGCACCACAAAGTTTCCTACTCTGAAGGGAAAAATAGGTGCAGAGAAATGTCTGTCAGTACAACTGAAATTTTGAAAGTAAGATAATGGAGCTTCAAAATATATTTGACGATAAATTATTATAAAGGAAATGAAAGCTCATGCATTGAATCAGTCTTTAAAAATCATGAATAATCTACGACATCTACGAAAAAAATTCCACTTCTGTTTCTTAGTTGATTGCCATCTTCTGGCATTATGTATAAGAAAGAAGAAAATGTGTGCTTCGAGCTACGACGTCCGTAGGAAAAATGAACGGAAAGACATGACTTGGAAACGAAATCACTGGTCCCACCTACCCCTAGTATCCACCCCTTCAAATGATATTTCCATAACGTTTGCTAACTACTCCAGTAAAGAAAGTGAATTTTTTAGTAAAATGAAGGACTAATTCGAGACCACTCAGATCAACTTAAAATTTTTTGGAATTTGTCAAAAAAGGTGTCAGGTATTCGAGTAAACAAGTTTGGTTACTGGCAAAGCTCCAAAATGTTCATAAAACTTATAAATAGAGGGTTCCAATGGATTAACTATAAAAATTTTATGTGATTGATGGAAAAAAAAGGTTTTTTGGCCATAACTTTTTTTTGGCTAATGATAACGAGATGTACCAGGAACCATTTTGAAGCTAAGGTTATCGCCGAAATTTCATGTCATATGTAACATTTGAATTGGATGAGCCAATGTTTTTTTTATTTCGCCCGACAAAAAAGAGCATTTACCGTTATAAACATAAAATAGGCAATTTTAAACGGACAAATTTGCTCACAGATTGAAAAATTGAAATACAACTATCCTGGAATGAATGCTGAAAAATTTGGCTGTTTAAAATAAATTATGTTCACGCTGCTGGCCAAAAACTGAAAATGTTTTGAAAAATACACGATTTCACCCAACTATAGCAGGCCAAAACATAAACAATAATTACCCGATAGGGCCAAAAATGGCTGGACATATTTAGGACACGAAGTGTTCTGACTTTTCACCAAAGGATTTTTTTTCCAAGCACCTTAGCCCATATGGCGCAAAAAAATTGACATTAAAATTTTTTTTTAAAAAATTATTTTGTCCATCACTTTTTTTCTTCTTATTTTAAACGGTTCTGGTTGGTCTCAAAATTTCCCCGATTTTGTCATCTTGTAAAATGATAGGAATAATTTTTTTTGTTAAAGTTATATTTTTCGAGATATTTACGCCAGAACGATCCGGTTTCTTCATTTTTCGTTGAGCAACCATTTTTGCCATGTCATATCTCCTTTAATATTAATCGTACAAACATGAAACAAAAACCACTTTATTTGCCAACGAAAATACTTCATATGAGTAATATATAATTTTTTTCGTAATACTAACAGATTTTCAGTAAATTTAAAAAAAAAACTTTAAAAAATCATTTTTTTTTGTAAAAATCACACTTTTCCTTGCGCTATTACTCGAAAGGGGTGCATTTTTATGAAAAATTGCAATCAATGTTCCAATGTTGAAAAAAGATAATTTATCGATTGGTTTCATTTTTTTCCCCCCAATGAGTTCCACCCCCCCACCCCCACGCGTTTTCCCAGTAACGGAAGTTGTTTACTCGGATACTGGGCACCTTTCTTAACAAAATTCAAGTTACTCCAAGTATCTGCAATTGGTCTCGAATTAGTCCAGCGAGTTTTTACTTCCTTTACTGGAGTAAACGGTGTTCATAGAGATATAGAAAGTCAATGGCCACGTCTAACAGCTTACAGCGCTTAAAGCCGCTCCACAAAATTTGACAGTTTTACTTGGTGAAATGTCAAATTTTGTGAAGCGGTTTCAAGCGCTGTAAGCTGTTAGACGCGGCCAATGTCTGTGTGAAAAGGATTTGTAGCGTTTTTGTTACGCCATCTACACTATTGCCGATATTTTCGTTCACTTGACAATGTACTACAAAGTTTCTTTCTTTGAAGGGAAAAAGATAAATAATCCTGTCTGTCAGTTTGACAAAAATGTTGAAAGAAAGATAAGGAAGCTTCAATATAGAGTTGACGATAAAAGTTTGTAGAGGAAATGAAAGTTCAAGCATTAAAACAACCTTCAAAACATGAATGATATACGACAGCGACAAAAAACCCCACTCATCTTTCCGAATTGATTGAGATTGAGCAATAAAATGATTGAATGAAGCTACGACGGTCGTAAGAAAAATGAAAGGGGGGACATGACTTTGAAGCGAAACCACTAGTGCCATCTACCGGTAGTATCCATCCCTTCAAATGGCGTAAACATACTTCAAATGCTTTTCATACAGACAAAGAGTAAATATGCTATTTCTCTATAAAGAATGGAAAAGTCTGTCCTGTAGCTTCAGTCTAACTCTGAATAAAAATGACCATCCTTAGCACCTTCGGTGACTGTTCTGAAAAAAAAAAATGGTTCTAAAATTGTTCGTTCCGTTAACCAGCTGACGAACG
The DNA here is from genome assembly GCA_032362365.1 of Zygogramma bicolorata. Taxonomy (NCBI): domain Eukaryota; kingdom Metazoa; phylum Arthropoda; class Insecta; order Coleoptera; family Chrysomelidae; genus Zygogramma; species Zygogramma bicolorata. The sequence continues at coordinate 1,069,685 of JAVJAQ010002393.1, read as the reverse complement.
TCAACCCTCAGAAGTCGAAACTTGTGCGAGCAATGGATCAACGAGGCCTTACCTTTTAACGTGCGATTACCCAGCACGGTGGCCCGGCGAGGATTCGAACCCCGGCCTTCCGCTTGATAGGCAGATATGCTAACCACTACACTACCGAATCTGAGCAGAAATTCACCCTTGGGAATGTCGTCGTAAAATAAAGGAAATACGCAGATCTACTGCGAAAAGAGTAACTTCGGCAACCCTGGTACCAGCCTGCCTGTGGCACGAAAACCACGTGCTAGCCGGAATACGAACAAAAGCTTCGACGGTAATGGCAACAGAAAACAATCGCTAATCGCCAGTATTGGCGCGACAGACCTTGAAAGGTTTCGTCCGGCACTCGTAGGCGGACAGAGACAGGACAGTCCAGTCCCAGTGAAGAACAGGAATCGGTTCGATCTGGAGGCTTTCTGAATAGTCCGGTCAACCAAATCGAAACTCTCCTGTATATGTAAAAACCCACGCACACCAACAGATACCTACTTCGATCTCCTACCATCATCCAAGTGAGATCTGTACCAAACTCTCTCATTAACAGATCGATCAAACTCATAGATGACCACAATAGACTGTGGGGTGGAAAAGCTCAAATCCACCCTTCTTAAAAACGATTATTCCTACCCCCAGTCCAGAGGACCATTCAACACCAAAAAAAATCCGTTTCTCGCAACCCATACTACCGAAAGATCTGACTGAACGCCCGAAAACTTTCCTTCCTATCATCAAGGGAGTCACTGATGAAGTCGAATTCTGACAAAACATCACCAAGAAACCGGACACACAACCCAGCCAACACACCTGTGACATGACATCCCTGCGATATCACTATCAAGTAACACTGAGACATACAGGCCTGCTAATATTTCTGGATAGATTTCAGAATATATCCCACATATTAAAGGCAGAAAGTACGTCGCAGATTGATAGCGAAATAAATCGCAGAGTCATCGCACATCTTGTCGCAATTACGTCGCAAAATTGATCTCAATTTTGTCACAAAATTTGTCGCAGTTTTGTCACAAAATTTGTCACAATTTCGTCACAAAACTAGTTGCAATTTTGTCACAAAACTTGTCGCATTTGTGTCACAGGCGATGTCGCCTGAGTGTGACATCGCGACATGTGAGCGACGTAAATGCAAGTTTCCTGCGACAAGTTTTGGGACGTCACACGCCTCGCCGTAATATCGCAGGGACGTCTCTGCGATGTAACTGTGTTGGCTGGGAATTGACTCCAACAACCTCGGTCTTCACTTTGTAACGATTAGAGTAGGGGATCAAGGGGATTGAGACCCCGGCGTCCAGTCGCGAAAAAGTCTCGATAATGGCTGAAAAGTGGGAGCCGAAACGTCGAAAAGAAGACGATTCCAGACGAGGTTCAATCATACATACAGGTTGTTCATTAATCATGCGGCAAAAAAATTGAGCGACTATTCTAAGGACTTTTTGTCCTTTGATTGGGCCTTCGTTAGGTTAGGTTAGTCGACCTTTCAGCCTTCACATCTCGAAAATTACTGATTGAAAAGTTTTATACTCAAGGACATTTTTGTTGATTATTTAATAGTAAATACTGTTCATCTCTGGCAAATTTGTCGAATTCCAGATGTATCACATCACACATAAACATTTTAAGCCAAAAAAGCACAATTATGTTTTTTTTTTGCACTTAACCTCTTTTTAATCCCTGGTGACTGGCCGAACAGAAGTCTGAGATCTGACCCTGACCACTCATTTCTGCAAGTATCTTAAAAAATGGAAAAAATGTTCGAAATGTTGTTTCCGTCGAAATGTTTCTTCCGTTAACCCTCTGATGAACTTAAAAAATGCATTTACTTCCCCTTGACTTTTTTTTTAATTCATTCTCCAAATTCATGAAGAATAGGATACATAACTGAAAATACAGTCGATCAATTTTGCTTCTTCATAATATTGCATTTACATATCGAGGTAAATATACCAATTTGCCTCAAGAACAGATATAAGAATTCAAAGATTTTTCCTTTCATTTTCAGGGAAGAGAAAACAAGAAAAATGGATTTCTGAACATTTCCAACTCTTCGAAAAAACATTCAAACTATAGTTACTTTCGATGATTACTTTGTATATGACGAAAGATGCGTTTTTATGTTTTATGGCTTATTTAATTGTTGTTCTGCGGTTAGCATCAACACCAACTTTTACTTTCTGAATCAATCATATTTCAGAGGGACGTGATGCGACGCGTAGTAAAAACCCATTTATTTTTATTTTGTTTAGCACAATATACGATTAAACTGGGAAGAAAATGAAAGTCAAACCACTACCACTTTCAAATTTTCCGGTTTGCTTACTTTTATCGAGTAGGTTATGATTGGAGGCGTATCGATAATGTTTATTATCTCGTTTATTATAGATTAATAACACCCAAATTCCACGATGCAATTTGTCGCTGCAACTCAATAGTAGGAGAGTCCACGATGCTAAATCGGGATTTACCCGAGCGTCATAGGGACCTATCGGGTTGCGAAGCTTGGATGATAAAAAGAAAATAATGTTATATAATGTATACCTTTTCATCGATGGGGGGGAGGGACTATAGACTCTCAAAAATGTAAAAAAAATGTTGCATGGACATACTCGAGCTTGTCAGATATTGATATCATCTATGTCCTATAGGTTGTTAAAAATGTTCGTATGTTAATCTGATTGTTTCCATAGTGGGGGTGGTTCTCGAGCGCGTCAGATTTTATGAGGGGATGTTAAGTGAACCTAAAAAAAAGCTCTTATATAATAATCTGACGGTTTAGATGTGACGCAGACTCGCGGCCGTCATTAAAATGTGAAAAAAAAATCGTCATTTGGAAATACACAAGCGCGTCAGATTAAGATATATAATATGGTTCATCTTCACGTCCTAGACGTCGCAGTCTCATAATCCGACGATTATCTGGAGGGATTCGCCTATTCTGCCAATTTGAATTTTTTTAAAATTTTTTTAAATCATTGAACTCAAGTAATTAAAAATCTCAGGAAAAAACATGCAAATGAAAAAGTGGATGTTTTTTTTTAGTAGAATACTTGTACTTATAAGAAAATAATAATAATTTTTGAAATTTTAAAACGTTGGATATACATTGTAAACAATATCATGCCACCAACGAGTCTGTGTGACCAACTGTCATGGCATCATGGCAACAGAAACCAGACTGGGGACAGAGTGAGAGAGCAGTAGATAGAGAGAGAAAGAGTGAGAGAGAAATAGAAACGTGGAGAGGGGAATATAGGCATCACGTAGCTGCACGCATTAAACTTTATTGATGAATTTTTATTATTTCGGCTTGTGGAAATCGTCAGATTATATATTTTTTGCAATTCTTGAATTATTCCCTTCAAAATAAAAATAAAATTAGCCACGCTCGAGGATGTCGAGATGACGTTTTTTTACAACTTTGTACTTTGTAGGTCACTCTCGAATTGTCAGATTAGTGGAATATACACGTTTCAGGATGTAACTAACTCACTCTACCTACCGTAATCTGACGCGCTCGAGAATTTGAGATGATCAATTTTTTTCTACAAATCTGATCCTTTATCCTTGAAGGGCGGCCATATATATAGGGCTCATATATGGTGGAAGTACCTAACCGGGTACAAGGTATCCCCCTGTATATTAATCTGCCGCGCTTTAGTAAATCCCGAAATCCCCTCTTGGGCTCCCCTATTAGAAAAGAAAACTGCATGTATTCAAGATAGTTTTTCATGATGAGTTGCATGAATTTTTATTGGTGCGATAAGTAAGTTGCACCGACTGAATTAGTTATTTCTATGGTGAATTTTTTGCCGCAAACTACATGTACTTAGTGGCACCATTATGAAAAATGTCAATCATTTTTCGAAACTGAAGGAATCAAGAGAAATGATGAGGAGAATTCATTGCAATTACAAAAATTGAAAAATCTTGAATTTTATAATTTTCTAAGCTTCAGGAAAAACCTCCCTCTGCATGGAGTTACGGAGTTCAGCTGTTCTGTTGAAAAAAGTTCCTGAGCAAGAGAGGTTCGACAGGTCTCCAAGCTCACAAGAAAGGGGTGGGAATTGTGCACTCGTCGGGTCGTCCGTGTTGATACTTCCACGGGTGGAACGATTGACGACAATTCAGAAGAGTACCGACAGTGAAAATATCTTCAGAAGAGAGACGAGTCTCTGACCCTTCAACGATGCTCCAATGAAGTGAGCGAGTTCGTGAAGAAGTTTCAATTAATGTTTTGCTGCCTAGCTCCACACATGCGAACTATAATTCAAGACAAGGCCGTATCTGTGCCTTAAAGATCATTAGAAGTTGACGAGAACCGAAGAATTTCTTGGCACGAAATAGAAATTCAAGTTTCTGGGAAGCACCTTTAAGTATTAGTGATCGATCTTACATGGTTTTCCCATGAGAGATTATCACTTGAAAGTGCTGCATAGCTCAGGTGAAGAAATATCTCGAGAAATATGGTAGTCTATTCGAACACTTTTTGGAAGGAAACTTATTAATGAGTTCCTAGTGAAATATGAGTACCAAACTAATAGAGCAGGAGGTGGTGACAGGTAACATTCTCCATTTTACACCCTAAAATATGACAAATGGACAGGTTTCTGGCAGCCGAGCGTTTGCACTTCATAAGGAAAAACCGAGGGAAAAACGCTTTTTTTTGTGGGGAATTAAGTATCGTGTTTTTGATTTGCGCGTCGTTTTGGATTTCATTAATATATATCATTTCAAGTTATTGACGTGAATGGCATGCATATAGCTACAGCCCAACATACAAAAATTATGAAAAAATTGAATCAACATAATTTTTTTAAATTTTAGCAAACATTTGAAAAATTTGTGATTTTTTCGTATACGATGCTTTGTATTGTATTAGTTAATATTATTAGCTAAAATGATAAATGGAAGAACACGATAATTCCCCACGAAAAAAGCATTTCTGATATTTCAGGGATAATTTTCAAGCCTTAAAAAGGCATGCAGTGTAAAACGGGAGAGCGTCACCTGTCACCACCTCCTGGTCCATAATGATCTCGATAATTATATTATAATTATATCACGTCGATCATTGGGCAAAGTTGAATTCTACTAGTAGTAATATTTCATTGCCTAAACTTTAAATTATTGAGAAAAATAGCGAGAATGCCGAATGTTATCAGCTTACTTATAATTCAATGACAAATGTACATTAAAAATCATTGAGAAAAACGTGTTTAGGGGTAATTCTGTATGGCCATGTTAAATTTAAAAGCACGTCAAAATTTTGAACATACCTACGTAAAATGTTATGGAGTGAAATTTTAACATGCTTTAAAATTTAACATATGAGGTATAGAATTACCACTTTTGTGAGGTAATTGCTGCTTTCTTTTTGAGTGTTTCAAGCCCCGGGGCAGCTAATTCTTGCTTCACTATTGGTGGAATTTGACACATGTCATTTTTCAACCAATGGTAAAGCTAAAATTAGCTGCACCGGGGCTTGAAACTCCCAAAAAGAAAGCTGCAAATCACTGAAGTTATGTGTTAAATCAAAACGAATATGAGCAGCAACTTCTCATATGAAACAAGCAGACACAAGACACAGATTGATTATCTCTCGGATTATCTACAATCTACAGGATGTTCATGACTCCCTTTCCTGTGCCTGATACCTATTTCAAATAATTAATTATTTATTTGAGGAATATTCCATAGCCTCTAGTATTCACAGACCAATTTCCTTCGATTGAATAGGTACACCTTCAAGATGTCAATAAACAATCACAAAGTCCAACCTTGGTTTGGAAAATTATCTCGTAAATTATTAATTCGATTCCAATATTTTTGTATGCAATGAATAGATACCTAGGTATATAATTCTCTCTCAAATGGAACTCTTAACCTACTTATGCCCCATCATTCTGATTTCCGTTTCAAATAACAGTAGAATTCTGGAAAGAGATCATTCCGTGAATATTACTATCTTGATAACAGTGCCTACTGATGTATTTTTCCCCCTGACAACATTCATTCCAAATTGTTATGATTTTTATCAACTGGGTAGTATTAGAATTTAAGTTCTTAGTAATGTTCACTTACATACAAACTGGAGAGACAACAACCGTTATTATAGCGAATAATCAATCACAACACAGTAAAACGGTTCAAAAACACACCATTATCACATCTAGTAGTCAGTATTCTGTTCATAAACATAACCGTTCTAACGCCTTTACTTATGGCACCATTGTACAGTAACCACGTACCATTAGTTCTAGTTCTTGGCTTCTCTAATGCTTCTATTTTTTTCATGAAGTAAAGTCCAACATTGCTACATCCCACTTCCTCTCGATGGTAGACTTGACATTGACGTCTTTCTCTCATTTTCTCTTTTCCGTCTTACCATTACCAAGTACCATCTAGGAAAAGGTGACTGTATTAAATACCAAAATACTATGTTGAAATTCGTCAAATTTCAGCTGAATGTGATGAAAATTCCCATGAGGTTTTCCAGATCTGTATTCTACTGCATTCTTTAGTAAAATATGAGTGAAAAGTACGATACATCAAGAACATTTTTGATTAAATTTTTTTTGAGGTTATATCATAATGTTGTTTTCTGTGACTTGGGTTCTATGTTCGTAGCATAGAATATGGAATTGCGAATGCATCTTGCATCTTCGATCTGTCTGGTTGAAGATTGAATTTTGAATTTCAACCATAGGACTAATGATTGTGTTCATTAGGTAGCAAAAATAAAATCCACTGGAGATGGTTTTGTTTTTTTGACGAGTGTACTCGGATAGATCCTTACCATTCTCCATTCTTGAATTCTCATTGTTGTCAGAGAACTAGATCGAGCTGAGGGGAATGATGCTCACACTTTTCGTACCTTTAGCGTGAATTTTTGAATGGTGAGACTATGAGAAGTTTTACTATGGTAAAATTCATCTAATGTCATTCCTCTACTTTCCGTGAATTCTTTTTCACGAGGACAATCCTTCCATTAGGCAACTAACATTACTAATTCCTGATTGTATACATATATTCATGCTGTCTTCACTTGAGGAGTAACTGCCATCTATGTATTGCTAGCATAAGTTTTGAGTTGATCGTCACTATTCGTAAAGAACTAATAAAGAAGATAACTGTCCTTGATCATTCGTAACGTTCTCTTACAGAAGTCATTGTTTATAAGAGATATAGTTAGTCAATCATATAAAAATATCCTTTGAAGAGATGGATACTACCATTGTTTAAAGACTAGAAGATGCATTCGTGATTTTCTTTCCAAATTATGTATTTTTTTACGGACGTCGTAGCCTGAATCACACATTTTCATGATTACTTATGCATAATACCAGAAGATGGCAATAAATTCAGAAACATATGTGTAATTTTTTGTCAATGTCGTATATCATTCATGCTTTGAAGGTTGTTTTAATGCTTGAACTTTCATTTCCTTCATGTACTTCTATCGTCAACTCTTAGACATTTCATTATCTTTCTTTCAACATTTCAGTCGAACTGACAGACAGAACTCTGCAGCCATTTTTCCCTCTAAGTAGAGGAGAAAACTTTGTCAAGTAAAAAGACATATTAACGTTATACTTCAAATCTTTTTTATCTAGGCATTGATTAACTATATCTCTATGAACAATGGATACACTTAGTTGATGCCTTTGTGAAAAGGATTTAAAGCGTTTCTGTTATGCCATCTACAGTATCATGTTAATAATAATAATAAAAATTTTTATTGACATCAGTTAGTACAAATTGATGTGACTTGAACAATAATAGCACCTGAATGTCAAAGGGATGTTGCATTGCTTACACATTTTTCAGCGTCAAACGGATGTGGCAACTGTGTTAGTATTGTGCTCCGATACCTTCATGAATATCCTGAAAAACGTGAGTGAAAAAATTTATTCAATCGCTCAGTGTGATCTTAAGATCCTTCACGTGACCTAGAACTTCAAAGCTTAGAAAATACTGGCCTTGGTTGAACATTTTCACCTTCGAGCACCCCTTAGACCTGTCAAAACAAAGTCTGAAAATCCTACACTGTTGCCAGACTGTAATTTTTTTTAGCAATGTCTGAAATTTGTCAGAGCTGTACGCTGAAAATCACAAGTTTGCAGCCCAAAATATCATGTCAATCATGCAAGAAAAAGTATCACGGCTCTTGCGTGAATATAACTGCAATGGAGGTGAACAGCTTCAATGGAGGCCAGCAGAAATGGAACTGTAACAACTGCCTGGGATTGATGAAGAGAGGTCGAAATCAAACTGATTTGTCCCCTGAGGGTAATCCTGCAAAACTAACCAAGAAAGCTGAAGAAGCAGAAGGCACTCTCTCCACACGTCACTTCGAATTAATGATGGCTAAACTTGATGAAGTTAACAAAACCCAAAAAGATTTGATGACTGAACAAAAAACGTTCGCAGCAAATCTGCTGGCAGTCAAGGAATCACAGGATCAACTACGAAGGGAGTTATCTGAAACCAACAGAAAAATCTGTGAACAAAACTCTAAACTTATAACCCATCAGAAAGAATTAGAGTCTCATTCGCAGCAACTGCAGAAACTTGTGACGTCGAATGAAAAGGTCCAGCACGAAATTTTAACTATCGTTTCTGACTTACAAAACATTAAAAATCAGGCATCTCATTCACCGCCTACAATCAATGAGATAAGAGACAAACTCTACCGAGAAAAAAACGTTATTCTCTTCGGTATTCCTGAGGGTACCCCAGAAAATGATATGAAATGTACCACCGATATATTGAATTTTTTCGGCGATAAACACCAAAATGAAATGCCAAACTATAGAATCGTCCACATTCACCGTTTAGGAACCACAGATCCCAACAAAACCCGGCCACTGAAAGTGAGCTTTGGGGATAGCCTTATCTCAGAATTTCTCCTCCGTAAGAGGGAAGACTTAAAAACTAATGATTCAACAAAAATGCTCGTAATTAAAGAAGACAAGACTCCTAACGAAAGAAATTTCTTAAAAAATTTAAGAGAACTCAACCGAAGAATTAGAGAAGGTGAGAAAAATATCACTATCAAATACTTGAAAGGAATACCATCTATAGTAGAGGTAATAAATCCCTCTTTAAGTGTCAACGAGAACAGTATGGATTTTTCTTCATCTTCATCACCTAAACCTACTCCGAAATGTTCAAAAAACATGTGAAAATCTGCCAGGTCAACATTCGATCTTTGATACCAAGCTTCGACATTTTTAGCGAAATAATACAAGAGCAATGCTCCAGCATTATAGCTATAACAGAAACATGGCTTCCATCAAACTACCCATCGAATTATATCAATATCCCTGATTATGAGATCTTTCGCTCTGATCGCCAAACTAGAGGAGGGGGAATTTGTTTATATATACACCATAGCCTGAAAGCGAAAATACTGAAGATTGAATTAACTTCACTGGAAACTGAGCAACTATGGATTAAAACGAAGATAGGTGACATCACTACAGCGGTAGGTGTTATCTACAGGCCTCCCAACACTCCAATAAGTAGCCTCAATGAGATAGAAACCAATCTCACGAACATATGTACTGAAGTGGATAACGTAATATTGATGGGAGATATCAATATCGATCTACAAAAAGAAACATCCCAAGGTTATCGAGAATTCAACACTATTTTACAATGCTTCAATCTTAAACAGGTTATTCAGGAACCAACTAGGATAACAGGAAGCTCCAGTACCACCATTGATGTTATTTGCATAAGTAACACTATTGAAACTCTACAATCTGGCACGGAAAATATGTTCAACCTTACTGATCACAGACTGACATACTGCGAACTTGATTATACAGTTAAAAAGGAATCGCCAAGAAGTATTATGTACAGAGATTACTCGCTTTTCCAAATCAGTGACTTCGATAATGATGCGAGCAGTATAAACTGGAATTATATCTGTGGCTTACAAACATTAGATGAAAAGGTGACATTTCTTAATGATGCTATAACCTTCTTATTTGACCTACATGCCCCTCTGAAAACAATATCACTCCGAAAGAATTATAGGCCTTATATAACGGACAATTTGAAACTAATGATTCGCCTCAAAAAGAAGGCATATAATCGATATAAAAGAACCAGACAAGCATCTCACTTAGAATACTATAAAGACTTAAGAAATTACCTCTCTCTTGCAATCAGAAATGAAAGAACCGCATTTATCAAATTTGAGATAAATATCAGTAAGCATATTCCCTCAAAACTATGGAGAGACTTTTCGCGATGGAATATCCATGGAAAACCATCATTCATTATCGATGAGTCACTAAGAGATGCTGACATGCTAATATCTCCGTTTACTTAACAATGCATGACAAAGTTACGTCAATGTTTTTAGAGATATAGTGAGTCAACCATATGGATATATCATTTGAAGGGATGGATACAACGGGTAGATGGCACTAGTGATTTTGTTTCCAAATCTTCTCTTTCGTTTTCTTTACGGACGTCGTAGCCTGATTCACACATTTTTTGATCACTCATACATAATTCCAAGAGATGGCAGTCAATTCAGAAACAGAAGTGAATTATTTGGTGAATGTCGTAAATCATTCATGTTTTGAAGATTATTTTAATGCCTTAACTTTCAATTTCTTCATAAACTTTTCAGTCAAAGTGACAGACATACCACTGCACCTAATTTTTCTTTCAGAGTAGAAAACTTTGTCGTGCATTATAAAAGAAACGGGAATATTGACATTGAACTATAGATGGCGTAACAAAAACGCTTCGAACCTTTTTACAAGGCATTGACAACAATGGTCATGTAATCTGCAGAGAAAAATAGGTTCAGAGTTATGTACCTATAGGCACAAAAGAGCTAACCAGAAAAGGAATCTCTGGCAAAAACATAATAATCTGCACTGATAGTAGACAAGCCCTACTAACCTTGAATAGACAACGTTTTATCTCAAGGTTAGCACTAGAGTGCCACCAAGATTTAGCTAACGCCTCGGTAGATAATATTATCGTACTAAGGTGGGTGAAAGGGCACGAAAGGAGCAAGGGTAACCGCATTGCTGACTCTTTGGCCAGGATGGCGGCTGGACTGAAAATTTTGGGACCAGGTGACACCCATCGCCTGACGACTTCGACAATTGCGGAACTAGCCAAACGTTACACACATACTCAATCCCTCAAGAGATGGGATGAAACCAAAGGATGCAGTTTTGCCAGGATCACCTTGGGCGACCCTGAGAAGCTGGATCCGAATAAATATTTGGCGATGACCAGGAAGAACCTCCGTTTAACAGTGGAATTTCTGACTGGACACTGTCAACTAAGGAAACACCTCCATATTATGGGGCTTGTGGACACACCTCTATGCAGGATGTGTGAACAGGAAGATGAAACTGTCAGGCATGTCTTATGTGAATGTCTGGAGCTATCGTCGATAAGCGAGTGTGCGTTCGGTGAGTCTTGGCCTACACCTGCCGATATTAAAGAGATGTCCCCTGGAGACCTGTCCTCCTTCCTGGATAAGGCAGGTTGGACAATGTCCTAGGAGGGCGACTCCTTGGGAGGATGTACAATGGGCCATATTGTGGCCTAAGTGCTGTAGGTCTATACTCACCCTCCCTACTCTACAGATACAGATGTACCTATAGGCTTTTTGTCGCGAGATACCAGGTATGTAACGGTACGTACCAATTGCCTACCAACGCGTTTCCGCGACTATCGTTATGAACATTTTTGTCGCCGAGTGTACATCAACGGTACGTAAAATTAGAAACCGTGGTAGCAGCTCGGTATCAACTGTCTGGTACTTTGACATCAAAACGTCAAAATTTATTTTGAATTGTTGTTGATGATCTTGGGAAATTTAAAAGCAATAATGGAATTCGATCAATTGGTAGAAATCACACTGAACTACAGAGGAGTGGATATCAAACTCAAACTAGGGCGTGTTGTCTCATCATTCATTTGGAAGGATATCAATTCATTCAACAAGAAATCGTCAAAAAAATCCAACACAGCCACATAATCATAAATGGAAACATCCATTTTGAAATATTTCAATGAATACCTGTAAAAATCCAGATTAAAATATGTCCTATTCTACCTCTGAAAACGATTCACTCACTCCCAGTTTTTGATTAATTTTCAACGATAATAATGGAAACAACTGAAGCATAGCTCCGTAACATAACCTCAATCTCAAAAAACTCGACAAGCTGTTAGTGTCAAAGTGAGATACCATTTCCATTTTCGCGACCGTCTGGTATGAAAGGAAACAGAATGAGATAAGAGAGAGATAGTCATATACCGCTTCGGTACGTACCGTGTATGATGTCTATATACTGGTGTTTCTAATGTTGCGATATTGTTTCAGACAAACCTGTGGACAAGGCGCGGTAGTTCATCAGTGGCCATGAGGGAGCGCTGGTTATCAAAAATTTCTGTTAATTTTCGTGATCACTCGATCCATGGAACACGCTGTTGCCAATTCTGATATTTTTGTTAAAGGATAGAGAATTTATCGGGACTGGATATGTGAGGTTATTGAAAACACCAAAACGCGCCAAATTTGTGTTTAACTTTATGCGTTATTTATTCCATGTAGTTTGAAAATAATTTCTCAGTTGGAATAAATTTGCATTGTGTTTCTACTGATCTGGACCAGAATTCGCAACACATATGACTGTCATCTCCTCTGCAAGAGTGCCGGTATCTGGCGGGTTTTTTGCAGTACTACTACGCCTACATCATCAAATTTTTCATCAAGTTGGCCATATCGGTCGTCCGATTTGCTGACAACCTCTTACATGGAGTAAAACACCAGTATCTAGCCACCTTAGTACCGTGACATACCTGGTATCTCGCGACAAAAAGCCTTCAGTCAGTTTGACTGAAATGTTGAAAGAAAAATAATGAAGCTTGAAAAAAGAGTTGATGCATCTAAGCCCGTATGACACGGACCAGTTTTTCACTCATAAAATGAATCATTTTTTAATATAACGAATCATTGACAATGAAATGGATCATTTTCGGTGTGAGAATTTAATGTTGTGTGACACTTAAACAAGATATCCTGTTTTAGAAGATACTGTGGGATATGTGTACAGTTTCTCATTCAGAAAATGGATGAAATTCATGTTTTCATCCATTTTCTGAATGAGGAACTGTACACATATTCCACTCTATCGTGTAATACAGGATATCTTGTTTTAGTGTCACACAACATTAGATTTTCACACAGAAAATTATCCATTTTATTGTCAATGATTCGTTAAATTGAAAAATGATTCATTTTATGAGTGAAAAACTGGTCCGTGTCATTCGGGCTTTTTAGAGTTGACCATACAATGAAGGAAATGACAGTTTGGGCATTAAAATAATCTTCAAAATATGAATGATCCATAAAAATTCTCCTATAGTTTCTGAAATGATTGCCATCTTTTGGTATTATGTATGAGTAATCAAGAAGATGTGTGATGCGGGCTTCGACGTCCTTAAAAAACGAAAGAAAAGACATCACTTGGAAACGACATAACTAGTTCCATCTACCCGTAGTATCCATCATCCATCCCATCGAATGATATTTCCATATGGTTGACCAAATATATCTCCATAAACAATCAGAATGGTTATGGAAGATCATGATTTTTGACCACCATGTTTGGTGGCATATGGCGGCTATCACCGACAAGCTTGGACACAGATACTACAATTAGAAGAAGAACCCGACGGCATCGCCTTCGTTCTGTGTTTAGGCACCTTGAAGCGGCGTTGTTGTGTAACTGTGAGGAAGGGTCGGCTTCGCCAGATTGACATATAAAAGTTCAGAACCGTATTCAGTGTAATACCACATCCTCAGAATAGTTCATAGAGATATGTGTAATGATGATGTGCGAAACTATATATCCAACTATACCTTTACATTGCCTACGAAGAATCATGACCTCAAGAAACATTTAATGATATTGTTGTCAGCAATCGCATATACTACTGAAGTGGGTTAAACCAACAAATAATGAATAATACTTATTGAGTTACCTTGAGGTATATATTAGCGATAACAGAATTGAACACAATTATATCAAATGAAAAAGGCATTTTCCATTCCCTTTTTATGCAATTGAAACAAATGAATACCTACATCTGTTATCGATCAATATGATATATCTACAGCTTATTTTACCTTCGACAAAATAAGAGATGAAATTCAACGGCGTACTTTTTCATAAATTTGGTGGCAACACTGGGCAAAGGTTACATTATTGTTGCGGAATTTCAATTTGAAACATGAAAATATTGGCTGAACGTACAAAAAAAGTTGAACGCGTCGCACGGCCATCTGCAATCTCGTGCGGAGAAGTATCACTTTCCACACGTGTTAGGTAGAAAGATTACTAAATTGATACATATTTTGTATTCAATCTCTTCATTCATAAAGAATACAATTCACGCAACTGAAGAAATGGTCAGTCATTTTGCTTGTATGAATATAGCAGTTTCGTATCGGGGCAACCCAAACAATGGATTTCCTGACATATGTTTGCCATCGAAACGACACGTAATAGCCTGAGCGACTTTATCTGATCTGTTTGTGATAATATTTTTTGTTTCGAAATTGTATAATGAACCGTAGAATGCACCAAGGTCACAACTTGTGTCGATTCATTTCGTTCTACTTATTAGATCTCCAGCCGGAGATCCTCGACCTTGAAAATTGTTACCGTCGAATATGAATCCTCATTATGCCCTTGTTATGACCATATTGATCAGGAAAAACCTGAGCATTATCCTATGTCTTTCATACAGTCTCACATTCTTCCACACTGTATGTATCTCTGTCAGAACTGATGTCACACCGCAGTGTTCTGTCTTAACGCTTGTCAATATCACCACATTTCTCGCCTCGAACCATTTCACCCCAAAATTCCACGTGATTATGCCTCATGAGTCCCAAAAAGTTTGTATTTGTGGCCGAGAAAAATCCAAAGAGAAACCACTGGTCGTGACTATAACGGCGTGCAAGAACAAGCATCCACATCATTTGCTCAGGGACAAAACTCCCTCAAATTATCATGAAATTCATCCGGATCAGCGTCCAAAATCTCCAAGGCGTGACGAGAGTGGCTCAAGATCTCCTCCGAAAACTACAAGTACCCCTCGTTTGGAGCGGTCGGAACACGAACAGAAAAAGAGCTTCATAGATTCAAGCGAGTTTGCTAAACATGAATCAAAGATGTCAAGACATAGTACTCCTAGTTTAAAATCTGCCGAAAGAGATTCCGACAAAAGCGCATTGAAGTCACGTGATTTTGATACTCCTCAGCCAATACCAGAGGAGGAACATGAAGGCGATGCATTGGACCAAGATGAAGAGGAAACGGTAGTCGAGAACAGCAAGGATGAAGAGGAAACGGTAGTCGAGAACAGCAAGGAGAGCACATCGGAAGAAAACGTTGAAAAACCAGGTGGCGATGAAGATGAAGATACACCAGCAGTTGAACAAGAAGCAGCAGACGATGAAGACAAAGAAGCAGCTGTGGGTGAACTCGAAGAAACAGCGCCGGAAAATGATATTCCGACAACAGTCAGCGAAGATTTGAATGATGCTCTTGAACGTGAGGAATGAAATGGATGGGTGGTTTCAGTATCAAACAGAAGTGTCAAGTGAAATTTATCGTGGTCTTCCGAACAGAATAGTGCTACGAAATTTGGATTGAAGAGGGAGTGTGCTCTCAGCACTGAGAATTCGGTTATATTTCTCTGGTGGCATCTTTTTCGTATTCTTCAATTTAGACTATAATCGATTTCTCATTGCATCGATGATGAAAGGACATTGAATCAATTGAATCAGATTACGCGCAGTATCAAATTACAGACTGTGAATAAATCAAGAACTGAAGCTGGATTCATGCAGCTTCAATTATCAAGTAACAATTCACAATTATAGCGAATCTGAACGCTGATTGGTGCATGAAATATTTTTCACCATTCATCAAACTTCGCTAAAATTGATAATTATTACTTGATAATTAAGTCTGCATGAATCCATCTTAAGCTACTCACTCCTGAATTGTGCCAACTATTGGAATGTAATTTTTCAACTAAATAATAATAATAAAATCGTGCATTCCAGATTGTCGATCGATTCTTTACTAATGATTAGATATGGGAAGTTGTTATTCTGGGAATTTATCCGTTGTTTTCCCGGTATGCCAACTGAGATGTTGGCGAAACGTCGAAACTCAATACCGACAAAAAAGTCTATGTGTGCACCAAATTTGCAAAATATAGTTCCAAATATCAGGACATATATATTTTTAATGTTCTAGATTGCTGAATTTCATTAGCCATTTTGTCGTGAAATTTCGACACCACCACTGGATTCAGCATATTGCATTGGGAAAAATTCTAGAATTTCATTTGAAAATATTAATTGGTTTGAATAATGTATAGAATTGAATGGTGGTTTATTGAAAGCAAACTAGACACTATAATGGATATCATGAGGTTCCCAAAAATACCATTCTACAATATGTTATGATTTCCACCAAGAACCCCAACGATCTCCTACATTTGTAATGGGAGTGCTGCCGTTTCTCAGAATTCTGTCTGAAATATTCATGAATAACGGTATGTTATCAAAATTATTATTGTTATAACTTTGTTGCCAATGAATATTTCCAAATGATAATTCTAGAACTTACCTGAATAAAGGATGCTGAATCCAGTGGTAATTTAACGAACAAAATCGCTAATGAAACAGCAATTTTGAACAAGAAAAAAATCATAGTATGCCTGAAATTTGGAATTATATTTTGTAATATTCAAAACGATTATTCCTACCCCCAGATCCAGAGAACCATTCAACGCCAACACACCTATTCATGAAATGAAAATTAACCTTGGGGTTGCAGTCATTGAAGAGAATATCCTTGTCCATCACAAACAGAAAAAACATTTCTTATCCCAGCACCTGTAAATGTTTGGGACAAAATATTAATGATCTGCGACATTTACAAAAAAACTCCACTTCTGGTTGTGAATTGACCGCCATCTTTTGCCATTCATTATAAATTATCAAGAAAATATTCGATTCAAGCCGCGACGACGCGACTGTAAGAAGAGACATCACTTGGATATGGACTCCCTAATGTCTACCATCCGTAGTTTCCATTCCTTGAAAAAAAAAATTTCCGCAATGTTGGCTAACTATCCTATATCTCTATAATCAACAATACTACCAAGACTGGTAAGAATAGTGAGAAACTACATACGCATGACACTCATCGTGTTACTCGTGGCAGTTGTCATCAATCGTTTCATTGTATTTGTCAAAATTCCATGTTATTATGTCTCAAAAAGTATGTCTCTGTGGACGAGAAAAAAGTAAGGAAAAACCTTTGACCATCACAATTAAGGCATGCAAAAACAAACACACGTCCCCTGAAGGGACCATTCCAAAAGCAGATACTGATGATGACAGATCATCAGATGAATACGAAAAGCCAAAAAAACCTTCAAGTGAAACGGTGCGAAGATCAGATACTTTTTCTAAACAAAAAACCGAGCAGAGACATTTGTCCCCAATAGAGGAAAAATCTTTAACAAGCGTGAGTGAAACTTCTACACAATCGGGTTCTTCTAAGAAATTGAGAACACCTTCCAAGTCTGATGGGTATGAGTCTACAAAGAGAAGGAGTAGTGATTCGATAACAAGCTCAAAATTATCATCGAAATCAATTTTGCGGGAACCTCCCTCCAATTTATCAAAACCTGTAGATCAACAGGATGATAGGTCTGAAAAAAGCTTGCATTCGTTACCAAAAGTAATAGAAACTCCTTCGGTAACGTCAAGTATGGATAAAGTATTTCAATCATCCTCCAAGTCCAGCATTGACGAGTATGAAACTAAGAGAAAAAGTGCTGAAAATTACACAAGTACTCCTAAATCGTCTACAAAGTCTGTAACAAAGGCACCGTCTGCTCTGCACAAGTTGAATGTTCCTTCGAAATCAAGTGTTCAAGATAGCATTTCACCGAGCTCACAAGTATCAGAAAAAAGCTTGCAATCCTTATCAAAACTGATAGACCAGTCTTTCGATCAGTCGACTCCACAGAATACAGAGGCGAGAGAAATGGAAACAACGAAGGAAGTGCCCCAGAAAATGAGTGACTTTTCTCAATCAGTAGTCGATCAGGTAGATCAGGCCAGTTCACCAGTAGCTGGCACGAGTTTACAATCTCTGACAAGAATAATAGATACCTCCCTAGAACAACCGAGTCAAAGAACAGGCACCGAAGAACAAGGACCCATGCAGAAAGGTGATGAGGGTTCAAAATCCAGCTCCAAAACTTCCTCAAAGTCCATTCTGAAGGGAAGTTCTTCAGCGAGGATGTCTTCTAAGAAACTCAGCTTTGATGAGAACGATGAATTGCTCTTGTCGAATACTACTACTGCCCAGATAGAAACGCAGTCGTTGGAAGATGTCGAAGAAGAAAGCGAAGAAAAGGAAGAGGAACCAGTAATGGATCATATTTTATACTGTGAGGAAGATAACCTTGTTAAGATTCGAGGCAAGCCTAAATCTTTCGAAGATACTTTATGTGGTTTGCAAAGCTACGGCGAGAGACCCACCTCTTCAGGATCACCATACGTATCACCCCAACACAATATAGTGCTGCTGGACAAAAAAACCGGTCCAGAAGATCAACTACCAACGAAAAAAAAATCGGTGGGTCACGATGTCACAAGGTTTTTCAAGAACAAGTTCAGTACCTCTTCTGATGAATCTTTGAAGCTGCCCCGTTTGCCTGCAAGGTACCATGGGCCAGGTTGTGCAATGGAGATAAATGTCTTGGAGAAGCATGGGAAAAAGTGCAGGTACGGTAAAGGCATGTGGACAATCGGGAGTTCCTTAGGATGATAGTGAAAGGTAAATCATAATTTGGATGAACGGTGTACTTTAGTCATATTTAAGTGTACTCGCGCACCATAACTGTACACGCGTACCAAAAGTGTTTAACTCCTTCCCTTTATATAATGCGTAACATGTTATTCTTACATATATCGATGAGATATTTCAAACTTTGGTTTCAAGAAACAATTTGGACAAACTTGAGGGGCTATACAAACCCGCTCCAAGGAACATAATGCGTATATAAAATACGAAAGGGTAGAGAACTGTCCACTGTCCACTGTCGACCAGAATGCTCTGGCTAATGATCATAGAATAAGTGAAGGCAATTTGAGATTGATGAAGATTTTGCATCATAATAAGAGGTTGCTCGATGCATAGAATAAGCAAAATGTGAGAATAATATAAATGGTGACAAAGGGCCTATCGTATTCGGCCCGGTAATAAATTTGATGTTGAGGAATCAGTTGAAATAAATAGTAGACGAAGTACTGGTCACACCGAGAGAAACCTATGCAGGTAGTGCTTACCTGCCTCACCTTAGATATAAATATACTAGCCCTAGTGTCAAGATCCAGTTTCAATTCTCTTCTTCCGAAGATGCATAGATTGTTAGCAAAACACGCGTTAAGTGTAAGTAATACTGGTTTGGTGTTGGGGTGAATTGATCTCTAGAAAAAGTCAGTTCAAACTTCGTTTAACAACAACAACAACCATTTCGAAAGATTTGGATATCATGAGGTGTCGGAAGGAAGTCATTGGATCTTTCTTTTTTTGTATATAAAATTGGTTAGGATTTTTTTTTTCAGATTTCCTGTGAAACCTATTCTACGTATGTGTGGGGATGTTGAGCAAACTTTTTCTTTTCTAATAAGTTATCAAGAATTTCGTACGACGATCACGGCAATCACTACTCATACTAGTTTATTTTTGTGTTTTCATTGCTTAGAAGATGATAGTTTACTTTATAAAACAACAAAATTATTTTGCTTGTTAACGTTTCAATTTTTACCTCAGCAAGTATAGTCTCTATTTAAAATCGAAAAGAATTATTGATTTTTTTCGCATATATTTATATTTTGATGCAATAACGAACTAGTATGATAATAAATTCTCTATTCTTGATATTTGTCAATTCCATTTCAGTGTTACCAATTCACGGCTTTCTCAACATTATGCAGATGATACATCGAATGTTTATTATGGAAACGATGAAAAATTCATAGAATATATGATCAAATGCGATCTGGATACTGAATATTGAAAACTGGTTGATTCAACATAATCTTACTCTGAATGTGAATAAATCTTGTTTTATGGTTATATCAAATTAGAATGTTCTATGGCATGATTCGAAGATATGTATTGATGAAGAAAATCTCCAGAGATCGAAATGCATAAAATATGTTGTACTGTATGTTGATGATAAATTATCATGAGAACAACATATAATCAAAATTTGTACAGAAATTTCTCCAGTTACAGCTGTTTCTGGAAGATCAGAAAAATATATTGGTTTCAGGTATCGCAAACTACTATGTTGCACTCTAGTTCAAAGTCAACTTTCATATCTCACTATAATTTGGAAAAATGTTACAACCATTAAAGTGATGCAAATAGAGCTATCAAGAAGATATTCGAATTTCCATTTCGTCATCCAACAATTACCATCTATTATCCTAATCATATCCTTGATATGGAGTCTATCTACATATTTCAAATCTGTTCTTACATTCATGGCTGCAGATATTTTGATATTCATTGAAATTTTGCAATTCACTTATAACAGGAACATCCATGATCACAAAACAAGAATCCTGAACCACGTAAGGACAACATCGGCAAAGACTTCCTTGGGACAAAAGTCAATTTTATATAATGTACTCAAACTCTATAATAAACTTCCTCAAGATCTCAAGACTCTCAATATGAAGTCATTCAAGTTCGAACTCAAAAATTTGAAATTCAAAAATTTCTTTTGATTTTTCACTCTCATATTTCATTCGGAGTGCCACATAGCTTCTGGCTCTGGCAACAATTTGTTGCTAATTCATTATTGTAAATTGTTCCTGAATGAATTGGATATATTATTATTAATTGTTGTTCTCCATTATTGATCCAATCATCTGATGCACCATATTCATCCCTCCAATCTATTTCCAGCTACAAGAAGGCAAGGAATCCGGAGCGGAATCCGGTTGATGACAGATCTGGTAGCTACGACGTCATCGGAAGAATAATGTTCAAAACGTGTGGAGCTGGAGGTTCGCACCACGATACGAACGACATGAGGAAACCCTCCAACCCGAGACTGACAGAACTCTATTCGCTGCTCCATCTGCCGGCCATCGATAACAAAACTTTCATTCTCAGTGCTTCGACGAGTGCGAGCGACCAAAGAGTTGGTTTCGTTACCAGCTCTCCCAGCGTTAGTGTAACGACCTCCAAGTCTTTTCCCAATAACTACCGTGGGCTGTTTTACGAGAGGCTAACTAGGAGGGCGAGAAACCCCTTCATCGATGAGGACAGATATTGGGGGAACACAAGGGATTACGATTTGGAGGAACTGTACTTTTCGAAAGGGAAAGCTGACAAGTCGATCCAGATGACGAGTGAGAGCCAGAAGAAATGGTACTATTCGCTTTTTCCTTGTATCTTCGAAAGAAGCAGCAACTGAGCGCTTTCGTCACTGTCTTCCTTCGAAAAATAAATGGATTCAGTGAACGACTTAGAACTTTCATTGGTTAAGAGATTCATGGACGAGAAATATAAATAACATATAACGATAATCTATAATTTTTTTCTGATAAAGGATGGGATTGATCACTCCAATACCAGATTTATAACACTCGTCCTCGACGCAAGTTTCACTAACAAAGTAAGCATCTTCAGGAGGAATTGGAAGGTCTGGTTGGAGTGTATACAACTTGGTGTTGGGATAATCTGTTTGAAGTTTTCACTACTTTCCTGGTAAAGAACACTCTTACACTCCAGAAGGCAGAGCCTTGTGATGGCAAGGGTAGACTATACCATTTCAGGTGCCGAAGCGCTCTGGGGCGTCTTACCGATTTCACGGTGCATAGCGCATTTGCTATTTCAACTGTAGTGAAAAACCCAAAGTGCTACCGGCCAATTTACAATACGCTAACATTCAAACTTTTAATCTTTCTATCAAAGAACCCGCACTCATATCTTACGGTAATTTGCTTGGGCTTTCAGGTTGCTCGGTTGATATTTTTCAAGAGGTTACGTTACATTATTACAAAGCCATGTTGCTTCTTCGTCCGATTTGATTGGCCTGATAAAGAACTTTTTCAACTATCAGACGAATCTACACTAATTGACAAACCATGGACGGATGTAAATATCCTGAATTCAAAGGTCAAGTTGTTTTGACTCACACTGAGATAAGATCAGAAAGAATTTTAGTTTCTCAAAGATAACTTTTTGATAGATGATTCACACAGTATTGTGAACATGAAATGTGAAAATTGATAACCCAATGCGTAATTCGATGAATAGTGATAGTCGATAAAGGAACTGTAATAATAGCAACTCTACACTATTTATATGTGCAATTTTAGATCGGAAAGAGTGCAGATTCTGCAAAATAAACAACTTATACTATGCTTCATCGGCGGTGAGAATGTGTTCTGATGATTCAGATCCACCACTGTGTCTGTTCTTGATGTACTGTCTTTCGCACTTCCGGAGGTCTGGACGTTTTACCAATATATTTTTGACCGCACGAACAAGAGGGTTTTGATGAATACAATTTTTTGTACTTTCAGTTATATTAGTTGGATCAGTATGTGTCAATATTGAAAGTGAAGGATTCGTAATTTTGAATTATCTTCTAACATCATACCTTCATTATTTTCAGATAGTCGGGGGACAAAAGATATAATGTTTGTTACAGGATGTGTGGTTTGTATAGGTTTTATGTCTTCATTATGGGGTGTGTTACGATTTTTAATTCAACTAAAAGTATTTTCTATTTTCAAAATTCTCAAGAGATCAATTTCCCTTCAAAATTTGTTCAGGAACCTTGATCTTATCATCGACTTTTTCTGATGAATTGCAAACTATTGTGAAGTCAAGATGAGTGCTGGGGGTTAAGGAGAAAGTGGGAGCCGAAACGTCGAAAGAAGAACAATTCCAGACGCGGTTCATCCGGAAGTTCCAGACAGCATATATATATATATATATATATATATATATATATATATATATATATATGTGTATATGTGTATATGCATACTTTTTGCAGTCTCGAAGTAAGGCGTAAATACTCATTTTTATTTTTATTTAACATCATCAACAATATCATCACCTGCTCTCAATTACTAGAAATGCTGAGCTTTCGTGTTCTTAGAATGACATCCAGAAGTAATATCACATTTTATTCAAATTCCCTACGAACAAATGTAATGAAAAAATCCGCAGTATATTCTATGTGCGACACTTGCAATTCTGCTAACTGTGTTTTAGATATCTTCAGTTGCCAGATTATAGATATCAAAAAACATTTTCTAGTTAACTGACAGCTTGAAATCTCGTTTTTGTATTGTTATCGGTTTGCAATTTATGTATAAGTGTGAATGTGTGTGTATGTGTCTATACTTGTATAGGTATATGTATATGCACATTGTTGCTTTTTCCCTATTCTGTAATTGGGTTCATCCTGTAGAATAGCGTATGAAATAAATAAATAAATATTTTGCATCATATTTCAATTATACGTGGGCAGAGATCAAAGGAGTGAAAGCAATCTCGAATACTGACATTAGATGAATTGAAAATATGAAATACCGCACCTATAGAGATATTTACAGCTGAGAAGTACATAGATATTATAAAATTATATTATTTAGAAAAAACTGAGATATGTTTGAGACTAGACAATTGATAAGTAAACACAGTGAATTTTTCCATAATTAATAATTTTTTCCAAGAACATTAATGTGGTGACATATCTATTATATTTTCCTAGTGTCCAATACAAAATTACTACTTCTTGGACCTTCAAGAAAACATTTTTCAGACTTTTTTTGTTTTGAGTATTCTATAAGTATCGCTTGAATATGTTGCAAAAGTGCAGTAAGAGGAGTTTTCATAAAACTATTTTTCAAGAGTGTTACAAAGTGTTTGTAAAAGGCCTTAAAAAATATTGATAAAGACTATAATATTTTTCAAAATGGTGCCAATTTCCTTCTTAAAGCTGTTTCATAAACACATTGAGAACATTTCTGAGAATAACTCAGTTTTATATTATGTTTCTCCGAAACGTTTCAGCAACTATTGTGAAATGTGAAATTGCTAGTTGGGAGGCCGGTTCCTGCAACGATCATATTAATTACCTCAACATCATATTATCATTAAAAAATGTTGAACACCCATATACATAGTTGAAGCGTTCAGGCAACATATTAGTGCTTTAATTACAATAACTTTAGTCGCACTAAGAAGTTAACAACTCTTAACTTTAGTTTTATTTCTTTATGATCCTCAGTGAAAACAGCAAATGCGCATGTGCAGTTGCTTGTCATTTGATTTCATTGTTGTCATTTGAAGGTTCAAGGTTATATGATTTTTAATTTTGTGTTGTTTATATTATCAGCATTCAGCAATATTATGGATCGAAGTGCTTAATAGAATTGGTTCGTCAATATGAACTTATTTATGAATAAATATAATGTAATTCGTTTTGGTGATGTTATTATAATGGTTGCATGAACCGACCTTTTGGTTTTGCAATGCTGATGTATCATTCTCACTTTTGAAATATTTCCAAGATCGTATATGTAAATCAGGAATTTTCCCTTGTATTCAACTACCTACTGCTGCAGTTAGTGATAAATATATGAAGTTTTAATATAATTTAGAAACTGCTATACTGAGAATGAATATAAAGAAATCGACATCGACAATGGCACATTATAAATGCCTACATTAAAATGCTGATTATAAACTGATTATTTATAACGGGGTTTAAATTGTACCACAATTATGATTATGGCATAGTGATTTATTATTGGGAGATATCTTGAATGATTATTTCTCTCAATTAGGTTTCACATATTTTCCAGCGCATATTTCTTCTTTCTGATTGTCAAAAATTCGGGGAATCGACTTACGTTCTTATAGATAAAAACACGCAATAAAAAGGCGTATAAAAAAGATACTCTACCTACGAGTGATGTTAGTTTGAAAGCAATTGTAAGGCAGAGTCAAAGAGTCAAAGAATTGGAATATGAAGTCGGCCCTACAATTCGTTTGCGTTTTTCTATTTTTCCGAGGAATAGCAAGCCATGGAATGATGTTGGACCCCATAAACAGAAGCTCCATGTGGAGAGTCAATCCTTACGTTCCTGACAATCGAAATGACAATCAAAATTTCTGTGGAGGATATTGGGTGAGTGATAATTATAGTACTTTGTACAACCAGAGTGGATATGATGGCCATATCGCAAGAGGACGAAGGAGAGTTCTGGTCGTAACGAGATGAACCCTTCCAGGTAGTGCTGGTCTGCAATACATTAGATTATGAAATACTACAAATAGTACTAACTCTAGACTTTAGATTCAGTATCAATTTTCTCTTCCTGAAGATCAGAGAACTTGTTAGAGAAACGTCGTTGAATGCAATACTCTTGAATGAAATTACCCTTCCACGAACAAACAAACAAATAATCAATCAATCAGTATTAGTTGATTCATTAATCACTTTTGTGATCCTAAAGAAACTGAATGGCGAAAGGCAGGAAAACATTTTTAGTTTCTCTCTGTTTACTCAACTCTTGAAACCACTTTTCATCAGGCACCTGAGAGTTCAAATTTAAGAATTATTGGGAACGTTTTTTCTAGCATGGAAGTATTCAGCAGATCACAAATGAATAAATTGGAAAATTTTGGCCGAATCCGTTTGAAACTGTCTTGATATCGTATTTTACCAAAAATTCGGCTCACTTTATCAGTGACACCCCGAATGGAAGGAAGGAAAGCTTTCGGGCGTTCAGCCGGGTCGACAGGTCGTTTGCGATGCGAGAAGCGGATTTGTTGGCGTTGAATGGTTCTCTGGATCTGGGTATAGGAATAATCATTTTGAAGAGGGGCAGATGTGAGCTTCTTCAGCTCACTGGGTCTGTTATGGTCATCTGTGAGTTTGATGGATCTATTGTTGAGAGAATTCAGTACGGGCTCACCTGGGCTGGATGATGGTGGGAGTTGGCACTGAGATATCTGTACTGAATTCTCTTATCAATAGATCCATCAAACTCACAGATGACCATAACAGACCCAGTGAACTGAAGAAGCTCACATCTACCCTTCTTCAAAATGATTATTCCTACCCCCAGATCCAGAGAACCATTCAACGCCAACACACCCGCTTCTCGCATCCCAAACCATCGGAAGACCCGGCTGAACGCCCGAAAGCTTTCCTTCCTTTCATTCGGGGTGTTACTGATAAAGTGAGCCAAATTCTGACAAAATACGACATCAAGACAGTTTTCACGGCAAACAATCAAATATCCTCTTTCCTGCGCTCACCTAACGATACAATACCCAACGAATTACAAGGAATATATGAAACTCCTTGCCACGACTGCCCGAGAACATATATAGGACAGACGAACCGACGAGTATCAAACAGGTCCTACAAGCACGAACTAGCAGTACGTAATTCGGACATGACGTCGACTCTCTTCAAACACCACCACGAAACCGGAGACAAAATTGCCTTCAATAACACGAAGACCATTACCACAGCAAAAACACTCCACTCCAGAATCATTCGCGAAGCAATAGAAATTGAAAAACGCCCTCAATGCCTCAACAAACGAGACGACTCACAAAGGCTCCCCAATTCCTGGAAACCCATTAATTAATCCTTCTCAAACCAGACCTGTGTACAGTCCGACAGTTTCAACAACGTCGGATTCTCATACAGCCATAAATACCATCCCTCTATCCACCAAACCACATTCTTCACTCTGTCAAGATGAGTGCTGGGGGTTAAGGAGACTTAGGTCTCGCCGAAAGAAGAAAAATTCCAAACGCGGTTCAGCCGGAAGTTCCAGAGAGTATATTATATATATATATATAGCAGAAGAATCAGCGACTGGCTATAATATAAGTCGATTGACTGTAACCTCTCAAAATCAATCGACTTATATATATATGTATATATATATATATATATATATATATATTTATATATATTTATATATATATATATATATATATATATATATATATATATATATACTATTAAATCGCTTCGGTACAGAATCCTGAATGACAAATTTAAAATATGTCAATTTGATAGATGGCGACATCTATCCTTATTCTTACTTATTATATGTCATAAATTTCAGTGATGCCAACCATTGCACTCTAAATACATGCGCAAATAAAAATACAGGCATAAAGTTAATTCAACGCCCTCCATGGTATAAGCCATGGCAGTAGTTGTTTTTGGGACTGGCCTGGACAAATGTTCTTAGATGAATTGGAAAATAATTGTTTCAGGAGCAAAATGGAATAAATGGCGGCAGGTGTGGTGTGTGTGGAGACAAAGTCACAGATCCCCACCCACAGGACAATGAAAATACTGGAAAATATGGGACGGGAATCGTTGCTGCTACATACGAATCTGGCAGTGTAATTAATGTTACTATTTTACTGACGGCAAATCACTTGGGGAGGTTCAACTACAGGTAGGGATTCATTTGTGAATACTCAATTTGTATTTTAGCTTTTTTTGAGATTTGTAATACTGTCCAATCTGCCTATATCATCCATTTGATATTGGTGATATAGACGAATAATAAATTTTAATTAATCAATAACCGATAAATAATATTTTCCAGAATTCATAGTATAGCTACTAATTAATGACATGTTTTCTGTAAATGATAAACATAACGTCTCAACTTGATCTCAACAACTCATTTAACAACCCATCAATCATCGATTTCAAGATATAACCCAATGAGAAATATTATTGTCTCCGTAGTTTTTTTGGGTTTCTTACCTATCACAATCTGAAAAAATAAGAATTATATACATTTTTCAGGGTAGATTAAAAATCAGCCCTTCTACTCTTGTAAAGTTTTCAATATCAATTCTTATTTTTTAAGATTGTGGTAGGTTAGGAACCCAAAAAAATGCGGAGAAAATATTTATCCACCACAAATAATGACGTTCAAACAGTAAATATTGTTGATATCGATCAATGAAATATTTCTGATTAATTTGACAGTACTAATACAACAACTTCTTTTGGTGGTCATTGATTGGGTTATTAGAATTCAGACAGATCAATACTCAGCCAAGAGAGATGAACATGTCTATCAGAAATGGAATGTCATTACCTATTTCATTTCATCCAATTTCCTAATTATATACAGTGTACGCATCTACCCCAAATTAACTCATATGAACATGTGTTTTCTGAGATATGTAGATTTTCGATTCTCACATCGTTTATTCTTTCTTCTAGAAACTTCAGTAAAAGTATAATTTCTGACGCATGCTGTCAGTGTCTAAAATGCCATTTTATGCCACTGGTGTTAAAAGTAAATCATTTTTAGCCCTAGTGCTAAAAGTGATTTATTTGTAGAGAAAATATAAATACATAATTCAAAATAAAGTGTTTATTCAGTTAAACGTACAATTAGTGAAACTATAATTATGATAAGAAACTCCATGGCCAGTATCATTGGTAGATGTAACAGAATTCATTTCGGTAAAGCTTGTACCAGGGCAGAGAACAATGTTATCCGCCGAAGTTTTGGACAAAATTTGATCGGCAATGTTCTGTTTCCTTTGTAGCGACTTTGTAGCGAGTCTTCTATTTAACCCTCTGCTACTGTACTGGACTTTCATCCACCGTGTCTTTTGATTGTAGTAAGACTAGCACCAGAGTCCGCCAACAAACTTGCTGAGAAACGTCGGAATCAATGTCCAGTATAAAGATGGGAATCAGGCAAATTCTGCGTTAGATGTATTTTATCCGGGGCTTCCGCGAGAAATTTGCCGATTTGTTCCCTTGTCAATACTTTCGACTTTTTCGGTCGATATCCTTCACCCTTTCGCTTCAGAAAAGCCACAAGCTTGTAATATCTGCTTATGTCATGATTATTTATGTTCATCATCGACTTCAACAGAGAGTAGTTCGACCAAAGCGTTAACGATTTCCATATTTTGGACTTTTTTCAAAGTATGCAAGAAGCACTTTTTCACTGGCCTCCTTGCCACTGACATTTTTCTGATCACACCATTTCGAAAAACAATCGTATGAAAACTCGTACTGTCGAGTTGACTTACTAGGTAATAACTGAAAAGCAGCTTTATAGGCAGCCTCTTCAATTTCCGGCGATAGAAATTCATTTTCTGGATCACTTTCCATCGAGGAACGAAGAAACGAGAAAGAATAATTCGTTAGTTGTCAACAAAGACAAATCAACAAATTCTGTTTTTGATTACCTTGGCAACTTGTTTCATGAATAGATTAGATGAAATTGGAATCAAAACTGATAATCTCGACGTTGAAATTTTATCAATTAATTAATGTAAAATAGGTATGCGTCTATTTGGACTTTGAATGGTGTTTGTAGAAAAAATAGTGTACGATATACCTGTTAAAAATGATTTTATTTTGTTTGAAGTGATGGAACACTCCGTCTTCGGCGTCGTGTCCCAAATTTCTCTTCTCAAAAAATAAAATATCACTTTTATCATAATTTATTAAGTAATAATAGCAATAATGCCTCCATTTCTTCCTTTGACACAAAGGCACAGCTCGTATATAATTAGGTTTTGTGGATCCCTGTGCGTATGTATCACTTATACATTCCATTTTCATGCAATACAAATTACCATAATCTTGAGATGCAGTGAAAAATATAAAATTATTACTGATTTTTGAATGTGCTTTATCCCTAGGAACCAATTTGACACAAGGATAGAAAATAACAATGACAGGTTTGAATTCCTGTTTCAGGTCATTGATTAATCGTGAGCTCATGAATGAATCAATGTGAAATTTGTATATTTGATAGAAAAAATATTCAGTTATTCGGTTTGAGTCTAAAGATATAGAAAACAGATTCATCAAACAATTTTCATAGGTCACTACGAATCTTGCGTTCATTCCCTTTCAATCCTATTGGATGCACTTTCATAATAATAGTTGTATCATCAGCATAGTTGAGCATTTCACAATGAACAACAAACTCGTTAAACCCAACAATATGAAAAAAAATTGAAGAGGATGTCGAAAATGAACCCTGTGGCACACCAAAAATTATTAGCAAATTACATGATACATTTCAGTGTGACTTGTTGATATCTTTTTGACGAATTGTATTCGAAGATGTATCGAAAACAAGATATAGTACATGAATAACCGAGCTTTGCTCGTTTTTTTTTGGTAAATTGTGTTCTTTGGAAATTATATTAAGATACGAATTACATACTGATGAAATATGAATAATATTCTTTGCGCTTACCGACATAATGGTAAGAAATTTGAATTGGTTGTTCTAATGAAAAATCACGAGTGCGACGTTTTCCAAAATTAAACCTGGCCAGATCTATTTATCGCCCCCGTAACCCCTGCATAGTAAATTTCATGAGAATCGTTGGAGCCGTTTCAGAGATTCAGATTATTTATGAATATATAAATATACACAAGAATTGCTCGTTCAAAAGTATCAGGTAGATTTGATTCAACCCCTAATACACAATAATATAGGTAAACAATTGATTATCTGGTTATTTCCTCAAATGAAAAACAAATTAGCAGAATGTTGCTCGACAGCGCCATCTGCTGACGTGGCATTAGTGTTGCAATGTCGGTAAATCATAATTGAATAATTGAAAAATAAAAGTACTACTACTCGTCATAGATGTCAGGAATAATTGCATAACTACTCTCCGCTAGATGTCAGGAAGAGTCATCGTGCTCGAAAGCACTAATGAAACTACGTTTTCTGAAAATGAAACCTAGCTACATCGATTTATCGCCCCCCGAAAACCCCTGCTTGATAAATTTCATGAAAATCATTGGAGCCGTTTCCGAAATTCAAATTATATTGCTCGTTCAAATGTATTAGATGAAGAAGTCATTACGAAGAAGACCATGATCGATGGTGTCATATATTGAGAATAAAAGGTCTCATATAAAGATTTATCTTCACATTTTCAAAATTATCAACCTGAAAATGAATTTGGAAATCGAGTCATTATTAATATAATTCATAATTTTTCAATTCAATATTTCATTCCAAAATAAATCATTCACGCATGTTATATTATTCAGCTGTAATAGTAGTATTTATATCCGGCGAATTTCCAAGTTCAACGTCGTTTCAGACAACAGGTTTCAAGTTACATCACTGGTCGTCGATAATCATAAATGAACGCTGAGAAATGCGAATGTAGCAATTGTCAGCGGAATAGTTCATGACGACAGGATTATTTTTTACATAAATTGGAAAACTGCCTTCCGAATCGGGCTTTTTGTTTTTGAATCTTTAGTGATCAGTTTGACGAACCAAACTAATTTTTAAAGTAGTCGTCGTCATTTTTGCAAGAATGAAGAATGCACATCTCTCCTGCCTTGGAATGATAATGTGAGTACTTACATTTCTATTTAATCCCAACTGCATTGTTTCAACCTGATTCATTTTATTAATGGGTAATTATTTCAAGTAGTTTTTCATACATTCACTGTGATCATGTTTTTTTGTCTATTTCTTTTGTTATCAATAAACTAAGTTAAGTTTTATCACCTCTCATTTTATTCACTTCACCAGGGTACACTTCAAATACACAATTAAAATCACCTCTCGCAGCCAAGCTAAAAGTTTCATGTTTCTCTTTGTTTGATTATCCTAACTTGGAAGGGCGGTTTTCTTCAAAAACCCCCTTTAAAAGTCACGTCCATTTGAATGAAAGATTTTCCTCATGTTTTTGACTAATTTTTCCAGTAAACTAATAAACTAGTATAATTGCACTTAATTCACTCAACTATTTTCGAACAAACACTACACTTCCTTTCCATTTTCGTGACAGTTGGTGAAAACGCCGAAGTTGAGAGTTTTCCCTTTCAACTTACACGCGACATTTGGTGGAGGCGCCTTGCTCGTTCTTGGAGGCTTCATTCTCCCTAATGGGCCTGTAAAACAAATTTTTCCATATGAGAAGTTAAATTGTTAGAGTCTTAATGATAATTTGTTGTATTTGGCTGAAAAGTGAACAACCCTGGTGGATTTTTCTTGTTTTTTAAAATGATCAGAGTAGGTATCTGGAACGGATTGAAGTTTTTTCTGCAGTCATTTTTTTTCTACAAAGTTATTTCTGGTTGAAACGATGTTGTGTTGATAAATGTTTTCGTTTGTTTATTTTTTTTCTTCTCTTTTTTCAATTATTGCATTTTTTTGTGGTTGTTGTTCAATTTGAATGATTTCAATACATATAAAGCCTAATTTGTCGAAACATACTTCGCAATACCAATAAACAGTAATTTGAATTCTATTCCTTACATCTAGTAGTTTTTTGCACATAATAACCCTTCGTGTTATTTCTTGACAGAAGTTTTTTTATGAAGTTCTACCCAATTTATATTGATTTTTCTGAATATTTTCTTCAACTTTTATCAAGCAAAATTTTGGCAAAATCAGGAGGAAAAAAAAATCTCGTGTATTTTTCATTCAAAGCACATTTTTCCATAACAATCGACTTTTTTTTATCAAACATTCTTCACAAAAACGAAAATATATCCTATTTTTCAAACCTCATTAGTTGGGATGGTATGTTTCGAAGGAATGGAAGGTTTGGAAGTATTTCTATCAATTAAACTCCTCAATATATGTGCTATCATCTGATTTCTTATGAGATTTATCCATTTTTTTCCATACAATTTTTTCTATATGGAGTGCTCTACTTTTTGCTTTTTTATTAATCAAGTTATATTTAGTTAATTAATTCTTCATTGCAATATCAATCATATTTTTTAAACATATTGAACATTCAGTATCGATAAAATAATCAACTAAAATTCAAATAGTGATATAGCTCTGCATGATATTTCTTTGTTCTCGGGAACCAACTAGCTGTAAAGATGTAATGTAATAAGATGTAATGAAGTAATTCAGTTGAATTATATGAGATATAAAAAGACGATTTCAAAAATATTTTCAGTGATAGATAGAGCTAAAAATTTACTCACAATAGATATTGAAGCTATTATATCCCGATTTAATTCAATCGATTTTTCCTCACAAGTTTGAATTGCCTTAGTATTCGAGTGTCATTCTTTTTTGTATAATGCTAGTAATTCCTTGGGTCAATATTTTTCACTTTCTTTTTTATAATATCTCCATACAGTGTGTGCCAACCTTACTAATATCTGAAAATAATGTTTGCTATAGGTATGCAGTTTTTTTTTATTAGAGGGTCGTCTCATCAAGAAATAATTTATGATGATCACGAAATTAATTGTGGCTTTCAGAATTGACGAGAATTTATAAAATATATGCTGCATTATAATAACAGTTTTTCTGAATATGGAAGGTTTCAATTTTTTTCCGACATTTTTCCATTTTCAACTGTTCAATAAATATCAATTGACTCGAAATACCTAAATAGTGATTTAATGATAAAGACCATAAGAAAAAGCAGTAATGTAGTTCAGAATAGTAGTTATCATATAGTAGTTATCAAATAATTTTACTTATAGTATCCTGCAACATTTTTTTTCGGTAATCGGTAAAAATGAATAACTAATAATAAGGTCTTCTTTTGAAATTTTGATAGAAACGATTGATAAAAATGTTATCTCTTGGCATCTCTGAATTTTTATCCAGCTCTCTACTTTTTGCCGAGTACTCAGTGGACGGCATTCCTATTATTATGTTGATCAAAGCAAAATTCTGAACATGACACAGCAGTCAGTTTTATCGTTTCTTGGATTGTCGCACTTCAATAAGGAAACTGTTAGACTAGGTCAGGTTTCCGGCAGCTGGGCTCGCAGACACTGAACAATAATAATGGAAGATGAACATTTTCCCCACTTCCATGATAGCGATGCAGATAATGAATTTTTATCAATCTCAGGTATAATTTGGTTATATATTTATGAAACATGGAAAAATTTACCCTCGAACCCCCTTATAACGATCTTTTTTCCTTTATTATATGTTGAGGATGAAAAATAATAATAATAATGTTGAAGCATAACTTAAATATAATAGTTTTGTAATAGTTTGATAGTAGTAGTTCAGATAGTGATACATTGAGTCAAGAATCCTAAATATAGTAAAAACACAATTAGAGAAAATCCCCTCGTTCATGAGTAACCAAACATTATTATATCTTTCATAACTATCACTGAATGATTACTATACGATATTGGGGCATAAATTTAATCCAAGAAGTATTTGAAGTCATTTGTTGTTGAAAAATGCTATAAATTGAAATTTGGAGATTTGAGAAGGAGATTGATCATTCGTATGACTGTCCTAACTCTCTGAGATTGTCAAGACAAAGACTCACCCTTATGTTTTGTCAATCAGGAAAGTGAACAGGAGGCGTGAAGGGATATCTAACAGTCTCAAATCAAAATTTGACGATTTATCAGTGCATCTCAACAACTGGTGGGAAATGATCTTGGAGTGATAAATAAAAATATTCATGCATGTCAATTAAAACCTTTTTCTTTACTTTTGAGAAGTAAAATATGTATTTATGTGTGCAACCGGAGAGTATGAAGTAATAATGAGTAATGTAAAGTTTGACTTCCTAAGAATTATGATGAGTGATGATGAAATAAGGATTATTATATGAAGATAAAGAGAATATATGTAGGACAATATAGGAGAAATTATTGTCCAGTTGGTAACAAGAATGTTACCGTGTCATAAGGGAATTATGAGCTATGAACTATGAGTTGTATTAGTGTTGTATTAGTAAGGTGTGCGTGGGAAACTTGGCAGAATTACCCTAAGCCTGGGTTGAAAGTTTTCCTATGCAGATACTTTATGAAATGAATAATGAGTTTATGAAATGAAATGAATAATGAGTTTATGAGGTGAAAAATATGAGATATATGATGAGTAATATGATGAGTAGATATGATGATATTAATGGAAGAAGTCGAAGGAATAATTCTATACAGTTGCACATATTTTGTCTAGAAAGAATACATTTTGTTGAGAAAGTGAGAGCCATGCAATTTAAAAAACGTTCCATGTCAGTGATACTTAGTTATTAATTTCCACTCAATATTCAACATCAATACATTGACTTATGAAACAAGATAAACAGTAACACATTATTTTTGGTTTTGTATTTTTATTAAGACCAATTGAAAGAGATGGGGGAGAAACGCTATCAACTTGCAATTTTTTTTTTGTTTTGATTAAAGAAGGGGGTTAGATATATTTGTCGATTGCAAGGGTAATGTGACCTGTGAGTAAAAGGAAGAGTAGAATTAGACAGAGAAACATAACATAATAAAGTTAGAAAGTGGGACAAAAAAGAATGTAATGATCTCAAATGATTTGAGGTTGTACGAATAGGGATTATAAGAACTTTGAGAATATTTTCTCTCAATCATTTTAGGTTTGGATTTTGTACTAAGAAGTATTCTATAAGAGTATAGTCAGTTATATACCTAGTAATATAAAATTGAAGAAAAGAAAAATATTAATACTTTCTATTGTAATTAAAGAATACTTACTGCAAATAATCATTTTCATGTATCACGGGACATCACGGAGGCACACACCAGGAACAGGCACTGATACAAAGGCAAGAAACGGTCCACCCACAGACGGAGTCCAGAACGGCAGCACCCCGCATCCCATTTTTCAATCCCAGAAGGAAGGCCAGACCACAGTATACTACATGCCAGATGTTCCTCAAGCCTGAAAAATGCTCCACTACAAATGATGTCGAGACACCTGCCCAGGATTGACCCAGCAACAAGCATGGTACCTGTACCAAGTCGAACTCACCTGCGAAAACTACCAGTAAAGTGTCCAGGAGTCCTGACCATACTCTGTATGCAGCTATCAGTTAAAAGTTGGAAAATATGCCAAATTTGTTCCACTTCACTCACAATTCACAGACGAAAAGACCAAAATGGAGTCCGAAGCGTGCCGAATCAGCATCCAGGTAGCAATTTGCAATGGAATATGCAATTTGCTTGATCGACAACTTTGACATTTCAACAATTCCAACGTCAACCAACCAATTCAAATGTCTGCCGCTGTCTTAAAATTTGGCGGGAAAGGAGTAGTTCACGACTTCTTCACTGGTGTGACATAAGCTGCACGGAACACCACTAAATACACCGATGGGCGCATTCGATGCCAGCAAATCCATCAACGAGTAGCTAGGCAGCCGACAGCCGTTACACGATAGAAAATGATATCTGATGGGAGAATTTTACCGATTTGAAATCAGGCCCCAGATGCAAAGTCCATGAGAGGAGCACGACATCATCAGTCATTCTAGCATACTCCGAGGTCCCAGAGTCTCAGGCTGTACATGGGGTACAGTGTTTTCGCCGTTGGCAACACTGCATGCGGAGACCTGCCACTGAGGGAGCCAAGAGCGTACGACACGGGAACAACTTCCACGAACTGACGTACAGTGCCAGTGCCGGACTCAGTTTTTTTCTGCCACGTGAGAACTCATACCCGAATAATTGATTCGAAATATAATGTCGGGACATCTATGTTTTTTCTCTAGGAATAAAAATAAGTATTTATGTTTTTTAGTTGTGGAAATTTTCAATTTCATATATTTTTTAATCAATTTTCAATTCGAAGCTGGGGTCCAGCTTTACTAAGGAGGGGAGATGTGTCATATATTGAGAATAAAAGGTCTCATATAAAGATTTATCTTCACATTTTCAAAATTATCAACCTGAAAATGAATTTGGAAATCGAGTCATTATTAATATAATTCATAATTTTTCAATTCAATATTTCATTCCAAAATAAATCATTCACGCATGTTATATTATTCAGCTGTAATAGTAGTATTTATATCCGGCGAATTTCCAAGTTCAACGTCGTTTCAGACAACAGGTTTCAAGTTACATCACTGGTCGTCGATAATCATAAATGAACGCTGAGAAATGCGAATGTAGCAATTGTCAGCGGAATAGTTCATGACGACAGGATTATTTTTTACATAAATTGGAAAACTGCCTTCCGAATCGGGCTTTTTGTTTTTGAATCTTTAGTGATCAGTTTGACGAACCAAACTAATTTTTAAAGTAGTCGTCGTCATTTTTGCAAGAATGAAGAATGCACATCTCTCCTGCCTTGGAATGATAATGTGAGTACTTACATTTCTATTTAATCCCAACTGCATTGTTTCAACCTGATTCATTTTATTAATGGGTAATTATTTCAAGTAGTTTTTCATACATTCACTGTGATCATGTTTTTTTGTCTATTTCTTTTGTTATCAATAAACTAAGTTAAGTTTTATCACCTCTCATTTTATTCACTTCACCAGGGTACACTTCAAATACACAATTAAAATCACCTCTCGCAGCCAAGCTAAAAGTTTCATGTTTCTCTTTGTTTGATTATCCTAACTTGGAAGGGCGGTTTTCTTCAAAAACCCCCTTTAAAAGTCACGTCCATTTGAATGAAAGATTTTCCTCATGTTTTTGACTAATTTTTCCAGTAAACTAATAAACTAGTATAATTGCACTTAATTCACTCAACTATTTTCGAACAAACACTACACTTCCTTTCCATTTTCGTGACAGTTGGTGAAAACGCCGAAGTTGAGAGTTTTCCCTTTCAACTTACACGCGAATCAAATAATCTGCTGTGGCAAAAAGAATCTGTTCTCAAACCCCTCAATAATAAATTCAGCAACTTGATTCTTCATGATAATTTCTAGGACAAACTTGTGGGAAGAGCACCTGGAAAACAAATGAAGAATGTTAATTATGATGGGGACAGTAGTTAGCAAAGATGATGCCATCCCACAGAAGAATTGTCAATACATGACAGCAGCACTATGTATGAAATCTGCCCAGACCCACTAGATGGCGCTCTCAGTTTGCTGTAGTTTCGTTCAATAATATTAATAATGATAAATTCCAAAATAACCCCTGTTTATGTAATATTTGAAGTTTGAATATAATTTCAATTTGAAATCGAAGAATAACAGGCAGAGATAACCTTCATCTGAAATATTTTGTTTCATCTACTGTAGCCTCTATTTCTCCACAGTTTGTGTGTATTGGAAGATCCCACTGCTCCCGAACCCGGAGAGGAGTGTTTCCAGGATTTGCTACTCGAAGATGGTTTATCCGAACACACTGTAACGGAAAATGATTTTGAAGTTTATAACACAGTTCAACTCCCCAATATCACATGCGAAAGATGTGTCCTCAGGTGGACTTACAAATGTGGTAAGGGAAAGTCTTGAATGAGAAAGATTTAGACTATTAGTGTTGACATTTTCTTCTTTCTAAGTCATGGAAAAAAACATTGGTTATAAAATTATTTTTACATGCCCTATGTCAAATAATAATACATAGTACAATGGGAATAATGAAAACAAGTGTATAATTATATCAAAATTCCCCTAGTAAGCAGTTCAATTTTCTTCAATAGGACCAAGTCCTCTGAATGTAAGATGCTTTTGTTATTGGTAGTTTTTGTGAAATAATATGTAATAGCCACAAATTATATCTGACAAAACACCATTCATTTTATGATAAACAAGAAACACAGTAGACAATTGAATGTGTGTCATATATATTGAGAAATTTTTCATGGGCTCATCGTGGGTTTTCCAAGCTGATCAGACTATGAAAACAATAGATGAACCAATTCATTTGATCCATAGTGAGATTGTGAAATATTTCAATAATTCAATAGTCAAATCAGAGTTTATGATGTAAATAAAATATTCAAAATTATCATTACCTTTTCAGGAAATGGCTGGGGTTTCTGTGAAGACGGAACTGGAAAAGTTGGCTGTGGCCCTCAAGAGCACTTTCGATCTTGTTCTGATATTGCAATCATATAATCGTTGAGAATATTGTGAAGAAAATTATCAAGAGCCGCTGTTGAAATAGATCACATGCTCGTGAAATATACAATAATGCAGTAAGAGTACCATTTATTTTCAATAGATTTCTAGCTCTATGTAAGAATGCAGATTAGAAAAAACAATTGCATAGATTCATGTAATCCATATTTTCTCAACATACTGATGAAATATATTGAGTTGAAGAAAAGGTGTTCGATTCAGGAAAAATTACAACGAATTTGAAAGTGTCGAATCATAACAAGGAGTAGATTTCCAAGGGGTGGCCTAACTGAAAGATGTGGATATACAATTCCATATGGCCTGTATTTCTATACGTCTGATATATCAATACCATAATATCTGTATCTGCAGCAATATGAAAATCAGAAAGTAGGTAGAGTAATATTTGTCAAGCGATCATAAATGCAAATTTAGATGACTGATCTTTCACCAATTCGTATTTTTTATAACTTAACTTCCTATTTTTTTGGTTTGATTAATGAATTTTTGTTATATTCCTGCTATAAACTGTAAAGGTTTGAAGGTTTTAAAGGATAATAAAGTGTTGAAAATCTTAAAACAGTGAAATAAAAAAAAAAACAATAAAAAAATATGAGTTGATATAAACAGATATTGAAACCAAGATTCATGTTTAGTGTACTCATGAAGTTTCGATGGCTGGTATCAGCAATGATTCTTTTTATTCTTTGACAAGAAATTTCATCTCAACCTCTTCGTTTGTATTTGATTGCCTTATTTGATTTGAGTTCCTCATTAGTTTTCTCTTTGCAACAGGTTCTATTAGAGATGATTATATACACTATTGAATTCCAAACCAATAACCACTAAGAGAACTTATTATTGATTGACATCAACACTGGTTCTGAAATTCTCGGTAGTAATTATTATTAGATTCTGCTCTATGAATAGCACAGACAATAAAAAAAAAGCTTCATTATAAAAGTAACTAGAGGTAAAAAATTATCTCAACAATAGCAACAGTATCAATAAAATCATGGAAATAAACAGAAACAAGAACAACGTGAGAAGAAATAAGTACAAACCTAAATAGAATATTGATACTATTAAATTGAATTTATCGGAACTTCTGAACGCATTCAAGTTTCAAATATATCAAATTGAAGTGTCAAACTTGTATTTGACGGGCTAGTTTTCCATAAGATTAATTCAGTATAATTCGAAAATGTGGTCATTTCTAACTACTTGCAGGTGTTCACTCAGAAGAAGACGGGTTTAGAAAAGTACTTTGCCCATGGCATTTTCACGACCTTGCCTCCTTCTTCTTTTCGAAACTTGATTCTGCTTAGACTTTATGAAGTGCTCAGACCCTCGCTATTATGTAGATACAACGACGCAGTTGCACACAATGCCTTCACCAGGATTTGAACACGTGTACCTGGAATTATGTAAAGCCCCACAAAGCCACTAAGTGCTGTTGTATCAACGAATACACTGACATCTGCAGATTAAAGAGATTAAAATGAATCTATATTGAAACGATTATTTACTATGCGATAGGGTCATATCACGAAACATACATCATCGAAGCAAGCAGATGCAGCATCATTATTCATTTGAATGTTTGAAATGAATCGAATTTTGATAGATACAAATGAAATAGATCATCTTCATAGTGTTCAATTGAATAAAATGAGTTTTTTCTTTCACCATGCATCAAAGTACTTGGGAAAGCTGTTTGGTAACTTCTGAGTGCTCCTCTCTCAGAAGAAGCTCTTCCTGCGCATCTAAAAAAAAAAATCATCAGCATAACTTCGTGCATTGATGATATTCCAGAACGTGCCGATTACTTTTTATTTGAAGAGTTGTCTAGCAATACAGGGATGACAAACATATTTTAAGCGATGTAGCTTCACTCGACACAGTCTGGATAAACTCAAAGGATTTGATAATAGTTTGCGTAAAGAATTTGAAGGAATAACCGATAACCAATTAGACGACACAATAAGGATTGAAGTGTTCGAAATTTCATTTGTGGGACACTCTGGCAGTGTCACATGTGGTTGCCACTTTCACTTGTCTCCGTGTTGCCATTTTCAAATGTCTTGGTGCTGCCACTTCGAATGGTGGAAAGGTCAAAACTAAGAAAGATTTTGTATCCAGTTGGTATCGAAAACTTTGGAGTTTTGATCGGAAACACTTGTTTTATGAACAGTGTCATCCAGTGTTTATCTAATGCAAGACGGTTGTTAGAATACTTGAAGAAGGAATTGTTGTATTTCTAAATATTAAATGTAGCCACGATTGTGGCGACGTGTGGTAATACTTTTGTACAGACTATATTCTAATTCAGCAGAATTATTCTGATAGGTACTGAATTGAAATAGAGCAGTCATCTAGGCTAACAAAACTTTTATCTGTGGTTGTCCTACAATAATTCTACTGAGAATACGATGATTGACAGGGAATATCCTCCTCTGCCTAATCTTATCGATAAAAAGATTAAACTGATATGAATATAAAATAAAACTCGATCATTTTGATCAATATCTCATTAAAAATAGTTAAAAGTTCAATGTATTAGAAAGTTTATTGTACCTATAAGAAATATGAAGCTGGTCCTATTTTTCACTTCGGTTGCTCTGTATCTTCATGGTATAGCAGGCCATGGGATGATGCTGGATCCCATCAATAGAAGTTCCATGTGGAGGTACAATGACAAGACCCCGGAGAATAACGAAGATAATCAAAATTTCTGTGGAGGATTTACAGTGAGTTCACCTAGGAATTTCTACCACTTATAACTACTGGTTTATGTTAGAACCATGTTATTCTCAAGCATCAATTTTCCAGGAATTTTTTTTATGAACACTTCAGTTTCGGAAATATGTGGTATTAAAAGCCAGAGTGGAAATCTTCAGTTTTGCAATCATCCCAGAAATACAGATTCTGAAATATTCATGTTGTCGTGTGCTTACTTTATGTAGAAGAATGCTAATATGAAGTGGGTGGTATATGAAAAGAGGTTGGCTAACATAAAGTTTCGGGAACTAAAATCATGGATAGTGTTTTCGAATATTGTAAATTTTCCTAACTCAACGTTTATCCACACTGTAACTCAGATATCGTTAAAAATTTTGGATTAGTCACTTCTCACAGTCACATTTAAACATCATTGACTTCGTGTTAATAACATCTGTCTCTAGGAAATTAATAATGGCACACCAGTAATTTTCTAGATATCCACAGAAGTATTGATGTTTACTAACACTTTCAACACTTCATATCCTCTCATCTCTCCTCATGAAATACCAGAAAGATTCGCCCCTTGAAATTAATCTTGGTACTTGAAAAACATCCTGCATAAAGAAAAAAATTAATTTATTTTATTAATTAATTGATCAATTAAATTAATTTTAATTTTAAATGGCTTCAATAATCGATGCGATTGGAACATTCGGTGTGAAGGTTAAGAATTTATTTCTCTAACGATGTTACCATTTACAGGAGAAGGAAACTGATATTTGATCTAAATACTCAGGTTAGATATTTGTCAATCTGAGGGAGTGCGGATAACAACTACCTGTAAAAGCTTTTCTTGGTCCAACATGGACTTCCTCTATCGATTATTCTTATTAATTTCTCAACATCAAATGGTTGGATGAGGTAGGCCCTTCGCCATCATTCATTTTAATTTTTAATTTTGCTATTTATATACTCTTGAATGCATTGAGCAGCCTCGTATAATGCAAATCCTCAGTCTCAGATTGTCTTCACTAATTCTATGATCATTGTCAAAAGCATGCTGGACGAAGCTGGATTTTTCTTCTCTTCCGTATTTCATCTGTCTATAGTGTACCTTAATGCGAGTTTTGATTGCTTCTTCATTCTGGCCAATGCATTAATTGTTGAAACCTTGATCACTGATTTCATATATCCTCTCCCGACTTCTCTTTGCTTTTCAATGTGTCTTTTCTATTACCAAGGGGTTCTAACATTTCTAGAACGTTCAATGTGCAACTTTGATAATCACCCTTTTTCGAGAATCTGTAAAAGCTTTCAATAACTCTCCTGTATTAGAAAAGTCGAGGATCTACGAAGTGTTTTCCTGAATTTATATTTTCAACATATCTTCTGTCCCTGGGTTATAACCGTTCACTTTAGCTTCGTGAATCATTTATCTCTTTTCATTGTTGTACTAATCAACCTTCAAAGAAAAAGTAGCAGTCGAAAGGTTCGAATCATTTTCCACAACATAAAATGACAGTTATGCAATTTCTCGTTCATTGAGTTCACAAGCTCTAGGATATATTATATTGATTTTATCTCAACGCTGCAAGTTTGATTCTATAAAATTTGAGTAATTATTAGGTTTATACATAAGGAAGAAAATCGACTTACGTTTCCCTCTGCTTCAATAATGCGTTATCATATTTTCAAAGTTTATTTTTAAATCAGTATTATTAGTGTTCCAACAAATTACACTTCAATTATCCTCCTAGTAACAGCTTGAATGCATTCATTATATTAGATGACTTAGAACAAGTTTTCGGTTATAATTGCACGAGTGCATAAAAATTACCGATAATTTTGCAAGAAAGCGTGATATCTAAAAATTGCAAGTTTATTTTTTTTATATTTTGGCGAAAGTGCCCGAGTCCGAAGGACGAGGGCTCTTTTACAAAATATGAAAATAACCGAATGCAATTTGTATAAGATATCACGCTTGAATGCAAAATTATCTGGTCATTTTTATGCACGAATGTAATTCATTGGAATATTTCACGAATAAAGAAATTCTCAAGGAAATATTATTTTTTGTTCATTTATACTTCCCTCTATAGATTGTATGGAGCACTCACCAAAACGCGAAATATTTTTCTATTTTTGAAGTCTATCTGACATTTATTTGTGTTGTTTACTGACGTCTTGCGATACGGTTTCAAATGTGTTGTTATGGTGACTTGATACAATGCAATTACCGCTGTTAGTTTTCGATAATTGCATTGCTCTTATGGGACATTTTATATATGAGGGAAATATTCAGTTAGATGTGTTCATTCCATAAAATACTTTTTCCAAAGAATTTGTTTGTTCGTATTATTCTGAATGAAATTTTGAGCTATATCCTCATTTGTCATTCATTGTGAGGACATCTTGGCTTTTTTTTACTTTCATTATTTCGTTTTTATACAATGCGTTACGAAACAGTTCTGATTTCATGAAAGTATGAAATGCTTTTATTTCGAAGTGCAAGCTTTACAAAAATCAAGAGGTAACGATACCAACTCACTGTATTCACATAATTTGGTATCCAAATATAAGTTTACCGTGGTTGAAAATTATTGGACAGAATGTGATTCTGAATATGTTGCATCAGGTTTTTGGATGAACACAAAGAGTATCAAATTATTTTTTTGAACAGTTTCTCCACCTATCGGTAGCTGTTCGAATAGGTCAGAAGTTGACGAAATAATTTCAACTTTCAACAACTTATATCATTTTATCCACTACCAATTTCAATAGGTTTGTATACAGTCGTTGGAATCACAAAAAGAGTCGAATCACAGATAAAAGGATAATCTTATCCTCTCCAACTTCTAGGCTCATCATTCTCTATATTATTCCTCAACCTATAGGCCCG
Organism: Zygogramma bicolorata; assembly: GCA_032362365.1. Classification (NCBI taxonomy): domain Eukaryota; kingdom Metazoa; phylum Arthropoda; class Insecta; order Coleoptera; family Chrysomelidae; genus Zygogramma; species Zygogramma bicolorata. The sequence continues at coordinate 1,025,027 of JAVJAQ010002393.1, read as the reverse complement.
TAAAATTCTGGTCTCTTCAGCTTCTACCTGATAGCTTCTCATTGTCAACGGTCAGTATGGTTTCCGAAAGTGTAGAGATACTGAAACTGCAATGATTGATATTATAACTTATATTCAAATCGAAAACAAAAAATGTAGCATTCTCTCTCTAGACTTACGAAAAGCATTCGTTACCGTTGATCACAAGATTTTACTTGAAAAATTACTTCTTTTTGATATAAGAGGAAACAATGGTTTCGAAATTATTTGCACAACCGATCACAGTATGTTTATAAACATAATCACAGGAGTTCAAATGAAAAAATATCTTGTGGGGTTCCCTAAGGATCAATACTTGGCCCAATTGTTTTCCTCATTTATCTTAGTTCAATGACTCTAGTTAAAACTTCATGGTGAACTCAGTTTATTTGCTGACGACAAAACTCTCACTAATGTTTGATAACTTTACACATATTCGAAACTTTATGAATCAAGATCGACAAAAATAATCGAGTTGGTTGAATCAATCAAGCATTTGAAATATTTGACAAATGTCAATTACCAAGATTGCCTACAAGAGATATTTGGATTTGTACAGGAACTCGCGTGTGAGTTTTGAGAACGGAAGCAGATTTAGTTTCCGAAACGTTAACAAAAAGTATTTTCATATGTATATATATATATATATATATATATATATATATATATATATATATATATATATATATATATATATATATATATATATATATATATATATATATATATATATATATATATATATATATATATATATTGTGCTGGCTGGAACTTCCGGTTGAACCGCGTCTGGAATGGTTTCCTTGTCTACGTTTCGGCTCCCATTTCGGAACCATTTTCAAGACTGAGTGACCTTGCGTCTAGGTCGAGGATCCTCGATCTCCAGTGATGAAAGCCAGTTATTAAGACAACTCAGACCTAAACGCAAGGTCACTCAGTCTTGAAAATGGCTCCGAAATGGAAGCCGAAACGTAGACAAGGAAATCATTCCAGACGCAGATCAACCGAAGTTCCAGCCAGCATATATATATATATATATATATATATATATATATATATATATATATATATATATATTAGTTCTTATTATTTTTTTGATAGGTGTATTGCATTGAAAACTGACTTTCAGGTACAGTGGGAAGTCAATGGGGGCAAATGTGGCGTATGTGGGGACGCCTACACAGATCCCCACCCACAAAATAATGAGAATACCGGAATATACGGACTTGGAATCATCGGAGGAACATACGAATCCGGAAGTGTGATCAATGTTACAGTTCTCCTCACTGCTAATCATTTGGGAAAATTCACTTACAGGTTTGTTTTAGTCACGAGATATTATTTTGATATAATCGGTAATTATTCAAAAAAACATCGTTGAAAGTCATTATTGTGTAGTGAATGTATTCTTTCTTCGTAGTTTTGTTGGGTTCTCAATATTTCACAATTTGAAAAGATAATAATTGATGCCAGTGTGGAAGGGCAGATTTATAATCTATTCTTTCTTCTTTATTTGAATTTCTTTTGTTTGTTAAAAGCGATGAGCATTTCAATAAATATTATTTCTAGTATTTTTTTGATAAACAAATTTCAGTTATACGAACTTGTTGAGTAATAGGAGGTGCTTCATTCTGAAGGACCTGTTTTTAATCTGGCCTCTTACACTTGTATATATTTAATTAATAACTCTTATCTTTTCAGATCGTGGTAGGTTAAGTACCAAAAAAAAATACAGAGGAACATCATTAGATTATGATATGAGTATCTAATAATCATTGGACTACATCAAAAATTTCGAGGTTGTAAATTTTAGCCTTGATATGCTTTGATAATGAAATACGGAAATTTTTTTGAGATTGAATTAACATCTTCCCCGCCCAAATGAATATATTGATGGTATCCATGCATGTATTCCAGATTGTGATTTTCAGTCATATTATTTTCAAATTCAAATTTCTTCACCTTCAAATGGAGATCTTGAGGGGTGAAAACGTCTAGTCACATCGTTAGCCGCGTTCCAAATATTAATGCTAAAGTGAAACTGTTCCAAAATATCTGTTAGTGAAAAAAGCAGACAGGCTGAAAAATACATTAATTTGGGGTTTTCATAAGGTAAACAAGCGAAGATATATTTTTAAATATTCTCCTCAAAACTACTAAACAGAATAAGATGAACATAATCACACTCTTGAAGAACATAGTTGAATTCTGATAGACATCAATGGACAAATATCTCAGTTTTATGAGATAATGAATTAATCAAGTTTGTTTGAACGTCATTATTTTACGGTGGATTAATATTTGTTCCGTAGCTTTCTGGGTTTGTAACCTACCACAATCTGAAAAAATCAGAATTAATATTGGAATCTACTTGAAATATTTGACAAATGTCAAATACCAAGATTGCCTACAAGAGATATTTGGATTTTTACAGGAATTTGCATATAAGTTTTGAGAACGGGAGCGGATTTAGTTTCCGAAACGTTAACGATATGTATTTTCATATATACATTAGTTCTGATTATTTTTTTGATAGGCAAAATTTGAGTTATACAAGAAGTTGCTGACTAATTGGACTTGGTCTATCCAGAAAGAACTGTTTCTCGATAGACGCAGCAACTTTTCGGGGTAGATTGAAAATCTGCCCTTTTACACTTGTATAGATTCCAATATTAATTCTTATTTTCTCAGATTGTGGTAGGTTACAAACCCAGAATACTACGGAACAAACAATCAAGTTTCTTTCGATTTTTTTCAAATCTTTTAACATGTACATTGCGAAATGAATTTTGATTCACCCTAGAATTGCATTTGAAATCTATGGTGATACAATACATTACAAGCCGGTCATGATTCTTCAAGGATTATATATTGATGAAAAATTATCATTGAATACACATTGAACATTTACGACGCAAAGTCTTCTCGATAATTAGTATTTTATTTAAAATAAGACACCACATTCCTCATAAATATCTGATGAATACTCACCATTCACTTATAAATTCGAAATTACAATATTTGATATCTATTTGGAGTTCAGCCAATATTTCCGTTATCAAGCCACTACAGGAATTGCAGAATGAAACAATGAAATGTACGAAGGTAGTAGTCCATACTCAAAGTGGAAGACCAATTTTATTGAAAAAGGAAACACGAAGTCATCTCCACAACATATTCAATTCCTACAGGAACAATGTCCTAGTTAAGACATGTTTCGAACATATATATGTTCATCTTCAGTTAGGTACAAAAAAGGCTGAAATAGAGTTAACAATGAGAAAACGGTAGAAGTGATTTTTTACAAGATACTTACGAAAGTTGGGAGATCAAAATTAACAAACTACATATTAGGTAACATTAAACTACTATCAAGAACCAAAGTGGTTCAAGAAGTTGAGATGTATGTTATAAAATAGGGGTGGACCCCCCATCCAAGTTATGATACAGTCATTATTATTCTGGGGGTCCACCCCTATTTTATAACATACATCTCAACTTCTTGAACCACTTTGGTTCTTGATAGTAGTTTAATGTTACCTAATATGTAGTTTGTTAATTTTGATCTCCCAACTTTCGTAAGTATCTTGTAAAAAATCACTTCTACCGTTTTCTCATTGTTAACTCTATTTCAGCCTTTTTTGTACCTAACTGAAGATGAACATATGAAACATGTCTTAACTAGGACATTATTCCTGTAGGAATTATATTTGATGTGGAGATGACTTCGTGTTTCCTTTTTCAATACAATGAAATGTATTTTATAAAAAATTCATAATGCATGCTTTTCTCCAAGAATTTTTGAAGGAAAACATGAATTATAAATATTTTTAATATTTTTGTTGAATATTTTGATATCATTGATATTTCTTTGGTATTCGAACAGACTTTTATGAATTTTGATGAAGTATAACGATTTTCTTTCCAATATTGCTTTTGAAATGTATGGTTTATACAATAATCGTGGACAAAGTATAGTATTCTACTCGCGTATAATGGTTATTATTATAAGCTCGTTGAATAATATACTATTTCAAATTCCATTTTCGAGAGCCAACTAGAAAATATAAGCCTTGAGAAATACTTTATTTGAAGACCACTTATGAATTCAAAGTAAGCATAAATATTCATTCATTTTGTCAAGCACAATATGAAATTCTCTAATTTGAATTCTCGTGAAGCCAATGTATCTCATGTATTCAAAACACAGCCTTGAGATCTCGTAATCCCAAAACCAGTTTTGGGCTGAAGTTTATTCTCATAATAGTATTAATATTCTAACCCCAGAAACTTGAATTGAATGAGAAACAAAATCTTATTCATAAAACATGAAATTTATTGAATTTGATTAAAAAAATTAATTGCTGATATTTCAAATTCAGTCATTTATTGTTTTCGAGTTTAGTTCAATTGAGATATGTTCGTTGTATCCCTGCTACAAACTGTATAGATTTCTTGTGATAATATAGTGTTTATAATAAAAATAGTATAATAAACCTTAGTATTACGTAACAATTGATCGCAGTTGTTTCATTTTGATTTCGACACCGCTGGGGAATGCTGCCGCAGTTACCATTTCAGTCGAAAGCTACGAGCTTCAGATTTTTCACAATACTATAACAATCCTGAAGAAACTATTGTCTTGTGAAACACGTGTAGCGGTTTTGTAAACTGTCTATTGAAAATTGCACAATGAAATATATTTTTATTTGCGATATTCCTTGTCAACATTTCCTTTTTTTACTACTGCGTGTCAGTTGTTTATTTTCGTGAATTACACTGAGATTGGGGTTGTATGCTGATTTAAAAAATTTTCGTATCTTTCTAAAGACTGTTTTCGTGCCATTTCTTTCAGTCTATGTGAATTGGTGGACCCCAATGCGCCCGAATCTGGAGAAGAATGTTTCGAGAATTTGTTATTTGAAGACGGATCATCTTCATTCCCGATATCCGCAGATGATTTCTATGTTTACAATAGGGTTCAACTTCCCAGCATCAAATGTGAGAGATGTGTTTTCAGGTGGACTTACGAATGCGGTAAGTGAAGTTGATAAATATACCATCATTAGTTCATTGCAAAAGTCTCTTATTTCGGTGTACTAGAGTGATCTCTTTTCAGATCGGAAATGTCAGTGGTTTTTTTCGAAATATTCGTCAAAAGATAGAATTGTCGATTTTTGTTTTTCTGCTCCGCCGTCTCCATTTCCAATTATATAGAGATAGTCAGAAGAACTCTGATAAATTGGTGATCCAGTATCAATTTTTGTCGAGTTTAGTTGGGATTGGGATCAGTGTAAGTCGAAGAAAAAACTATTGTTTCCTTGCCAACGTTTCGAATTTAATTAAATTCATCCTTAGGGCTCTGTGACAATGGATTCTTATGTAATAAACTAGTTTATATTTGCCACGACGCATTATTATGCTTAAAGTTTGTGTGAAATTTTTTGGAAAGTACTCACCAAAAGTTGTTTTTTCCATGATGAATTACTTAAAATATAAAGTATGGATAGACATTATAGATACAAGAAACCAATCAACGTGATTCACGGACACACTGGTACATGTTCTCTAATAAGACAAAATGAACAATGGGGTGATAATCTGAGATTTAAAAAGATGAGAATATAAAAAATTTAAAAAATATGTAAAGATACAGACCGATACGATGTTTTTCTTATTCATGAGAAGAACAATTGACGATGATAATAGAAACAACTATATTATTCAGGCATTCAACTGATCAAATTGAAGGCAGTATTCAATCCATCTATGTCTCTTTCAGTATTGACACTATCATGTTCGAAAATTCGTTTCTATCATCATTGTCAATTGTTCTTCTCATGAGTCAGAAAATCATTAGAATCGCTCTGTATCTTTCCATTTTTTTGTTTTTTTTTATATTCTTATCCTTTTTAATCTCAGATTTTTATCTCAGTGTTCATTTTGTGTTTCGTGTATCTATTATGCCTGTCCATACTTTATACTTTAACCCTCTATTGCATAACATTTTTTACAGTGGACTGAAAAATATTTCCAAGGAGAAATACGATTGGAAGTGACAGGAAAAATATTTGAAAAAATCCTGCTTGAGTATTTTCTTTGTTTTTCGATTTTTTGTACACGTTCCCATATGGGAACTTCATGTAGTAGGGTATCTTTGGTGAATAAAATTAATTTTTTCAATGTATTTATTTAACGATGAAAAACCACAAAAGAATTTTTTTTGTCATAAAAACACAAATGTACTTTACATTTCTCACAATATACTCTACTTTTTCCTACACAACCCTCCAATTTACATCTCTGTCGGTCTTGCGAATGTTGTGGCCAGTGCTCGAATGAATCCTTCTGAACATCAACTGTTGGGAGAGGCTCTTTTCACCTTCTCTTGGCTTCAGGTTCCTCATCAATTTCATTCTGTATTGGCTGACCCCTTTTTCTTTGTAATGTAGTACCTATACCACACAATGTCTTAGCTAGATTCATCCTGAATTCCCACAATGAACAGGTGTGGGAATCTCCGCGATATTTTGCTATTCTACGAGATAACAACCAAGAGTTGCATATCACTATATCAATCATATGGAAGAAAAGTCTGTGATACCATTTTTTTAGTACGGACATTTATTCTGTGAAGGCCAAGAAGTGAATCCAACAGGTCAACTCTCCTCATATGTTTATTGTAAATTTTGACAATATCTGGGCAGTTTATGTCTTTCACCTCCTGCTGGGTTCTGAAAAAGCGTTTGACATTGTGTATTGGTTGACTTCCCCCGAATGTAGACAGTAAAGTAACCAATTTATTATCAAACCATTGAATAGCATTCACCCGCACATTATCATGAGTGGTAATTTTCTGTACATAAAGGCCTCTTCTTTTTTTATATTCTTTTTCATGAGGAAATTCACAACCCAATAATCTGTTGACTCTGACTGTTCCAACACAATCAATAACTTTGTGTGGCAAATATGACATCAGGGGTATACTTGTGAAATAGTTATCAAAATAAACCTTGTGATGCATTTTTTCAGCTATACTTCTGCACATTCTCACCACAACATTACTTGCAGCTCCAAAATCTACTTCATTTCTCTCCGCATCAACCTTTCCGGAAAAAGTTCGAAATCGTATGAAAAACCGCTCACTCCCGAGAGTACCCATAGTTTGTATCCCCACTTGTGAGGCTTTTTAGGGTTGTACGTTTTTATTGAAATGCGCTCCTTGAAGGGAACAATTTGTTCATCAACAGATATAATAACTGGCATAATTTTTTCTATATTTGCGTTCATTTCATTGTTATTATTGAAATGAAGGAATCTTTTCATTTCTTCTCCATCATCATCCAACCAACTATCTTCGCTATCGCTTGGTATATTTCTAATGAATTTTTTCCATTGGGTTCACCATAGAAAGACTTTTTACTTATTGGTTCCATTATAGCCAGTGCGCACCTTGTTCCCATACAGGAACAAACATCTAAAGCAGGAAAAAATATGTTCATTGAATATATTATCCAAATTTTATGAAATGTGCAACTCACCTGATGTATTCCTGTTAGGTTTATATTTTTTGTCAGTTATTATTCACAATAATTGTTTTCCTATAGTAATCACATAAAACACTGTGTACGCATAAATGAGAATCATCTGTCTGTCCTGATTTTGAATGAAATTATGACATTCTATAACAGCGCCACATATGTTACAATAGCGGAAGCTAAAAAGTAGTGTTCCCTATTGGGAATTATGTGCGTATGGGCTTCGAAAAATATGTATTTGATATTTTTTAATACCTTTGAACATAAAGTTCCCAAATGGGAACGCAATGAAATAGAGGGTTGGATTTCAACATGGAAAAAACAACTTTTGGTGAGTAATCTCCAAACAATTTCACACAAACTTTAGGCATAAAAATGCATCGTGGCAAGTAAAAACTAGTTCATTACATGAAAAACCATTGTTACAGAGCCCTGAGGATGAATTAATTAAATTCAAAACGTTGACAGGAAAATAATATTTTTTTCTTCGACTTACACTGATCCCAATCCCAACCAAGCTCGACACAAAAAGTCCGAAGGACTTTCAATACTGTAATATGAAATGCCCTAATGAAAAACCTTTCTCCATATCCAGCATTTTATATAAAAAGTGTCGTGGCTCTGATTCGAAAATTAACCAATGAGCCTTTGAATGATTAAGAAATCAGTAGATTAACGGGAATGTAGTCCGTAAAAGTCATTCTGCCCTCAGGCATGTGATTCAGTGTTATTGGGTGTTCATTTTAAGTAAGTTTTAATGAATGAATTTTGTTTATGGAGTGAATGAGTAAGTTAATAAAGATTGTTTTTATTGTTTTCACCAACTGATTTCATGATTTCATCCTGGTTATCACAAAGAGTATCTCAGCTATTTAGCGATTTCGAAGATTCATTCTTCATAATTAATCTTAAAGTACCCTTATTTTCATCGTGTTTCAATTTTGGAATTTTATATAACCACATGAACAGTTGTTTTGAACAGGTACCTATGTGTGTGTTTCAGCTCTTTTTTAAGATTCTTGAGTGTGAATTATACTGATTGATAATTATTATTTGTCCTGAATGTTTTTTCTTGACGTGAATATAATTGAAATGTTTGACCCTTAGGGAACTCTTTTTCGAAGAAAAATATGTTCAGGGATGTTATTAAATTTTAATGAAGTTGCAAAAATCTTTTCGAGAAAGTTTTTGTTCAAGATTTCAATGGCTGGAATTGAAATGAAGTATAAGGTTTGTTCTAGCAACACATTTGACCGTTTGGAAATTGGTCTGAAGCAGTCAGAGGCATGCGCAAGATGAATATTGGAGAGCGAAATTAATTTTGCGCATGCCTCGTGACTGCTTCAGACCAATTTCCAAACGGTCAAATGTGTTGCTAGAACAAACCTATAGTTACATGATGAGATATTCTTTTGCAGTCAGTTGGTAAATAAAATTATTATAGTATGGTTAATGAGAAAAGTAAATGAAGTTCGACAAAATAGTTAAGGCTTTCGCGGCCGAGGTTTTCAGTATCACTACTTTTATTCGGGTTTGAAGGCCGTCGTTTTTTGGAATTTCTTCCTGACGTTTCGCTGGCTCGAGTGGCTAGCTTCTTCAGAGGCTCATTCATCTTGAAATTCACTCCGAATTCACTCCGATCTCCGATCGGAGTGAATTTCAAGATGAATGAGCCTGAAGAAGCTAGCCACTCGAGCCAGCGAAACGTCAGGAAGAAATTCCAAAAAACGACGGCCTTCAAACCCGAATAAAAGTAGTGATACTAAATGAAGTTCATTATAATTGATAATTCCATTAAAATTATATTATTCGTTTGTTGTTTCAAATAATTGAATCCGAATAAATATTATTATGCCTTATTAATTTTAGATTGTTATTTTTTTGAAAAAATGATATTTTTTGAATCATACTCTGGAAACGAAATGTGTTTTGAAAGCACTGCCATCAACTTTTTTTCACCAAATACGGACTTCCATGTTTTTTCATCAATTTTTGTAGCCACTTGCATTCCAGTAAATGTGCTTTCCGACGTTTTTCTGATCATCATTATGTATGGTCATACGATTCCGAATCAGAGGTATCTCAAAAAAGTAGGGACCAATTTTTTTGGGTCTAGAACTCGGAGCTATACACAATCTCCTCATATCAGGAGAAATTTTTTTTACACCAATAACAAACAGAACAAAATTATTGTCAAAATACTCCCAGATATTAACAAATATGAAATAGTTTTGGAAGTGTCAAAAAACAAATTTCGACAATTATAGTTTTTGACGAATATTTAAAAAATATTCGATGATTTTTTGATCTGCAAAAAGGTTGTTCTAGTTTTCCAAAATAGTAAACTTTTGTCCAATTCAACTGACCTTGTAGGTCTTGCCGTTCCCGAGATGGTAATAATGAGATCAGCTAAATAAAACTGCGTGTATATAAAATAACGGGGAGAAAGCTCTTGAACTGTCGAAACATTATGAGTCCGATTTGAAAGATCATTCACATATTGAAACGGGTTTTCATATACTTAAATGTGTAACGAGACTCTTGACTATATTTAAAAACAATAAGACCTCACAAAAATCATCTTATAGCATCAATATCATTACCCATTCATCACAAGGAAGATATATTTCTTGGTGGAGAGAAGGGAAAAAAGACTACTATAATAATGGTAATAATACTCACATTTATTGATAGAATTTAGTTAGCTGTACAATTCATCTGCATTTTCTCAAAGTTACTACTGAATTTTTCAGGTAACAACTGGGGAATCTGTGAAGATGGAATTGGACGTCTGGGTTGTGGTCCACAAGAACATTTCAGATCTTGTGCTGATATCGTAATCGTTTAGGCACCAGAATCTTCGAAGAATATATGGATCTTTTCAGACAAATCAAAATAGAATCGCAAAGATCCCTCAATATATTTTTTAGAAATAATCAAATACAACAATATACTGTTGTGACCATTTTTCAGGGGCCTCAAAGTTTTTTGAGGTTCACGAGTGTACCCACAATTTTCAAAATTATGCTGGAAAAAACTACAAGTTCACAACAATTTTATGAGACCCCCAAATCGCATGTACCGTTTTCTCAAATGCAAAAGTTTGAAAATTATGGAAGTGCGCTTAATATGAGGTATATATGTTGAGAAGCAAAAACTTGTAACATTAGAGTAATAAATAATGGTACCGCAATTTGATTCTTCACTTTCCTCCATTAACTATCATTAATATGCCGATTAACTCATATTTGATTTGAAATATCATCTTAGTTCTATATACGATTTCATCTATAGTTCCAAGGATATGAAATTTCAGATACGTAAATGTCATAGATTATAAGATAAGTTGATAATAAAAAATGAAATTATTTATAAATGTAACTGATGTAATTGAGAAGAGTATTCTCGATACAGCCAATTTTCAATTTTGAAAAACCATCACGTGGGATTCATTACTTATTCAACCACTCTGAAATAATTAATGATCAACAATACGGGTTTCGCGATTAAAGATTAACAACTGATTTATTGGCGAATGTTTCACATATTGGGCAGCATTCCATGAAAAAAATCGGAGAAACCTTAGCTGTTATACTCGACATTACTGAAGCGTTTGATGGAGTTTGGCATAGGGGTCTCCTTTCTAAAAAGTTTGAAAATGACGGAAGAGCGCTTGGTATGAGGTATATATTTTGAGAAGGAAAAGGGAACATTATGTAGAGGATTGTTTCAATATGAACTGCCGTCTAATAGTTTACCTCCTCAATTTTTTGCTTCGTTAAAGATTGTTTGGTCTGATAGGTCTCTCTCTATATGTGGTTGTTGATGAAATATCGTCTGTGCCGGTGTTCTACAGGGTTCAGTTCTAGCGCCCACTTCATGCTTCATCTCATTGAGAAAACATCTTGTTCAGTGCATAGTTTTTTGGATGACAGCACTCTTCATATCAGTTTCTCTACCAGTCTCCATATCAGCACGAGAAACGAACATTCAGAAAAGCATTAGCGTCAATAGAATTAATGAAAACTCCTACCCAGTAAAATTGATAAACAAAATTCTTTTCAGTAGTGAAAACCTTAATCACCAAACTTCAAACGAAAGACAAGTAAATTTAATTGATGATTCCCAACATCAAATTCAACCACCAATTTTCAAATCACTTCCACACATTCATGAATTAACACCTAAATTAATAAATGTATTCAAAAATGAAAATATCAAATTTGCCAAGAAAAATATTTTAACAGTTTCTAAAATTTTCACTAAAATAAAAACACCTTTTGACATAAAAGAAAAATCAAATAAAATTTATGAAATACCATGTACTCAATGTGAAAAAACGTATATAGGTCAAACATCAAGAAACCTGACAAGCTGTATTATCTCCCATAAGAGTGACTGTAGAAGAGGTGTGAAATCATGTGCCCTAGCAGATCATGTTATAAGTGAAGATCACGTTATGGACTTCAATAATTCAAAAGTTTTGACCATTGAGAAAAATTATCAAAAGAGAATATTTTTAGAAATGGTAGAAATTAGTAAACATGACCTAACAATGAATAAAAAACCGACATCGAAGGTCTTAGTAAAATTTACACGTACCTTTTAAAAATACAAAATTCACAGTCTCATGACTAAAATGATCGTTGACACTTTTTGTGGATATCGGCTGCCCTGGCATCAAATTCGATTTGATGTTAGGGTGGTTGATGTCTACAAGAAGTTTCAACTTTACAGTAAAGATATCGAAAAATCTCATCGTTTATTAAATTAATCGTATATATAAACTCATTTCCTGTTTCTTCTCATAACCCTATATGATGATAAAAATAAGTAATCACCCTCTAGTAATTATGTCAAATTGATAATTTACTGTCAATTTCCCTGTTGGGTTCTTTTCTTTGAATTCATCTCAAAATTTTCTTGGTTTCTTGTGTTAATGCAAGTCTTACTTTGTTGCTATCTCACGATGTAAGTTAAATATGGAAATATTTTTCTACCAAATATTTTTATGTTTCACCATGAACACTTTTTAGATGTCTTTGATAATGGAATAAAGTATTCTGAAAGCTCAGACCTACCAAAGAGAACACTTTTAATTGTGGCCATCTGATCCTGACTGCATCCCCAAGAAGTATATCATTTCTTACCAAGTTCAGTCAAGATACTCCTGAATTTTATATACAGTGTGTCCCTAGACCAGTGGGACAGTTGAATATCTCTTGAACCAATAGGAATTTTCAAAATATTTCAAGTTCACATTGTTGTGTGTGTGTGTAAATAACACACTGGATGATTTTGATTTGTTTAATTATACACCTTTTTTAACAAATAAACGTGGTATGAAGTGTATTGATACGTATAGTTGCGAGTTACATATTGTACTGACTAAATTGCAAATGTCTATTTGGCACTTGTCGCTGGTCAGGGATGCGGGGTTGTCGCTCTGCCTACTTTTTCGGAGAACTTAACATAGCCGCCCTCCTTGAAAGCCCAAAGGCTTTAAACAATGTCTATTCATCAACTGGGATTGGAAGAATACACAGCTTAGTTGCGGGGCGCTGGTAAACACCGTTTTTGGTTTTAATTACAGCAGTCCTTATGACTCCGTCGGTTCCCGGGATTACACTCAATACTCTCCCCAGAAACCATTTAAGCGGGGGGGCACCGTCTTCTTTGACAATCACGAGAACGCCTGGTTTCAACAATTGTTCGAAATTCTCCTTCCATTTGATTCGGGTTTGGAGCTGGGATACATATTCTTTTGACCACCTGGTCCAAAAGTGTTGTACCATTTGCTGAGTACGTTGCAGCCTGCTGAGTCGATTTTCGGGTGTTGTCAGCCAATTATGATCAGGAATCGAGGTCAAAGATTCGCCGATGATAAAGTGCGCGGGAGTAATTGGAGAAGGATCATTAGGGTCATTTGATAGCGAGTACATGGGTCTAGAATTTAAACAGGATTCTATCTGTGCAAGTAATGTTGCAAATTCTTCAAATGTCAAGGAATGATCTCCGATGACACGCTTTAGGTGATATTTCACAGATTTTACCCCGGCTTCCCAAATTCCTCCAAAGTGTGGTGATTTAGGTGGAATAAATTCCCAGAGGATACCTTCATGACTCAATTCATCCTGAATTTCGATATTAGAAGCTTGAAGAAATTCTTTCAGTTGGGTCTTGGCACCTACAAAGTTGGTGCCATTATCTGACATGATTTTCTGACACTTTCCGCGTCTTGCCACAAAACGTCTGAGACATGATAAGAATGATTCAGTAGTTAAGTCACTAACAAGTTCCAAGTGCATGGCTTTTGTGGAAAGGCAAATAAAAAGACATAAATAGGCCTTTGTGATCTTGAAATTTCGCGTTTTTCTATCTCTTAAGAGAAATGGCCCTGCATAGTCAACACCTGAAATCAAAAACGGTCTACTTGGAGAAACGCGTTCTCGGGGTAAATCGCCCATTATATATTTAACATTTTTAGGGACGAATCTGAAACATCGAACACAATCATGTACAATTTTACGTACTAAATTACGCCCCGATAATGGCCAAAAACGTTCTCTAAGAGAGGCTAGTAATAATTGAGGACCTGCATGTAACAGTCTAGCATGCTCGTGTCTAGCTAAAAGCAGTGAAAAACTATGACCCTTTGGTAAAACTGCGGGATGTTTTTTTTGATAGTCAAAATTTGATTTTTTAAGGCGTCCACCAACTCTTATTATTCCCATGTCATCGAGAAAGGGATTCAGATTCAATAAATTACTCTTTGAATTAACTTGTCCGTTTTTTTTCATTTCTGAAATTTCTTGATTGAAACTATCCTTCTGTACAATAAGAATTAAATAGCTCAAGGATCTATCTAGTTCCGAAGGAGTTAATGGATTTGAGTGTTTTTGAATTTTGCGTTGGGTGAAATCAATGAAACGTAAGACGTAGGCAAAAATTCTCTGAAGTTTAGTGAATGATGAATATTTTCCTAAATAAGGAAGATCCTTGTATTCAATATTATGTACAGTTGATAATACTACTGATTTTAGTCGTAATTCTGGCGCTTCGGTATAGGGTAAGGAAGTGATTGTATTTTTCGGCCAGTTTTCCCTGGGTTGTGTTAGCCATGCAGGACCGGTCCACCACAAATCAGATTTAATAAAGTCTGGCACAGAAAGACCTCTCGTAAGCAGATCCGCCGGGTTTTCGACAGTATTAACGTAATGCCAATCAGATGTATTTGTCAATGTTTGAATTTGCGAAACACGGTTAGCAACAAAAACCTTCCATAAGTGAGGAGAAGCATTTATCCATGACAAAGTGATCGTTGAATCTGACCAATAATAGGTTTTATGAATTTTAAGTTGCATTGAAGATTTCACCTTATCAATAAGTTCAGACAAGAGTAACGCGGCAGATAATTCGAGCTTAGCTACCGTTATTACCTTAAGTGGTGCGACTCTAGTTTTAGCACAAAGTAAGTGGCAATGAAATTTATTATTTTGATTAATGGACACAAGGTATACGCATGCGCCATAACCTGACTCGGCTGCGTCAGAAAAACCATGGAGTTCTATGTATTTTGGAAATTTACATGTTACGTGTCTGGGGATTTCCAAGGTATTGAGTTTTTGCAAATCATTCTTAAAGGTATTCCACATGGTGTGTAAGGAGAGTGGTATCGATTCGTCCCAGGATATTCCTAAATGCCATAATTTTTGCATGATGATTTTTGCAGTTATTGTTACAGGTGATAGCAGACCTAATGGGTCGAAAACCTAAGCAATAGAGCTCAAAATTGATCGCTTAGTTGTAACTTCAGAGGATACACTATTTTTAATCGAATATGCCAAAGTATCTGAACTTGGGTTCCAAAAAAGACCTAAGGTTTTATTTTGTTCATTATCGCCTATATTAATGACATTATTTATTTCAGATAAGTTTTGTTCTCTGAGAACATTTGGATCATTTGACACGAATTTTCTAAGTTCGAAACCATATAACGACAGCGTTTTTTCAAGCTCTGATTTCATAAATGTAACTTCTTTCATGGTATCACCACCAGATAAGAGGTCGTCAACATAAAAATCCTCTAGTATAATCGAACTTATTTTGGGATTAGTTTTCTTCATGTCATAACCTATTTCATGAATACACCGTATGGCTAAAAATGAGGCAGCTGTTGTACCATAAGTGACGGTTCGTAGCTTATAGATAGAGAGTGGTTCAGATGGTTTTGAACGCCACAATATTAACTGTAAATTTCTCTCGCTCTCATGCACAAGGACTTGCCTGTACATTTTGGCAATATCTGCTGATAAAACTATATTATGCTTTCGGAAACGAAGAACAATTGACAGTAAATCTTGTTGAATGGTTGGTCCGATCATCATCAAGTCATTAAGCGAATAACCTCAGGAAGATTTAGCTGAGCCGTCAAAAACGACACGTAATTTGGTTGTAGAACTGGTATCTTTCAAAACGCAATGATGCGGTAGGAAATAATGAGGATTTGAACCCAAGGATATGTCACATTCTGTTACCTTCAACATGTGATTAAGTGTAATATATTCGTCCATAAAACTGACATAGTCCTGTCGGAGAGAATCGTTTCTTGCCAATTTTTTCTCGAGGGAGAAAAATCTCTTTTCGGCTGAAGCTCGTGAATCACCCAAACTTGAAATAGGTTTTTTAAGTGGAAATTTAACTATGAATCTTCCTGAGGAATCCCTAGTTGTATTCTGTTTGAAGTGATCTTCACATGCCTGCTCTTCAGGAGATAAATATAACTTATAAGACACTTCTTCAATACTCCAAAACCTCTCGATTTGCTTATCAATACTATTTTCAATGCTCAAATTGCATGTGATGCTAGGTAACTCTAATGATTTTAAATTCAAAGGGCCCGAAATAATCCAACCTAACTGAGTTTTTTGTAAGATGGGGGAATTATTACCCAGTTTTATTTGACCAGCGCAAAGCAAATCCCAAAATATGTCCGCGCCAATGAGCAAATCAATCGGTGTAGTAATATTAAAATCTGGGTCTGCGAGTATCAGGTTAGGTGGGATATTCAAACATTTTGCATCGAACGAGGTACAAGGAACATTATTTGTTATATTTTTAAGAACCAGACATGACAGTGTTTCACTGAAGGCATTTATTCTAGATTTTAATTTGATAGATGTTTTCGTGTGGACAATAGATGCATTTTGATTAATACCAGAAACAATCATTTTAATTTTTTCAGTTTCAAGTTTGAGTTTTTCACATAAATTCTCGCAAATAAAATTACTTTGAGATCCGTTATCGAGGAGTGCTCTGCAAGTATGCATATTACCATCTCTGTCAAAAATATTTACTACTGCAGTTGAAAGGAGTATGCAAGTTTTATTTTGTAGGGTACAATGGGAATTTGAGTGAGCATTATCGTTAGAAGATGAAAACATAACGGTTTGACTATTTGAGTCATTTGCCTTGTCAGATTGCCCGTCATTGGACTGATTAGAATTAGATTCGAAGTGCAAAAGGGTATTATGAAGTTTTCCGCATTTTCTACATTTACTTGAAGAACAATTTTTTGTTGTATGATTTTTTCTTAGGCAGTTTATACATAGCTTCAACCGTTTTGCTTCTTCGAACCTGGCATTGACATCGAGCTGCAGAAATTTAGAACAATTATAAACTATATGATCCTTATGACAGATGGTACATTGGACGACATTATTTGAAGCAAGATGTGCTTTGGTGGTAAATTTCAACTTCATATTCGCTTCTCGGTTATTAGGTTTATCCGAGGGTTTATTATTCTCCAAAGTTTCTAACAAACGACACTTTTGTTTCAAGAATTCTAAGAAATTCGACAGTGTAGGTAATTGACCCTTTGTGTTTTTCGATTCCCATTCTCTGCGCGTTGAATAGTCAAGCTTCGTGGATATAAGGTGAATGATCAGTGTATCCCAATAATCAATGGGTTGATGTAAAGCCTTCAATGCGCGCAGATGGCGTGAAGTACCGTCAACAAGTAGTCGTAAGGTAGAATGTGATTCTTTTGATATGGATGGTAAATTAAATAATGACTTAACATGATTCGAAATCAAAATTTGATTGTTCTCATATCTATCTAACAAGCAATCCCATGCAATATCATAATTTGCTTCTATTATTTCGAGTGATTGGATGACGTCAGAGGCATCGCCCTTAAGAGAGAGACGCAAATAATGGAACTTTTGTATTTTAGTAAGAGACGAGTTATTATGAATTATAGAAATAAAAGTGTCTCGGAAAAAAAGCCATTCACTATATGAACCATCAAATGTTGGTAAATTCAATGTAGGAAGCTTGATATTCACATCTGATACATTTTGTGGCAAAACTACAGTAGAAGTCGAGGTAGAAGTATTCATATTAACAGCCTGGTTATTCAAATTTTGAATAGGGTTTTGATTAGTGATGTTTATATTTGGCGATACTGGCGGCTGCAAATTTGTATTGAAGTTTTGAACGCTTGGAGAATTACTCACATTCGGAATTTGAGATGTGCTGGAGGATTGTATAGTAACAGTACTTAAATCAGAATTATTAATTTTCAAAAGGAATGATTTTGCTTTACTTATAACTTCAAAATATAAGTCTTCAAAAGTTGAACGTTCTTCATCGTTTCTTTGTTTAGCATCGATATCATCTTCCGGTGTAAGTAATTCTATTTCCATCTGAATATTATTGAACTCTTCTAATAAGGTATCAAGTTTCGACAATCGATTTTCCAGCTGAGTGACGTTGAAGGCATCACCCTGTATGAATTTATCGTAAAAGGTATCAAAACGAGTTAATTGCCCTTTTATACAAGACCTCTTCAATTTATATTTTTTCAAATCGTCAGACATATTGACAAGTAATGTTTTTCTATGAATAAGTATTAAAGTGATAGATCAATAATCGAAATGAAAGTTAATCAATCAATTATATATATTCCTTGCACTGATAGATGGTAGGAATATATTGAAGAGGAGATTGAATTTGTAAAATGGAACGCACCAACCTGTTTGTTATCCTATGACCCCTCTTCTATAAAGCATACGATGGAGGCATCCGGTACTCGCTTTCCTATTGGTAGATTTCAGCGTCGCCTGGATCAGGTGGAGCGGCTTGCCGGCTATTTTAGCGCCAACTCGATATTAATTCACTTTAATTATAATTGTAGCACAATGACTAGTTCATGAATCCGGCTCGAAGGACCAATGTTGTGTGTGTGTGTAAATAACACACTGGATGATTTTGATTTGTTTAATTATACACCTTTTTTAACAAATAAACGTGGTATGAAGTGTATTGATACGTATAGTTGCGAGTTACATATTGTACTGACTAAATTGCAAAAGTCTATTTGGCACTTGTCGCTGGTCAGGGATGCGGGGTTGTCGCTCTGCCTACTTTTTCGGAGAACTTAACATAGTATATCGCATTATGAGAGCTAACTTCAGGAATTACCATTTTTTATACGAGGGGCGCAAGAAAGGCTCACAAAATCGAACATCAATTTTTTCAAATGGAACACCCCATATATTTCAATATATCTGAACTCTCATTCCTTAAAGGTAATTATTGGTTTTTTATTTTTGAAAATCCGACAAGGCGTTGCCAAGTTATACCAGTGGTTCATGAAATGCAGGCATTTTTTTAGACAAACCCATTTTTCATACTAAGAAGAATTTCTGGAATCATTCGAGACTGTTGATAGTCGGTAGCATATTCTATAATATGGAATACTCATCTTCTTCGAGAGTTATACAGAGTGGTCAGAAATATTATATGATTTTCACGAAATTCAAACTTTCTTCACATCAATTTTTCAAATAGTGCACCCTACAATATGAATTATTTTATAGCCCATTGGTGATTTGATTGCTTATCGTCAATGGTTGTGAAAGAGACATGTGAATTTTATCATCAGAAAATGCAAAAAAATCATCAAACTACATATTTTAGTGTAATTAACTACATAAGAGTCCCTACAAGAAACTTTTGGGGAGTGAATTTTTGGTGTGGAATTCTCAAGAATAATACCATATTTTTATCAAGATACTCTGAATAGTGAGAGATACCTTTGTTTTCTTCGAAATGAGTTCAGTAATCATCTTGATGAGTTTCCCCTTGGAAACCTCAGAGAAATGTTCTTCCAGCAGGATGGAGCGCCGCCTCATAATGCTGGGATCGTGACAGACCAATTGAACGTTCTTTTTCCTCAACGATGGCTCGGAACAAACGGACCAATAAAATGGCCGGCTCGTTCGTCAGACTTGACCCCCTTGAACTTTTTTTTGTGGGGGTATCTTAAATCAGAGGTGTATACTACTCAACTATTGAATGTGGAGGATTTGCAAAATCGAATTGTAAATGATTGTCAAAGTATAACACCGCAAATGTTGGAGAACATCACAAGAAATCATGTAATGAAAAATTTCGAAATGTGCCTTGCAGCAAACAGAAGACAATTCGAACATTTATATTTATATTATCGTACCTAATTATTTGTTAACACAGTTTTTTTCTTGTTGAGACTTTGTTTAGGACAGTTGAATGAATTAATAGTTTACTGCATTTTTTTTATTTGCATTTGCTGATGATGAAATTCATATGTCTCTTTCGAAACCATTGGCCATAAGCAATCAAATCACCAATGGGCTATAAAATAATTCATATTGTAGGGTGCACTCTTTGAAAAATTGATGTGAAGAAAGTTTGAATTTCGTGAAAATCATATAATATTTCTGACCACTCTGTATAACTCTCGATGAAGATGAGTATTCCATATTATAGAATATGCTACCGACTACCAACAGTCTCGAATGATTACAGAAATTCTTCGTAGGATAAAAAATGGGTTTGTCTAAAAAAAATGCCTGCATTTCATGAACCACTGGTATAACTTGGCAACGCCTTGTCGGATTTTCGAAAATAAAAAACCAATAATCACCTTTAAGGAATGAGAGTTCAGATATATTGAAATATATGGGGTGTTCCATTTGAAAAAATTGATGTTCGATTTTGTGAGCCTTTCTTGCGCCCCTCGTATAAAAAGTAGTAATTCCTGAAGTTAGCTCTCATAATGCGATATAATGTGAACTTGAAATATTTTGAAAATTCCTATTGGTTCAAGAGATATTCAACTGTCCCACTGGTCTAGGGACACACTGTATATATATATGTATATATATATATATATATATATATATATATATATATATATATATATATATATATATATATCCACGGTCGGTGCCCTTCTGAATTGTCGTCAATCGTTCCACCCTTGGAAGTATCAACACGGATGACCCGACAATGCACAATTCCCACCCCTCTCTTGTAAGCTTGGAGACCTGACGAACCTCTATTGCTTAGGGATCTTTTTTGAGGCTCACAAACAATGTTGATTCGTATCTCCTGTCCCTCAATTCACGCGGTATTCTTTGAACATTACAGGGCTTCCCTTTCATGTGAATTTGTATGTATTGAAGAAATCATTTGTATTCTCAAAATCCGAAAAATAGAACTTGATTCCTGTTACACTGGTTTTATTTCTAGTATATCAAATTATTCAAATTTTCCTGTTCACAAACAATGTCACCTACAGTGGACATGACAAAACATTTATAATCGGTTTAAGATATAATCTACACATCGGAGATGAGACTTTGAACTACCGTAATGCTAGTTGGCAGGATAATGGAACCAAGGTAAACATGTCCAGTTGAACGAATGAGAATTTGAGTATGCTTGGTCGTAAACATTTCGAGTTTGCAAAAACCATGAATACTTTTAAACATCCGCACTCTTTCGGTGTCAATGTACCGAGTGTCCGAACTTAATTTTTCAATTTGTTCCGGGGTTTTCTGGGTATTGTAACCCCACAATCTGAAAAAATTAGAATTAATATTTGAATCTATACAAGTGTACAAGGGCAGATTTTCAATCTACCCCGAAAAGTTGCTGCGTCTATTGAAAAACAGTTTTTTCTGGATAGAACAAGTCCAATTAGTCAGTAACTTCTCGTATAACTCAACTTTTGCCTATCAAAAAAATAATAAGAACTAATATATAAATATATGAAAATACTTATCGTTATCGTTTCGGAAACTAAATCCGCTTCCGTTCTCAAAACTGATACGCAAGTTCCTTTCCTTTTCATACATATATATATATATATATATATATATATATATATATATATATATATATATATATATATTAGTTAGTTCTTATTATTTTTTTTGACAGGCAAAAGTTGAGTTATACGAGAAGTTGCTGACTAATTGGACTTGTTCTATCCAGTAAGAACTGTTCTTCAATAGACGCAGCAACTTTTCGGGGTTGATTGAAAATCTGCCCTTCTACACTTGTATAGATTCAAATATTATTTCTCATTTTTTCAGATTGTGGTAGGTAACAATACCCAGAGAACTACGGAACAAATATCGATCCACCACAAAAAATGACGTTCAAACAGTACTTAATTTTTCAACTTTCACACTACATCAAAGGAAATTGGCGTCGGTTTCAAGCGGTAAAATTAATTATATGCACAAGGAAATTTATGGTTTATCAAGACAAAAATAAGAAGGAGCTGTCACCGGTACTATCTTTTTTGTACGGCCTTGGTTCTTCGGGATTGGCTTTCCGAAATCTATAACGTCTAAGAATGCCGTTTCGAGAATATTTTGTAATTTTTTTTCGGGTCATAAATTACTAATTTACCTTTGCGAGTAGTTTTTTGAACCGCTAAAAACTGACGACTTATGTTTTTGTTGAATAAAGCGAAATTTCTCTGAATATTATTCGTCATACATCTTCTCAAACATTAAGCGATGCCAAGGCCCGAAACATAAATAGTTATGCTTGTATTTAGGCACTTAAAAACTGCATGTCACACCGACTCATCCAGCAAAAATTCTGCCGAGACTGCGGATTGAAGCGATATTGGAAAATCTGAATCGAATATAAGCCAGCGCCGTAGACAACTCGGTCACTGCCTGTTTTACAGGTATACGGTTTGAAATTATCGAAAAAGTGAGTCACAGCGCACGATTTCAGTGTTTCCCCATAAGAGTTTCTTCAGGGGGTCGAATCACCGAGCCTGAAACTTATCTAGAACAAGGCTTCGATACAAATCCTTTCCATTGTATCTCAAATCGATCATCAGAATCGGTTTTTACTATATCATTAGTTTCTTATCAAACTTCCCTTTTTGGCCAGAGGTGACAAATTCATTGGGTATTCCAGACAAGTATCCAAGTTAACAGTACTTACTGCATTTCCCGATTGGAACTTTGATAATGAATTCCGTGACAATTTTTGGACACTTGACGTCATCAAAAATGGAACAGAGATATATTAGGCTTGGCCCACAACATGATCAGACTAATAAACGAATCGAAGAATGCCACGCTTCGAACAATATAAAGCCAATACCTTCAAAAAACATGTCAAGCTTATTTTCCCAAAAGGGGCTATTTTCAACCTGGGCAACAACATATTGAAATGCTCGACGTTTCAGTGTTGACATAAATGATGAAAAAGTTGCCAAAAGAGTTGGGGGTGATTCTTCCATACGCTAGGAAATTTCTTGAAGAAAAACCTCTGCCCACTTGGAGAATTGAACTGAGAACGGGTGTCTGCATTCTCAATCCTCCCTATACCAACAAGGTGTACAATCCAATTACTCAAATCTGATGCTAGTTGATATAAAATAGTTGATCGAAATAAAAGAAAGAAAAATGAAAGAAAGGAAAAAAAAAAGAAAAAGAAATAGGTAGTACCATTAATCTGGAAAAGCTAGAATGAACTAGATGTAGCGCTTTTGTGAACAAGCGATAAAGTGTTCTATTCATTACGTTAATAGGTATGCATTTCAACAAACGAGTTGGGAGCCGACTCTTTTGGAAATCAATTCAGATGAATCTAATTAGATATCCAATCTAGTGAAAGATTCATCAAGAGGTCATCTTCAAACTTCCACTGTGAAATATATCAGTTTGCTATTCATTGAGGTCAAAATAACATACCACATATTTTTATTGAGATCCCAATTGTAACTATCATTGAGTTGGAGTTGTTTGTCTTCAATACGGTTGTAAGCGATGAAAGGCAAGAGTAAAGACCATTTGTGCATTATGGAAACCTGACATGAGGGCCGGACCATCAGTTGTTATGTCGGTGGTTCTATTTGAGGTAATAAAATTTGTTCCAAGCGACCCATTTTCAGCTTTTCGCAATAAAAATAAGATCGCAGCGCCAGCGTGGAGAAACGCGGAACTTTCGATAGTTATATTGCTATGTTTACATTCAAATGTATATATATATATATATATATATATGTATATATATATATGTATATATATGTATATATATATATATATGTATATGTATATATATGTATGTATATATATATATATATATGTATATGTATATATATGTATATATATATATATATATATATATATATATATATATATATATATATATATATATATATGGGGCTTCGATGTTCTCGTGTTTCTTTTGTTCTTGGAATTTTCAATTTTCTATTAACCTATCGATCTCTATCTTAGGAACATGTTGGTAGTGGAACACTCGTGTTAATTACCACTGAAGATTCGTTCAAACATCATCACACATCAAGTGACGTACTAGATAACATTGTGAAAAAACACTTCCACAATCATGAAGCATGAAGGAGAACTTGGATGTTAACCCAAATAAAATTAATTCCTACATGAACAATACGAGAACCACGTGATGAATAAATGAGCTGTATTTAGTAGTGACATTCTAACGGGTGAACGAAATTTTCCGAGACTTTATGGTTACTTTTCGAAGTTCTAGTAGTAATGAGTTCATTTCCATTATGTTAGAAACATAATTACAGGAAAAGCTATAATCTCACTTGAATATTGGAAGTTTTCATTCGAATAACGAGTCACTAAATAAATGAGAAAACAAAAAAGAAAAGTGCACATTGAATATCGTGTTTCACTATACAATCGCTGCATTTACGAGCTTATAGCGGTTAGAGACGCTTCGATATTTTTTTTTTGTGGTGAAATGTCAAATTTTGACGCTGCTAATTGCTTTCTAAAGCAGGGAGAGAATATTTTTACATTGACTGAACACGTGTTGCTGTTTTGCAGACCCATTGTTAGTGAGAATCCTACAGAAAAATATGATATTTTTCGTTATTATAGATTTTTATGAAGTATGAGCCAGTTCAATTTCAAGTGAACTTTCCGAACCTTCATAAATACACTATTGATGATTCAAGTTAACTGTATTAAATTATCTGGCAAAAAAAGTCACAAGGTGAACATAAATTGAAGTAAAACAGGTAATTACAGATAATGGAATTGGTTTACATGGCAAAGCAATCAAATATTTAACTCTCAAACATTGAAAATGAATGAGCAGAAATTAATAAGCGAAAATGAGGATGGAAATTTGTAAAAATGGTCCGAAAGAATTCAATTCAATTTTGGTGCAAGAATAGAAATTTTGAATGATCAAAATATTGATATTGTAATAAAAAATTGAAATATTGATTATGAAATAGCAGAATCAAATGAATTCAAATGAAGAAATATGAATAGAAAAGAGCGAATGTACAAATCAAGTTCCAAGTTGAGTTTACTCACGACGTCTCTGCAATCCCCCTCGGGCGATAACTGACGACATTTCGATGATGGTAGGTTAAAAATTCAGAAATCCCCAATCGTAGAGGAAGGGGGTGTTACCAATGATTTCAGCGAGAAACGGTTGTAGTGGCGCGCTGTTCCCGTTCGTTAAGCCGAAGTTGGTCCATCTTTTGAATGAGCGGTTTCTACACATTGCAGGGTGACTTATGCATCGCTGTTGAGAATGTAAGAAGGTACCATGTAGGATTTGCCGCATTGTATCCGGTAAACGCAGTTGTTGGTTTCGCTGTTTTTATTCAGTGGTCGAGTTTTCGTGAGATGGCTGCCGTAGTAAGCCTGAATATTGTAGTCTACACCTTTTCCAATTGTAATTCAGAAAATATCAATTGTAATTCAGATTAGTCAAATGTAATTCAGTAGATAGCAGTTGTAACTCATAATAGTCAACTGTTATTAGGAAGATATCAATTGTAATTCAGAATAGTCAATTGTAGTTCAGAAAATATCTATTGTAATTCAGAATTTGTTAATTGTAATTCAGAAAATATCAAATGTAATTCAGATTATATATTCAACGGAGACAATCAGACCGTTAGATAGCGACAGATTTTGGTGCGCCATTTTCGCATACAAGCCTCGAATAGGGTTGAAAAGGACATCGATTTTAAGTATAATGAAGGGAAATTTACGCGAGGCTCCTTGGGAAAACATATGATAAAATCGATTTTCCGAAACAGAAATTAAATGAGTTCGAGGCCCATTTTTCCACATGTTCACTGAAATACAATTACTGTGTTATTGCTTGGAGTTTTCTGTATATCCTTTGTGTGGTATGAGTAAAAATCATTAATTTATATTATTAAATCCAATAGTAGCAAAAATACCCAAATATTACATATTCAAACTTATTGAAGCTATAATATACCTACGTACACTGCATATAATATAAACATTTCTATAATATTTTGCAGCTTTCTCAGTAATACGGTCATGTGTGACACTCAGGTTACTACATAGTCCTCTATTTCGAGTTGAATGAAAATACCCATTTTTGGGGAGTTCAGACACAATATTTCAAATACTTTTTTTCTTGGGAAATTTATGTTGTTTCATACGAAAGTATGTACATACGTAGTACACAGACTTCGTGTTCCTTCTCCCAATAATAAGATTGTTTCATTCGAAAAACATTTTAATGCCCTACGTTTTCAATCAGTACCCTGTATATTGGAAAACAATTTGAGAAGCCTAAATTGGTTGATAAATATATATGGATGTACATACATAAAACTTTCAAATGAAATATATTTCGATAATTTCACTCCTTCACTTCGAAGTCAGAATGGCTGTTCGATGAGACACGCCCTGTATCCTGTACCTATATATTCCGTAGGTCAGTAAATATCAATTTTCTTCCCTATTGGTGTTTTCGCAGTGTTCTCAGAATTGTCGTGCCAGTACTGAATGCCTTTTGTGTTCTTGATCAAACGTATACGTCTGCATATCGTTCATTTTCTGAATTACAGTTGATATCTTCTGAATTACAATGGACAAGATCTGAATTACAATTGATATCTCCTGAATTACAATTGACAGATCTGAATTACAATTGATATCTTCTGAATTACATTTGATCAATCTGAATTACAATTGATATTTTCTGAATTACAGTTGACTATTCTGAATTACAATTGATATCTTCCAAATTACATTTGACTAATCTGAATCACAATTGATATTTTCTGAATAACATCTTATATTATCTGAATTACAATTGGAAAAGGTGTAGTTTGGAAACCTCATCAAGTCAAGTATGTCAATATTTTGGAGTCAGTGCAAAAAAATCCTAAAATTCGCATTCTATACAAAATACGGAAATTATCCCGAAAGACATTGTGATTATAATGCACTCCCTGAGGAGTTCAAAATGACTTCACTGTAAAAACGACGTGAAATAGATAAATTGATGTTTCTCTACAAGATTGTCCACTATGATATTCATTCTCCACTGTTACTGTCCTTAATGAATTTCAAAGTCCCTCGAATTTGTTCAAGGTCTAACATAACATTTTATGTAAATGTCTCCAATACGCAACACAATTTCAATAGTCCGGTCACTTCTATGTGTCGCAGTTTCAACAATCTCAATAATGTAGATATTTTTTCCTCAAATTCATCATGTTTCAAAAACGAACTATATAAATCAATACCTAATTGACATGTCAGTAATCACCATCAAGCGTTGTTGTTCACAATTATATCAGGTAGTTCCTCTATATTTTACTCTCTAATAACTCACATATACTGTACTTCATTATATACACCTGTAATTGGACTTAGGTCTGTTGGATGTTATTATAAATAAATAAATAAATGAATTTTTTGTTCCATGGCAGACTCCGACGTTGTATTTCTTCCTATCCTCTTGATCCTCTCTGAAAGTCCTTTCACGTAAGGAACAGAAAGTTTGCCTTGAAGATTCATCCTCTCATTGATTGGTTCTTTTTTCTTTTTCGAAACTTTCTTCGGTATTGCAGAAAAAAGTGTCGAAGAAGAAGAGAGCAGATATGCAGTCTAGGGACTTGAATCAAACCTCACCCAACTATCTGATTATTTGTTATGAAATTTGTTAGTGTCATAATTATTATAAATGGATGAATGACAACATGTATGTTCCAATAGTTTTTATGGTGCTATAAAGGAGGACAATTCCCCTTTTCCGTTCGTTGAAGGACCATAACTTCGGAAAGAAGGCGGTTTAAAATAAGCGAATACGTTCAATATTTTCGATAAACGAACATTTGCCTTATTTTCTATTGTGTGTACCCAAATTGACGTAATCAAATAGTTCCACCTGTGATTTATTTATGTTTGGATTCTCAAGCAGAAATCGTTCTCAATGAAAATACCATTGCGACACGTTAAGAAGTTGAACGTATGAGATAGAACAGTGTCAACAAATATTCATAATTTGCAACCAAACTATCAAATTAATGTGGAAATAGTAAATCTGGAGATCGATTTTTTCGAGTATTACTGCCCTGAAACTGCAAAGAAAATAGAAAAGTTGTATTTCTTGAAATGCATTTTCTAAATGGAATATGCTTGATCGAAAACAAGTGACACATAGATATTCATCATCATATTTCCACTTCTGATGGTAAACCTTAGTTTTCAGCTGGGTATACAGAAAAAAAACTTTTTGATTTTCATCAGTGGAATCAATATTTGAGTAATGAATATTGGATATTTTGTACATTGAGTTGCCAGAAAGGATTATAGAAAATAATATAAAGACATATTTCTGAAAAAACACAACTTTTGACAGATGAGATCGGTGCATGTTGATAAAACTGTTACTTCTGTTGTGGTGCTCAACCGATGAAATCATCAACCAAGTAATATAAGCTCACAAAATAACCAACACGGATATATTTTTTGATGCAAAATGATTCGCGAATTGTGCTACATACTAATTCTCAACAATAGAATAACAACCTTGACTCAAGATTGCAGCATGTACCAGAAAAAACTAATAAAAGACCATGACCATCAAGCGTAAACAATTTCAACAAGCTGATTCTTCCGAGTACGTGTTCGGAATTGTATTCAACATCAGTTTCAAACATGCTTCGTTGGATTTCCGGATATCTCATATCGTGGCTATTTTGAATATATAAATATCCATTTTATGTACATAATATATACATATCCATGGGACAAGCAGGGAAACTATGATCTATCAAAATTTATTCATTTCATTCGTATGAATACATTTCAAGTGTCTTTTTTATCACTAAACTTTGATCTGATCATTTCCATATATTGACTACACGAAGTGGAATGATTCCTTACTTTTCATATATGTGGTATTATTATGAACAGTACCTGGATGACCGAGCTTTGACAGGTATTTTTTTTTGGAAAGAAACGAATTTCATGCTAATAATATATGAAACATATTTCTTGATCTTACCGACATAATGATAAACACAGATCCCAGTGTCGGTGAAACAGTAAGTTGCTCCCAATTAAAAACTACTTACTAACTACTATCACTAATAGATGTCAGGAAGAGTCATAAAGAGTTATTGCCTGAAAACACGGATGAAAAGATGTTTTCCAAAAAAGGAACCTATCTTTATCGATTTATCGTCCCCGAAAACCCCTGTATACTAAATTTTATGAGAATCGTTGAAGCCGTTTCCGAGATTCAGATTATCTTCTATTTCTTCATTTAACGTTGGCCTATTGCCGCTACTAAGGCCAATCACCGACGCCGGTGAGCACACTTCCCCCAACCGGAAATTTTGCCGAACCCTCTGGTATTCCAACCAGAGGTAGGGATCCTTCACGAGTCCAACATCGATGGACTCGGGACCGACGGCTTTACGTCCCCTCCGAAGGACGGCATATCCTCAATATATCTTGTGCTCATTGATATATTGTCTGCAAACTATGATATGCTATTTCGCTGCAGCTGTACGGGCTTTCGACACGTATTTCCCTGCATGGTCACTCATCCAAGTACTAACCGCGCTCGGCGTTGCTCAACTTCAGATATCGAATGACTGTCAGTCAACCCAAAGAGCTGGACCATGCCCCATATATGTTACCAGCAAAACCCGATTTCAGGATAAACTAGTTTTGCCTAGGCCAAACTTATTTCGTCCTACATGCAATAGGATGAACTTTCTTGCTTTAGGTTGAACTGGTTCGTCCATAATATTTGCATAAGGTTTATAGATTTGTGAATATATAATTTTCAGATTGCCCAGTATAAATACTTACTCCTTTGTTCTAATCTCTGCTTTTTGTTCAGTTTTCTAGCTCCGTCGGTGTGCCAATCACAAAACTCTTTTTCTCCCTCTCAAGTAGAGTTCTAGAAAAGGTTTGTCGAAAATGTTGTAAAATATGCAAATTTTGTAATTGTGCAAGATAATTTACCAATAAATGGTATAGATTCAACTCAAGTACTGTTTTTATTCATTATCAATTTAATTAAAATGTGAAACATTTATCAAGCTTTTGATGAAAGTTATATGCCTAAGAGTACCTATTCTTGTGACAAATACCTTACTCTAAACAGTTTTCATAAAGAAGACAAAAACTTCAACTGTAAGCCTGTAAGCCTAAGTCAAGGTGCATATATTCCTGGTGAAATGACTTCTATATCAGTACAATGTTAATGTTTTCGTCAGAAACGCTAGACCTACGGCTCTCTTGATGAATATTTCCATCGTATGTTGAAAATCCCATATGAAGCCTGACATTTTCGATCAATTACAGCGAAAAATTCACGACGGGACATTTTCGGGCTGGTAAATATCCGGTAGGTATCGAAAAATACCCGCTTGGTCCGTGTATCTATAGTAACGATTTTTAAAATGTACATTTGTCATCTTGACAGGCATAAATACTGAATTTTAAACGTCGTTGTTTCAACTCCGGAAATATTCTACCGAATTACACTCGTGCATCAAAATGAACCAGATAATTATCCATTCAAGCATGTTGTCAGTAAAGAAACTGCATTCGGTTATTTTCATATTTTGCTTTCGACAATATATGAAAATAAACTCATGCAGTTTTTAGACAACATGCTTTCATGGAAAATTATCGGCTATTTTGAAGCACTTGTGTAATTACTCCCGATAATATCCAGGGAAATTCACATTTGGGAAATTTCTTTACAGATGACGTCAAGCGGCAATTCTACATACATTGTAATGCTGAGCATTTTTAAGTGAATTCAATATAAGTTTTCGCACCCTGTATATGAAAGCTTCATATACAATGTATCAAAATTCATTTGAGAATTCCTTTCACGAAACACCCATATGAGATTTCAATGTGTAAACTTTTTGATAGACAAAACATCGCTGTGTGGGCGGCAGGCTCGAAAATGCATTATTGCCAAAATTAAGTTGGCTGGAATTGGGGAATACGAAAGCGTCTCGAAGGGTAGTTGACTGTAGGTCGCGCTAGAAAAAAGATCGAGAGATCTCCGCGAGCGGGAATCGCGCGTTGAGTGCGGGGGGATTCGTAGTCCCTCCCTGAATTATGGGCCCAAGAAACCGCCATACAAGGTAGACAGAAGACCAACTGGTATGTACATTTTTGCTGTGGGTTAACGTAAATAACCATTTCATTCACTTTTGGGAAGAGAAACCATCTTCAATTCCATATCTGTTGTTTGAATCACAAGTTGAGAAATTTTTCTGACTCTCTCTCACATCGAGTAGTAATTGAGATGGGCCGTAGGGCGGCCTATAATATACATTTAGCCAGTAGGGCAAATTCAGAGACATTCATAGATACATCAGATTTTTGTGTTCTGAGTACACATTTTTTTCTGTTTGTGGAATTGTCATTATTCTCATGCATAGAGAAGACCATTGCCGGTCTCAGTTCATTTTTCAATATTCTGATTAAACTAAATAGTACGGTAAATGTCATTTTTTTGTTATAAATTGTTTCCAATGCATATTTTTTTTGTTATATATTTTTTTTCTAATTTGTTTTGTAAGTTCCTATTTTCATTTCGTTGCTAATATATTGCTCGAAGTTATCAGAGGATTTCATTTCCTCCAAGCCGCCCTATTTTCAGATTTCAGAGTATACGAGGAAGCAGAAATTAAACCCTAGGTTTCTCACAAATACCCTTTATTCGTGCAAAGGGCCGAGTTCATGTTCCTTTCGAAAATTGCCTTAACATCCAAAATTTGACGTGGAGAAATCTACGTCTGGTGACAGCGGCTGCCATTTACAAAAATGATACCCTTTCAGCAATTACCACACTAGTAACAGAGCGGTGGGATTGTAAATTGTGAAGTTGTCTACTCTGTAAACATAAACTGATACAGATAGGTTGAAGTAGAGGTGCAGTGTTAGAAAAAAAATATTGAGGGAGTATTGTGGGTACCTAGAAGAGCATTAAAAGTAAAACAACAATTACAAACCCTACCGTTCGTTACAACATGACATTATGGAGTCTGACGAAACTAGAAGAACTCGTGCAGAGTCAGTGTGTTAATTTCTTCTTGCAACACTCTTCATAATAAAGGATAAAGATACACGAGTTCTGTCAAAATTTGCATGAGTTCTTACCTAAGAAATCGCTGTATTTTTGATGTTTGCCTGTTTCTGTTTAGACGTAAACACAGATATGCATCTTGATAGATATATTACAGATAGATGCATTTGCTTTATATTCTAGATGTATATTATGAGTAATTTAAATCAAAATTCATAGAAATTCGTACTATTTGGTGCTGAAAGTTTTTAGATAATTTGATAAGATCCTTTGTAATATCGGTATCAACGTGGGAGGTATAGAGTTTATTGAGCATTGTAGTTTTTAATTTGAAATGAATTGGACCTTCCAGAGTCCAGATCAATCTGAGTTATTTCAGTTCATCAGGAAGAGTGCTGTAGCGCAGGCTATTATGGCGATGTACAAGAAGACAGTATTTGGAAACACTCTCCCGAAAGAACTTTTATTCTACGATTTAAAATTTTTGTTATTGCATCTTTCTACTGGGCATGTTACAAACATTGTCACTAATGCTGGAACCTGGAATGAATATGTTAAACTGAGAAATTCTGAAAAACAATCAGCAAATAACACAAACATAACTTCTACCGAAGTGAAAACTGAGCAAGATGAACTTTGTTTTCATCGGCATCAGAATAATCTCGCTTTATATTGTTGACCAGTTGAGTACACGTGTATTGAATGTTTTTTACTAACCATGGAGACTTGATATAGATGAATAGATGATTGATTATTTCATCCATGAATAATACAACAGCGTTTGATATCCATTATGTAACACTATTTAAAACAACACTCAAAGTAATTACTCAACTTACGGAAAACAACAAAAGCAACGGCAGATAAACGACAAATAACTAAGGAAACTATGGTAGAGAACTGAACTGAAAACGACAGATAGCTGGTTGAAAGGAACGGTAAAATTATAAAAAACTTCCAAGCAAAATTCCAGTAAACTAGAATGCAAATGTCAAAAGATGACAGAATTCGATTCTTCCACTATCTACTGGAAACTTCAGTAAAATCCGTGAATAGGATTGATTGTGTCCAGAGTTTTGACGAAACAATATCGAATCGGAGATCGCACCAGGAATATATGCATCTTGGCCTAAGTTGCTGAGGCCATTAAATTGCAAAGAAGAGGACGAATTCTATGATTTCATAACAGCACCTCAATATTCGAGAATATTTCAGTTAGGCACAGCTCAGCTCGTCAGTTTGACTGATAGTCATGCGATATCTGAAGTTGAGCACAGCCGAGCGCGGATAGTACTTGGATGAGTGACTTCATGCAGGGAAGGACCGCGTCGAAATCTCATACAACTGCAGCAAAATAGCATATCACAGCTCGCAGACAATATATCAATGAGCACAAGATATATTGAGGATAAGCCGTCCGTCGGAGGTGGCGTAAAGCCGGCGGTCCCGAGTCCATGGATGTTGTGAAAGATCTGTACCTCTGGTTGGAATACCAGAGGGTTCGGCAAAATCAATTAGACCGGGAGGTCATGACAGGTGACGTTCCACCATTTTTTCGTGCATGCCTTTTTGAGGCTTGATAAATAACCCTAAAATATCAAAGATAGTCGGGTTTTTAGCCCCCCGCACGTCCTCTTCATAAGGAAAAACGCTTTTCTTTCTGTAGCGAATTTTCGTGTT
Source organism: Zygogramma bicolorata (assembly GCA_032362365.1). Classification (NCBI taxonomy): domain Eukaryota; kingdom Metazoa; phylum Arthropoda; class Insecta; order Coleoptera; family Chrysomelidae; genus Zygogramma; species Zygogramma bicolorata. The sequence continues at coordinate 991,077 of JAVJAQ010002393.1, read as the reverse complement.
TTTCCGTGATATTTTACTGCATGCCATTGTAATATACGGAGGTTCAAACTAATTGAAGCTCTAATAATTGATGGCACGCACCCCGCAGCGGCCCAAGATGATCAAAGGGTTGTGAAAACCTGAAAAAAAATTTAGGAAAATTCCGTGTTTTCAAATTGCATGCCTATGTGAAGAATTGAAGTTTTTGTAATAAAAACATTATGGAAAAATTGGCATGCACCCCTCGTAGGACCAACGGTGAAAAATTTCCGGAAAATTCTGTAAAATTTTAACACCGATTTTCCGTGATTCCAAACTGCATGCCATTGAAAAAATACTTAATTCGTACCATTATTCAATAGAAGAAAATTTGGCATGCACACCAGGGTGTTGCAAAATAGAGGCATGCGTGACGAAAGTTGCAAAAAACACTGAGCAAATTTAGGTGACTTGTTTTTGCATGCCGTTTTGAAATTCATTAATTTACCATATTTCAAGTCATGAATGTAAATGGCATGCATGTAGCTACAGCCCAATACACCAAAATTGTGAAAAAAATGAATAAACATCAATTTTTTAATTGAAAAAAAATCTAAAAAATGGCGTGACTTCTTCTTGCATGCCGCTATGTACTTTTTTGAGCCGAAATGCAAAATAGCATGCATGTAGCTTTATGACAATTGGTTAAATAAACAAAAAAATCGTCCGATTTACTTTCATTTTTTATGAAAAATGAAAGTGAAAAATAATTTTCAGCATCATTATTTTATACATGAAGTATTAATATTAAATTCACTCGCCGCCCTATTTGGGTTAATATTCCTATCTCTTACTTAACGCTCAGCCGATGTATCTGAGGCGTGAGTGCAGGTGAGCCAAGAATGCTCTCAGCCGACACCCTCCTACCGCACCACATGCTGCCAGAGCCCAGCTGAATATAAAATTTTGACCTGATACATCATGCCGACTGGTAGCGAACTTGTTGTTTACTTCTATTCGATGGTATAGGCAATGGCGTAGCGTGTAGCGTCTATCATAGTGTTACGTGCTAGCGCCGGCCCTGACGAGATCGAAAACGGAGATGAGGGATCGCGTCGTCATTTTCCAAGAACTGTTGATTGCCGCCTGGAGAATTCGAGACACGTCATCGGGGCTTCTCTCGAGGATTCTCGATAGGAACGCAGGTATATAAGCATCGTGATATCGCGGCGGAGAGAAGTTTTTATTCGGAGAGTTAGTTATTGACAGAGTTAGTTAAGTGACAAATTTTATTCAGAGCTAAGTGGTGAAAGTTATTGGGAGCTAAGTGGAGCAGAGCTTTGTGCGGAAGTAGAATTTTTTAGCGATTTAAGTGATTGTGTTGTATTGTATTGTGATAGCGAGTTATAATAAAAGAAGTTCAGTGTTGTTCGGTGTTTTGATCGACGAACCCATGGATAAATCGTAACAGTAGTGTCAGAAGTTGGATTTTGAAAGGATATATCCTAACAGTGGTGTCAGAATTAATATTTTCCAGAAGAAAGATCGTAACAATAGGGTAGTAGTAACCTCTCGTGCTAGTCGACGTATGATAGGCCACGTTTAGACTAGAGACCGGGAGATTCGAGTCATTAACCTTTATTTTTTTTACAATTCTTGTATGTTGGACTGTGAAAACATGTATGTTATTTCAGCCATCAACTTGAAATAATGTTTATTCAAACAATTTTCATGGAGCTACATGCATGCCATTTCTTATTTCAACTTAAAATAGTATCTACAAACGAAATACAAAGTGGCATGCAAAAAGAAGTCACGGCATTTTTTAGATTTTTTTCAATCCAAAAATTGATGTTTATTCAATTTTTTCACAATTTTTGTGTATTGGGCTGTAGCTACATGCATGCCATTTACATTCATGACTTGAAATAAGGTAAATTCATCAAATACAAAACGGCATGCAAAAACAAGTCACCTATATTTGCACTGTTTTTTTGCAACTTTTATTATTATTTATAATACGATGGGCTTATTCAACATGCATGCCATTTGAATTAGATAATTATTCCGTTATAAAATTAATATTCATCTTTATTAGGAGTGATTTGGAATCACGGAAAATCGGTGTTAGAATTTTACAGAATTTTCCGGAAATTTTTCACCGTTGGTCCTACGGGGGGTGCATGCCAATTTTCCCATAGTAATTTTATTACAAAAACTTCAATTCTTCACATCGGCATGCAATTTGAAAACACGGAATTTTCCTAAATTTTTTTTCAGGTTTTCACAACCCTTTGATCATCTTGGGCCGCTGCGGGGTGCATGCCATCAATTATTAGAGCTTCAATTAGTTTGAACTTCCGTATATTACAATGGCATGCAGTAAAATATCACGGAAAAACACAAAAAATTCGCTACAGAAAGAAAAGCGTTTTTCCTTATAAAGAGGACGCGCGGGGGGGCTAAAAACCCGACTATCTTTGATATTTTAGGGTTATTTATCAAGCCTTAAAAAGGCATGCACGAAAAAATGGTGGAACGTCACCTGTCATGACCTCCCGGTCTAAATCGAATTATTTGGATTATTACTTTTTCCATCAAATATTGTTCCAATATGTTCGAAGATACCAGTCGTGATATAAATGTCATATTGATTTCAAATATTGAACCAAGATCGCCCAATATTTATATTTTCCATGAGTAATATCAGATCAATTTTCCCTCATATTGAACTTATATTGTTAGTTGGGCTCAGCTATAAATTAAAAATATCAATAGTTTCAAGGTTGTCATCTTTTTTTGCATATATTTATATTTGAGGACGAAAAAAGGTGACCAATTATTTGCTATTATATGGAGTACGTCTTTCATAATGAGCTCACACATTGCATAAAAACATCTCGGGATCGAACTGAAACTATCCTAACCCTACTTAATAATAATAATTAGTGTTCAATTAGCCATTAATGAAGCAGAAAGTGTTGGTTTTGACCATTTTTTCTATATAAACTTGTATTACGTTGAGTTTCAAAGTTATTTTCCAAGGAAATTAGGAATTTGAACGATATACACGTATCTATCAACATAGAGTATTTGTATTTTTTTTTATTTCAGTTCTTTAATGGAAGTTGCAATTCCTATTTTTCGATCCAGGAAAGAGAAAGTCCAAAGAATTATTGATCATCATTCAAGGAACTTATCAAATCTTCACCAATACTCGTTTGCATGAAAAAAATCAAATTCCCAATGAATTGCTGTGGTAAATTTCAATCAGTATCTTTCCGAAGGTGACGATACTTTGAGGAGTACAGATGTTGTTCTTTGGTCATTTCTGGAAATTGCGGTGAACCATCACATGGCCTTCGTTAGTATTTTATCTGATGGTGTCGACTTTGGATCACCTAGTATGAAGCACTGTGGAACAGGAGTACAAATTCAGACTTTAGATTGTTCACCACCGAGTTAAATATAACGCCTACTCACTCTAGCAGAGTGTTTTTGCGATGTAGCTCTACTGTACTTTTGATTACAGCAAAACAAAAAATGTTGGATTGCATCTTTAAGAGAAAAAAGTATTATCCCAACGAGAACCGATGAAGCAACAAACTCTAACACGTCTCTTCTTCGATCACACTCTAATGGCAAAGTTCCCCTGGATCACCATCAGATGAATTCAGATCAGCTGCGGGGTCTGAGTCTCGTTAGACATTGGATGACCTGTCCTACTTTGGAGGAATCATGTTAATTCCTAGGATATCCTGCATGTCTATTCACCTGTCGGTTTCTTTTTCCGCTTCCTTTATTTTCCTGTGGGTGTTTAGGTTTTCCTTCCTTCCCAAATACAGTAATGTGGAACACCTCAACTAAAAAAAAATCAATATCGAACACTCGGTTATGAAGATGTTCCAGAAAGAAATCTCATTTTGAACTTGGAAAAATACTTCCGCAGCTCACTGAGAGAATTTCACTCCAATGAGGTTTACAAGATATAAATATTTTTCCATACGGGTTTTCATAGGCATCAATGGCATGGAACTAATGGACTAACCCCCATGATAGTTTTCCACACAAAACGATGCGGAACTCATTGGAGGAAGAAAGGTAATAAACCTTGAAGAGATATTGTGAAGGACAGAATGATGATTCTATACTTGAATTGCTCTATCTTCTACAACCTCTGTTTATTTGCTACACTAAGGAATGCATTTGATTGATACTTGAAATATTCTATCTTACTCATTCCGCGGTCTTCTCTCTCTTAGGGCCATTCCATTACTACACGATGAGATTGTAACTTTTGGTGTAAAAGTTGAAAGTTTTCCTAGAGATTAATTACCCTAACACCAAACTGATATCATTGCATTCGACGCTCGTTTCACTAACAAGGTTAGCATCTTCAGTGAAAGTGAATTGAACTGAAGATGCTAAACTTGATAGCGAAACGGGCGTCGAGTGCAAAGATATTAGTTAGGTGTTAGGGTAATTAATCTCTAGGAAAAGTTTCTAAGGTTTTCATCAAGAATCGACCAGTTCTATTAGGTAATCCGTCTCACGTGACAAAAAACGGTAATTTTGGCACACAAAACGCTTTTCTTTTTGTGGGGAATTTTCGTGTTTTTGATTTGCATGCCGATTTGAATTTCATTAATATATATCATTTCAAGTTATTGGCGAAAATGGCATGCATGTAGCTACAGCCCAACATTCAAATATTGTGAAAAAATTTAATGAACATAATTTTTTAAATTCAAGCAAACATTTGAAAAATTTCGTGACTTTTTCTTGCACGCTGCTTTGTATTGTATTGGTGGATATTATTTTAAGCTACAATAATAAATGGAAAACACGAAAATTCCCCACAAAAATAAAAGCGTTTTTTTCTTCTGAAGTGCACACGCTCGGATGCCAGGAACCTGTCTATTTTTGATATTTTAGGGTTGAATATCAAGCCTCAAAAAGGCTTGCTTGGGAGAACATCACCTGTCACCACCTCCTGGTCTTTTACTAAAGTCTGGAGTCTCATAAATATTTTGAATCAGTTGATATTCTGACTGCTTTTATAAACACCGAAAATGTTGATAAAGTACAAGTTGCAGTGGATGTTTCTTGTGTATTTTTGAGGTACTGGATCAAAAACCAGCTGTAGAGCCCCACACTGCAAAATAATACGAATATAGGGAGGCCAGGCAAAAATTATAGGGGGTCATTTCGATGTAGTGTGATGCACAATAAAAAATAAAAATAAAAATCCTTCATTTGGTCACAATTCTATCTTACTCCTCTAAACATGGTATATATAACATCACAATGTATAATATGTATAAATAAAACACATGAAACACAAAGCAATATATATACATTACAGGACACACACTTTAAAAACACGTTCGGACCAACTACGACCCTCCCGTGCAATAAACCGAGTTCTCAGAGCAGGACGTTGTTACCACAAGCCTCATGTCGGTGTAAGGACCGCCACGAGGTCCGCACTCATACAGGCGAGAGAATCGCCGAATCGCCTAAGAGAGCAAGCACACTTGCTGATGGTAACGGTAGCTCTCTGTTTTTCGGAGCAAGATTTGTGGTAATGTGGGATTTTCACGCCTCCTGTCCAAAGGCTTATGCGCGAGTGATGAAATATGTCAGGCTGATAATTATGCTAAGATTTTCTCGAACGAAGTTGGTTTAGAGAGTTCTTTGGCTGGAAAAATTACAAAAAACCAGCTACAGAGAATTGAGTCGTTCTTGCTCAAGGCAAGAACGTGAAGTGGTTAGTTTCTCTCTTCAAAGATGTCCAGTGCCTCGTACAGTAGTCCTCCGTGTTCACGAGGTTGATTGTGGTGCCTTCTAACGCAAGTGATATCCCGAGTGAGAGGACTCTTCGGGAGGAAGAAATTTGTAGGCCAGCTTCCGTATGTGGTCTGTTACCGGTTCTATTTTGGTAATGTCTCTGAGATCATCCAGTGAAATGTATCTATCACTATTTGTAATGATACGGAGGACTTTATTCTGCAGCCTCTCCAGCCTCGACAGAGGAGTACTTCTGAGGCTGCAGAATACTGGACAAGCGTACAACATCGCTGGTCTGATGACTTGCTTGTATATCAGGAGTTTATTGTCCAAGCTCACTTTAGAATTTCTGGCAATCAGAGGGTAGTTTCGCTTGATTGCGGCCCCCGCCCTCTGAATTGCCAGATTTAGATGTTTTCTGAAATTGAGACGCTTGTCCAGCATCACTCCCAGGTATTTCATGCTTTCTTGCTCATCCACGCGTCTGTCTCTGACTTTCAACTTCTCGAAAATTTTCACGTTAGTGAACTTCTTCGAAAAGTTGATCGTCTCCATCTTAAGCGGATTTAGACCGATCTTGTTATTCTCTAGATACGTTATGACTAGCCTGCCCAAGTGAGTTTGAACTTGTTTGTTCGCAACCTCACTTGAGAACGAATGTGCATATATGGCGGTATCATCCGCATATATGGCCAGATTCGTCCTCTGGAACTTTGGGAAGTCATACGTATATAGTGAATACAAGTGTGGGGATAAGCAAGACCCCTGCGGAACACCTGCTTTCACTGCATGATCTAGAGAGACACTCTTGTTGATCTCTACCCGAATAGTTCTCTCACTCAGGTGACTGTCAATAAGTTTCACTATGTGTAATGGCATGTTTGTGATGCATAATCATAGAATAAACTTGGATAAGTCGTTCTCATCACGAACCTAAAAGAGAAATATTTGCGAACGAGTTATGAAAACGTCTAAAGATTTGTTATACGAAACGTTAACAACGCTAAGTATTGTGAATATTCTTGTATGTTTTTGATATTCAAATTTGAGTTATTCGAGAAGTTGTTGACTAATAAGAATGTGTTCCACTCAGAAGGAGCTGTTTTTATTTGAAGCACCAACTTTTTGAGGCAGATTAGAAATCTGCCCTTCTACACTTGTATAGATTCCAATATTATATCTTATTTTTCCAGATTGTGTTCGTTAATTAATGAGTTTCAAACAGTGGATTGGTGCCAATATTTTCTCGAAACTACTTGTTACCCAATGAACGAACCTTTACCCAATTTCAAACCTCTACGATGGCGATCAACATTTCTGAAGGATGACAAGTTTGGGGTTTTGTTTGGAGCTTGATGTAATGCATATTTTTGCAATTACAACTCAGTACACAAAATCCATTAAAATTAACCTTGCAAATATTCATGTATTGTTCATAATATAAAATTCTTCGAATGAGAAAAGAAGAAAACATAAATTTTTCTACTAATAACCCATTACATTCACATTCGTCTCTATCGATGATAAAAATGAAAATCTTTTCAACGAGAGGCGTCAAAGCATCAAACTGTGACATGTTTCTCCTGCAATTAACCTCTAATGGTACAGTGCAAACTACCATCGAACACGCGAAGCGCTATAATTACGGATACCCCTCTCCAAAAACACCGAACGAAACGCTAAGACACCTTCCAACCATCATCAGAAGAATACAAATCACTTGCGGTGTCGGACTCTTTAAGAAAAATATCGCTCGAAGAGGCTCCAGAAAAAAACGAACTCTTGACTCGAAAACGTTCTTCGAGAGAGAGAGTTGTGTCTACAGTTCAGTAATCTTGGTTTAGTTGTTACGTCCGTCAGGTGGTAACGACTGTCCAGATTAGGTTCTTGTGAAAGTGTGCCGTGATTTACGTATAGGCCAGAAAATGAAGATCGTCCTAGTTACTTTGTGTATTGTCGCCCATGTTCTGGCCACCGAGGTTAGAGATTGCCCCACAGCAGGTGAGTGAAAGCATAATTAAATTGCTAGCAGAAACGTATGGGACATATGTTTTGAGAAGAAATGTTATAGACTATAGTAGCAAAATTTCATTTGAGTCCCACTGCCAGTGGAAAATTCGAAATCTACATGGAAAGTTATCAACAAAAGTTATTGCGAGCTTATGGCACTGATTTGGTTGACATTTGTTTCATCGACTATTGGACTATGCTATGTTTAGGTGAAGTTTGCGACTGTTTTAAAAAACGCGCGTCAGCAATTGAGAAATCATTGTTTGTATGAATGTGTTTCATGCAAGAGCCATACGAAACTGAATTTAGTGATGTTACGTGCATATTATTTGAATCTGAACCATCGACAGTTGACAGAATTAAAAGTGATCAAAATAGTCATTATGAACCGGTATTCTTGGATTGACAGCAAAACCAACACCATGCAAAATTCTGATATTGAGCTTATACCACAACTAGATGAATAAATGATCAGTATTCACACAAATATAATAATTGGATGAACAAAGAGATCCTAAATGCAGATAACAACGATTGAAGGAAGAATTGAAACATGTTGCAGTCTGTAATCGTCTTCAACTACTGACTATTTTCGTTTAGTTTCCACTAATTCGCCTCAATCCTTCTCATAATTTGACTTTCAATTTTGATTGAGAATTGACAGTTCGTTTCGATTTTTGTTTCAATTAGGGTCTTCTTACTTCATTGTTGATACGATACATCCTTATTCATATTTTCATTGCGAATGTTGAATTTCAACTTTCGATCGACTGCTCTTGTCACACTCTTGTTCAGATTTTATTGTTTCCATTCCAGTTTTTTTTTTGAAAAATTTCAATTGAGTGTATTATGCAGACAATGGACGTTCGAACTGAAAAGAGTTTATGAAAATTTACTGCTTCGTTATTGACAGTATTTTGTTTCAAACAATTTCCGAGCTCAAATTGTTCAGTTAAATCGCTTATAAGGGATAGGTATTTCATTTTATTGCAAATATATACTACAACATTGTTAAGCGTCACGTAAATCCAAAACTTCTAATGGTGCACTGTTTTCAATTCGGGCGTGTTCAGCAACTTTGAAAAGTGGTGGATACGGGGGATGTGGATGAAATCCACTCTTTGAACAGTTTGCAATGAATTGTAAACCATGAGTTGAGGTTAATTTAAATAAGCCAGTTTCATTATATTTTGGCGAGCATACTATTGCAATAGCTTCGGGCATCAGTAATTGATAAGAACAATGAGTGTGAAGATCCACGCTTGAAAGAAATGCTGTTTGCGTAGGATGAGTATGAATCCACCCTATTGTTATTAAATTATGTTGATCTTGGTAATCAAATATTTCTCCCTCGTTCATCGTCATACAAGAATCCGATGTTCCTTTTTGCTTTGGCAAAATCATATGGGTTATGGTCAAATCATCCATCACTAGTTTTCCTGCTAGTATGCCGCATGTCCCAATGTTTTTGGAAGTATTGCTCTGTGCCATGGCTTGGAACATCGTCATTACTTTCGCTGGTATTACTACAGGACGAATTGCTGCCTTTCCACCAGGTTGAGAAGATCTAGTAGGAAAATGTGATTCAAAGTGTTGAGTAGCTTTTTCACCATCTTTGTCATAGTTGCATGAATGAGTTGAAGGCGACAGTATATCAGGATGTTCGATATTTACATGAGTGGAGTTAATGCCTTCACTAGTTGCATTTTCTTCTGAAAAGTCACTGGGCCGATAGTTACCTCTTTCAGTGAAGCGAATTGATAATGAACTTGAACTGGGGCTGCTTGGTATTGTTCTGGATGTCGGAATGGAAGATCTTATTACTTCTTCAGATTTGGTGTATTCGTGCATTCTTTGTGGATGATTGAATATTTCATCAAAACTTTCATTTGCAGGAATAGAACCTAGGATAGATGTAGCATTTCCTCTTTGTATGGCAATATTGATGCGTTGTATCAAAAAATTTCTTGCTCTTCCGTCATCTGCTTTATTGATGAGTTTTTGACCAATATGGTTTTCATTGTTTCATTATGATTCTCGTGATTGAATTATCTACTACAACATTATCCATCCAAAAAACTCGGAAACAAGATTGGGTTGTATAATGGAAACACAAACTATACCTTATTCTACAAAATTATAGAGTCACCTTGCCCCAGGCGGCGATAAAGAAGGAGCAAAAGGAGAAAGGACAGGCCAAGCAGCTTCCAAGGGTCAAAAAGAAAACAAGTCGCAATAGAAAACTCATTAAATCTCAATTAATTTACTTTCCAGTAACTAGTTTAGTTCTATTTTTTTCATTGAGTGTTCACGCTTCTTTCATGTCCGATTTTGCTTCCGTCAGGCAAAACTGAATGTTGGGATCAAACCTCAGAACTCTGTGTGTTCTATCAGTTCTGCAGGACAAAAAAGGAACCGAACTCACTCCTCATTTCGTTGGATTTGGAATGGAAACAATAAAAAAAGATGGTGGCTGAACCACAAGTATAAAGCTAACGAAGCTCTATACTTGTGGCTGAACCGTCATGAACTGATGAATTCAAGGTTACATTTTCGTATATTGACGTGGACAACTTTATTTTTTCTCATATAAGGAAATACAAAGATGTTTTTCCTCTTCTTCACACAACCCTTCCAAGACTCACAGTTTTCCAAATTCTGTGATTGACTATCACGCAAATACTGGTAATACCTTGGTCGCTGTGAGCACTTTTTTTTCAATTTGTGGAAATTCCGTAATTCGGTGTCCTGTACAAAAAATCCTCATCACTTTCTTGGCGGTCTCATATACTTTCGGAGATACAGTTCCATTTTGTTGTAAGACTTCACAATTTTCCACATCAGCTTTCTGTTCTTTGAACACTCACAATTTGTCCTTCTTTCTATCAAAACATCATACAAGTCCTTTTACTCGTTTTCAATATTTTTGAGCAGTCAAACCCATTATTGTTTCAAATAATTCACCCTTCTTCAGTACGTCGATAAAAAAAGAGTGATAAGGGATGTAGCTGAAGTTAACAGTCTTGACCCACAGTGATAATAGTAGATAGGTGAGTTAGAAAATGTTAATTCATGAAAATGCTTCATGAATCTTCGACCCCGAAAAAACAAGAGTTATAAAAATCATAGTAATTCCTAATGAACCTCATGACACTGAGGAGCTTGAATAGATTTCAGAAAAAGTAAACATGAAAGTTTCATAAAACTTTTCATAAATTACAATATTTCCTAGATAATTCAAAAGATGAAATAGAAAATCAGTTTCTTTTACGTCCAGATTATTACAGTTGAAGGATATTCACTGGCAAACCTCTTTGATTGTATACAAATGCCAATGATTATTCAATTGGAATAGATAGGTAGCTATTCATTAGAAAGTAAGAACTGATCATACGATGGACCAACGTTCAAAGGCTGTGTAATTATCATTAACAAGATTGATAAATATCACGTAATATCTTAGCGCATGTCAAGTTTTGCAATCTTTTCTGTCGAAAGAAAACTTCACTCAACCAATTCTGGAATAATGAACATTCTTTTGTTCGAAAATTTCAATGCTTTAGTAGAACATTATATACTAATTGTTTTGTTCAAATATTTCATTGCCACTTGTAAACTGGATGTGATATTCATTCATTATGAAGTTATCTTTTTCAATTTTTCCTGCCACTTAGGCAATATACATAGGACACCTGTATTTATGATCGTTTGAAAGGGTGGACGAGAAACGTTGTTTGGAAAATTATTATGCCAATTTCAATTTTGATTAATGCATCAAGACACAAAAAAACCCTGAAGCGTTGACTTGTACCTCAAAAATCGTAAGCCTAAATTCTCGATATCTCCTATGCTCGATTTCTAACGAATTTAATCGAAAGAACCACTTCGAGAGACAATAAACAACAAAATCCGATGAATGAGAGGTCTGATATAGCTAACCTCAGTATTATTTATAATTACATTTTGAATTTTGATCACCAAAAACAAATCTTTCCAAACTTAAACTGAAATTTTTCCATTTGTAACTCAAAGTTAACGAACTCCGACCCTGAGAATGGAATACATGCTCTGGTCTGGACACGGAAAAGTTGAGCAATTGACAGGTGACAAGACGTTGTCAACCATCATTCGGTTCTGTTGTGTGCTGTTCTCCCTGCAGTTCCATGCTCCGTGCTCACACTGGGCCATGTGCTCTGTTCACTCAACAAGTCGTTGGTGTTAAAATGTAAAAAGAAAAATTTTTTCCAAATTGTTCTGTTAATCATCTGCACATGTATAAATTCGTGCACCTTAATGTAATATGGATGAATGGTTCCATTTCTTCCTAGTGATATTTTCGGAGACATGTTTTCCAGTTTTTGTTAATGTTTCTGATAAGAAATGTTTTTTCTGTTTGTGATGGACAAGGATTTTTCCTCTGCTGTTCTATATCTAATCTCACATTAGTAAGTTCAATTTTAACATGTTTGAGTGCTATATGTAACAATAAACACTGTTTTGCAGATGTCTTGAAAAAGAAAATAAAGGTTTTCGAAAGCTCGACAATTTAATAAAGAGTTTCACTATATCAGGCCAAACTCAATTTATGACTGCAACCCCAAGGTTAATATTCATTGCATGAGGATTTTCCAAATTTAGACGGTTTTTTCAACTAGTCCAGTCAAGAGACTACCCTTCTCCCTCTCTCTCTCTCTCTATATATATATATATATATATATATATATTATATATATATATATATATATATTCATATATATATATATATAAATATGTATATATATCTATATATATTTATATTTTTATTTATTTTTATAGTTTTTTATATCTACCTGAAATTTTATTTATATGATATGTATATTTTTAAGATTTTTTGCTGGTATGTTTGTGTGTCTAATATGTCTGAATGTTTATTATTATGTAATTTTTTGTGTATTGTGAAGTGTATGTATGTCCGTGTATCTAAAGTGAGCTAAAACACCATATTTTTTATTTCACTACTCAATTGTGACGAAAATTAATCGACTATATATATATATATATATATATATATATATATATATATATATATATACATATAGTATATAAGAAAAATCAAACAAGACCAAAACGAAATACAATAACAATATTCAGACTATTGAAACGGGTTATCGGAACTTGCAAACTCAGAAGGATTCCAAATCTTTCGAATCAAAATGTCAAAATTGTCTATATGGGGGAACCTTTCTATAAGGCAATCTTGTCAACGCAAATTTTGTGTACTAATGATTTTATTACTGAATGAAATATCTCGCCAGAGTCAAGCCAATGAAACCGTTGGTGTCAAAAATTTAGTCGTGAGCTGCAGTGTGATTAGAATTTCATTGGTATCACAACTAACCGTCAAGAAAAGTGAGCTCTCAAATCGAGATAATTTGACCTTGAACGAAAGCATGAACCATAATTCTCGTATATTTGCCAAACTGCCAAATTGTGTCTCCGCACATCTATACAAGTAATACAACAAATTCTGATTCTTCATGCCAGGTTGGTATAATTTCGATTAGTTGAATCCACTTGGCTAAACTGTCTAATACGATCGATGTTCCAATGTTCACTGATTCTGAATATTTTGATTGGAAGGATGATTCAAAGAGAGAAGATCAGGAAGACGAAATATTTCGAATGAAAAGTGGACCTGAATAAATGGTAGATCGATCTAAGATTGTTAAATTAGGTAATTCAGATGTTTTGTCTATCTGGTGATGGATGAAAAACAAAATAATTGCTTCATTCGAGCTAATCATTCTGATGGAACCCAATTACCTTAACATATATACACTGTCACCTTCAAACATGTGATAAATCACTCTATTTATCAGGTGTACCTCGACCACTTGAAGTTTTATGCATTGAAATGGAATTTTCCAGAGCACATTGGTAACAAGTTTCACACGACATCAATGAAGATCAATGTAAAAATAGTAGTTTGTACAACAAGAGTGGATATGGTGGTCATATCGACGAGTACAAAGTTTGAGCACGTCGCGTCGTAGTTATAAAGTAAATTTTTTCTGCAACCGGGTAAATACTTCATAAATCTCTTTCAAGTATGTTATTGATAATCATTCTTGGATATAGAGCTTCTGTTGATATTCACGAAAAACTCAAAGGAAAGAAACTTTAATAAATTCAATATTTAAATCTTGCCGACGACTTCCGGAAATTCCAAAAATTATTAGTACTTCAAAAGTTAACCCAAGAAGCCATTTGGACTGTACAATTCAAATAATCATTGGTGGAGTGCCACAATCACCCATCCTTGTGAATTAATCTGTCACAAAAAACACTGATACTCTGATAATTATAATTACAATGAAATTGAGGTAAACGTCGGTCGCACTGACCTACTGATTTTCCAAAATATTTTTTGTGGAACTTACATAATTTGAAATCCTCTATAAAAAATCCATATAAAATTTTTGGCGGTCACGTTTATTTTCGGCCATTTTAGTGGTGAAACTTCACTATTTCTCACATCAAATTTCTGTTACAAACTTTGTCCTTCTTTCGATCATAACATCACACACGCCCTCATCAACTTGTTTGTAACATTTTCAAGTAGAAAAAAACCATTATTGTTTCAAATAATTTACCCTTCTCCAAAAGTCAAAAAAGATATGCCTAGTTCTCAACAGTAACAATGACACCGGCCACATCACAAGTGAATCAGTACTTGTTGAACCAAGAAAACCCCAATGAATTCTTGAAGTTCTGAAGACAGATTAATTTTTTTCAAATCAACAATGGTTTATTTCTGCTTAAAAATGTTGAAAACGATTAAATAAGGATGAATGTAAAATATATATATTTCAATTGTATTATACATTCCAATTCAAATTTATTGTAGTTGAATTGACTAGTTCCCAAATAATGCTCCAATCAAAAAGGTAACAAGAATGATGGGTTTTCATCAGTGGTAACTTGATCATCAGAAATTGAAAGTATCAAGTAACCCTCTCAATGTTTTGATATGAGTGCAAAATCACACCAGGAAAAAAATCTAAGCAACATCGCAGAAAAATAACTGTTACAATGTGGAATTCCCCTGTAATTGAAGTAACTGATTGCAATTCAAAAACTTTTTTTTTCTGTTTCAAAGAATACTCATTACAAATGCCATAGTTATATCAAACAAAGCTATATCCTGAGTGATACTTCAATCATTGTTTTTCATTCCAGAGAAAGCCATCGACGACTTGAATAGCCGCATACAGATTGGAAACTGCAAAAAACCGCCATGCAGACTTAGGAAGGATACTTTTGTACAAGTGAATATGAAATTCAAACCAGGTAAGAGCAAATACTTCTATAATACGGATGCCCAAGCGGGGATTTCGAGATTTACTAAAGCGCGGCAGATTAATATACAGGGGGATACCTTGTACCCGGTTAAGTACTTCCACCATATATGAGTCCTATATATATGGCCGCTCTTCAAGGATAAAGGATCAGAATCGTAAAAAAAATGATCATCCGAAATTCTCGAGCGCGTCAGATTAAGGTAGGGTGAGTTAGTTACATCCTGAAACGTGTATATTCCACTAATCTGACAATTCGAGAGCGACCTAAGGAAGGAAAAGGGCTACAAAGTTGTAAAAAAAACCTCATCTCGACATTCTTGAGCGTGGCTTATTCTTTTTTTATTTTGAAGGGAATAATTCAAGAATTACAAAAAATATAATCTGACGATTTCCACAAGCCGAAGTGATAAAAATTCATCGATAAAGTTTAATGCGTGCAGCTATGTGATGCCTATATTTCCTTCTCCACGTTTCTATTTCTCTCTCTTCTCTATATATTGCTGTCTCACTCCGTCTCCACTCTGGTTTCTGTTGCCATGATGCCATGACAGTTGATCACACAGACCCGTTGGTGGCATGATATTGTTCACAACGAATATCCAACGTTTTAAAATTTCAAAAATTTAATTGCTTATAATTATTTTATTATAAATACAAGCATTCTATTAATTATTTGCATGCTTTTTCCTGAGATTTTCAATCAATTGAGTTCAATGATTTAAAAAAATTAAAAAAAAAACAAATTGGCAGAATAGGCGAATCCCTCCAGATAATCGTCAGATTATGAGACTGCAACCTCTAGGGCGTAAAGATGAACCATATATATCATAATCTGACGCGCTTGTGTATTTCAAAATGTCGATTTTTTTTTTCACATTCTAATAACGGCCGCGGGTCTGCGTCACATCCAAACCGTCAGATTATTATATAAATTATTATTAAAATAATAGTATTACCATTCGCCAGTGAATGACTCGAAATTCCTTGTCCTGAAATTAGAAATCATTTTTTCAGATCGTGACATCAAATCACTGAAGACAACTGTAAATGCAAATATCTTGGGAATTCCGTTTCCTTTTGTTGGTGTCGATGGTAAAAGCGCATGTAATGAAATCCACAAAGCGGATGGAAAAACGAAAGCGAATTGTGACTTGAAAGCAGGCGAAGAATATGTTTATAAATCGAAGATAGAAATTCTCAAAGTATATCCTAAGGTGAGTATATTTATATTTTTGCTTTGTTGAGTGGACATTTCCTCGGCAAGCTGATTGCTTGGTTCAAGTTTCTGGTGCTTGGAATTCGAATTGATTAAGGAAAAGTGACTTCCATGTGATTCAATGCCCGTCGGGAGGCATAGTCAGGGGAGTAGCTATTCTATACAGACTTTATCTTTTTTTGGATGAATCAAACGTCTGTGGATGATTTATACGTATTTATCAACTCAAGAGTAAGTATTTGTGGATGTGGTTGATGTTACTTTTTATAAAAAATTGTTGTTTCCTTTTTAATTCGGAGAAAAAAATAGTTTCTCAAAATCCATTCTCTTCACGAAAAAAGTTTCTAGCTATATAATACACTTTTCTACGGCTTCGGAAATACTGGTTTCCCCAAAGACGCAGTAATATTCAGACCGATTACAAAATGGTTATTTCAAACTTCAAGAGTCAAATTCGAGATTTATTCTATAATGATGATTTGCCGACCTGCTCTGTCAAGGTTAGTGCTCATTGCAGAACAAACCAGTATTTCGCTTTTTTCACAAGGAGGTTTTTCGTTCCGAATCTGATTTCAACGAATATGATTGTTCGATGAAAAATGAACACGTTCAGTTGAAGGCAATCTTCTGTGTTGAAGTGACCCATGTTGGCGTTTCGTTTCGTTAAGAGACTTCAATCATCTTGGGATGTTTATTCGTTATATTCGTCCTTGTTTCTATGGAAACTTCCATCTTGTTATAGCTCCAACAGATCGTTTTTGTTTCCTGATAATTTTTTTATTCAGCAACACCATTTGAATTTGTAATATACTGTAAGGTCCATAAAGGGGGAATTATTATATTAGTACAATCGAATAGCGTATAATACTTGTCAAATTTGGTGGGAGCTTCATGAAGTTCGTTTATTTGCAACACTTACTTGAAATACAAAATGTATTGTATTATAATTGAGAATATTCATTTCTTGTTCATCCCATGAAATTTTTTCCAATGATTGTGGATAAGATAGTATACAAACCTCGGCAAAAGATAAAATTTTTCTATCGAGAAATAGCTCATGTCGGCCTTTGGACTCGGTAAGCTATATTTTTCTCTCGAGACGAATGAGCCACTTTCTGCCTCACTTTTCACAAAAAAATAGTTTCATTCACAACCATATATGGGAAGTGTCACATTACACACCTCTACTTCCCGCCCTCATTTCCCGCCCTCATTTCATCTATTCTAGACTTTATCTGTCATTTATTGACTTTATCTGACATTAATTCATATTGGTGGAAACAGAGATTTATTAATTTTAATCAAAATATGATGGTTGTGAAGAAAATAGTATACAAACTTGGTAGGAAGTTTCATTCCTGTCTCGAGATCAGCTCGCTTTGCGTCTGATCTCACGACAGGAATGAATCTCTTCCCACCTCGGTGTGTTATACCGTGTGTCACAGACTCATGGTACACCCCCGTTTTCTCCTTTGTTTTTCTAGCTATATTTTTGAGATTCGGAACATCGAATAAGCTCACTGAACAGCATTTCTCGACATATCTGAAAGAAAAAAACAACTTTCAATTTTTCCGGAAATGACATCAACTTTCGATTCTTGAATGGGACACCCTGTATATTGTTACATGATCGGCTAGGGATGATCATGAGGAATCCAACGATACCAGGTTTGATGATGTTATCTCCAATGACTGCGGAGATATCGCCATTTATATTATCCATAAGCTCAACGAGTAGGAGAGAGAAACTTTACTGGCGGGTCAATCCAATTCTCTCTCCCACTCATTGAGCTTATGGATAATATAAATGGCGATATCTCCGCAGTCATTGGAGATAACATCATCAAACCTGGTATCGTTGGATTCCTCATGATCATCCCTAGCCGATCATGTAACAATATACAGGGTGTCCCATTCAAGAATCGAAAGTTGATGTCATTTCCGGAAAAATTGGAAGTTGTTTTTTCCTTTCAGATATGTCGAGAAATGCTGTTCAGTGATCTTATTCGATGTTCCGAATCTCATAAATATAGCTAGAAAAACAAAGGAGAAAACGGGGGTGTACCATGAGTCTGTGACACACGGTATACTATTTTTGAACTGTCCCCTTTTTCAATGTAATGTTTTTGACACGGAGTCATCAAACTTTTTTTCTAAAATGAGACAAATGGAAGCATTTGCTGAAGGCAAATAATTGCTGTAAAACAAGGAAAATAATCTGTAGTGGCAGTTGCATTGACAATTCTCATCTTCTGATGAGCATATCCTATTTTGCAATCTCATTCTATATTTGATTTGCAGCTGAAAACCACCGTCCACTGGGCACTGACTGATGACCAAGGGAAGGACGTCATCTGCTTCGAAGTTCCAGCTAGAATTACCAATTGATTGACGAATAATTGTGATACTTTTTTATATAATAAGAAAAATAATATTATTTTTACTAGACCTCGTCCCTTATCGACCCAACGCAGATGTGAAAAATCATTATCACTCATGCAAAATCAATGCAGTGTAAATGAGGCAACAGTCAACAAGGTTACAATAAGAGAATTTGGTTGCAATGGAATATCAAGTATTTAATTGAACTACCTTCGCTACTTATTTCCGCGAACAAATGACCCTAAATAGCAATACTTTTCAAAGTGGTGCAGATTAGTTGAAGTTCTCTCGAATGTAGCGCTGCAATCTGAATTTGGAATCCCAATATGAGAATCAGCATCGTTCCTAACACTTTCTGTTGCATCTTAGGGTACTTAAAATTTTCATCGAAATA
This sequence comes from Zygogramma bicolorata, assembly GCA_032362365.1. Taxonomy (NCBI): domain Eukaryota; kingdom Metazoa; phylum Arthropoda; class Insecta; order Coleoptera; family Chrysomelidae; genus Zygogramma; species Zygogramma bicolorata. Next base: position 971,987 of record JAVJAQ010002393.1, on the reverse strand, counting down.
TCTAATGATTCAGCTTTATTCGAAAATTTTCAATTCGCGAAAGTGGAGACTTTCACTGCATGGGAAGCATCAAGCTTCAACCACCGTTTCAGCATTGTTTATAGACTCTGAAGAGAAAAATAGGTGCAGAGTTCTGTCTGTCAGTTTGACTGAATTGTTGAAAGAAAGATAATGAAGTTTCAAAAATAGAGTTGATGATAAAAGTTCATGAGGGAAATGAAAGCTCAGACATTAAGATGATCTTCAACAAATGATTGGTCTACGATATTGACAAAAACTCTTTTTTTCTTCCTGAATTGATTGCCATCTGGCATTTTGTATGAGTAAACCAGAAAATTTGGAATTCAAGCTACGACGTCCGTAAACAAAAATGAAAGAAAAGACATGACTTGGAAACGAGATCACTATTGCCATTTACCCGCCATATCCATCCCTTCAAATGATATTTCCATAATGGTGACTAACAATATTTCTATAAACAATGTTTCCAGATTGTTTCCATAATTTTCAGAATAGGAACAGGAACTGGGGAGTGGCTCAGCTCTTGGTCAAGAGATAGCAAAACATAGGCCGATTTCGAAAGTAACAACATCATCTGGAAGTTACCTTCAGCAATCATCCGAGAGATGACAACATCGAATTGAAAAAAAACTTCAAGAAGGAATCATTTTTTCCCTAACGAATTGGAGATTTCCAAGAAATCCAAGAGATACAGAAAAACAGTTTTGATTTAGGTAATATAAACCGAAAAAAGTCAGGCAAAAGGGAAATAATCCAATTCGAAGTTCATTTCGTCATATTGAAGTACCTCTATTTCGGAAACCATAAGAGACAGAGAAAAATCGCTTGGAATTTTGCAATATGCACGCCGAGATATACGCATATTCAAAACATATTTGCTATATATTAATCGAAATCTCTAAGGAAACATATCTAGACAGAAATATTGTTATTACAGAACACAAAGTTATTTCAAAAGTGGGGGAATTTTATAAGCTTCAACTATCGTCCGAGAGGTGAAGAATTCAAAAAAAATATCTAGAGTAAGGACAAGAACAGCGAAGTAGCTGAGCTATTGGCAGATAGATGGCAAACAAAGTGTGATTTCGAAAGTGAGGTCATCATCTGGTTGTTAGTACCAGCAATCATCCAAGAGATGGAAAAATCGAAACGACAGAACATTTTCTATGAAGCTCGAGAAATGCATTCCTTTTTCCCAAACTAGACTCTTGTGAAATGTAAAAGATACAAAATAATATTTTTTTGTTCTGGAATCTGCACGCCAGAACACGGAAATCCTTCGAATCCGGCAATTATTTTTTTTGAAATGATCCTCTATGTGCATTTTCAAGATAATTTGTTTCCATTTTCGGTCCGAAAAAAGTCAGAGGGGTTACGTTAGGTTGGGAAATTATTGGAATTCGACATTTATTTTTTCCACATTCAAATAGAAATATTTCGGAAACTAGAAGAGATAGAGAGCTTGGTGTTCTGAAATATGCGCGTCGAGACGCTCCTCTGCGTGTGCATTTCCAAGAGGACCCAATTCCCATTTTCGGTCCAAAAAAAGTCAAAGGGGTTAGCCTTTGAAAATTTTTCCTCAAGAAAATGAACTTTTTCCTAGAGCTTTCAAATTTGGTGAGGAGCTTTCTGATAGCATCCTCTATTGCGGAAATTAATCAAATTCGACATTTATTCTTTCACATTCAAATCTGAATATCTCGGAAACTAGAAGAGATAGAGACAAATCGCTTGGTGTTCTGAAATGTGCACGTCGAGACGTTCCTCTGTGTGCATTTTCAAGAGAATCTAATTCCCATTTTCGGTCCAAAAAAAGTCAAAGCGGTAAGCCTTTGAAAATTTTTCCTCAAGTAAAAAAACTTTTTCCTAGAGCTCTCAAATTTGGTGAGGAGCTTTCTGATAGCTTTCTCTATTGCGGAAATTAATCAAACTCGACATTTATTCTTTCACATTCAAATCTGAATATCTCGGAAACTAAAAGAGATAGAGACAAATCGCTTGGTGTTCTGAAATATGCACGTAGAGACGCTCCTCTGTGTGCATTTCCAAGAGGACCCAATTCCCATTTTCGGTCCAAAAAAAGTCGAAGGGGTTAGTCTTTGAAAATTTTTCCTCAAGAAAAAAAAATTTTTCCTAGAGCTCTCAAATTTGGTGAGGAGCTTTCTGATAGCTTTCTCTATTGCGGAAATTAATCAAACTCGACATTTATTCTTTCACATTCAAATCTGAATATCTCGGAAACTAAAAGAGATAGAGACAAATCGCTTGGTGTTCTGAAATATGCACGTAGAGACGCTCCTCTGTGTGCATTTCCAAGAGGACCCAATTCCCATTTTCGGTCCAAAAAAAGTCGAAGGGGTTAGTCTTTGAAAATTTTTCCTCAAGAAAAAAAAATTTTTCCTAGAGCTCTCAAATTTGGTGAGGAGCTTTCTGATAGCTTTCTCTATTGCGGAAATTAATCAAATTCGACATTTATTCTTTCACATTCAAATCTGAATATCTCGGAAACTAGAAGAGATGGAGAGCTTGGTGTTCTGAAATATGCACGTAGAGACGCTCCTCTGTGTGCATTTCCAAGAGGACTCAATTCCCATTTTCGGTCCAAAAAAAGTCGAAGGGGTTAGTCTTTGAAAATTTTTCCTCAAGAAAAAAAAATTTTTCCTAGAGCTCTCAAATTTGGTGAGGAGCTTTCTGATAGCTTTCTCTATTGCGGAAATTAATCAAACTCGACATTTATTCTTTCACATTCAAATCTGAATATCTCGGAAACTAAAAGAGATAGAGACAAATCGCTTGGTGTTCTGAAATATGCACGTCGAGACGCTCTTCTGTGTGCATTTTCAAGAGAAACTAATTCCCATTTTCGGTCCAAAAAAAGTCAAAGGGGTAAGCCTTTGAACATTTTTCCTCAAGAAAATAAACTTTTTCCTAGAGCTCTCAAATTTGGTGAGGAGCTTTCTGATAGCTTTCTCTGTTGCGGAAATTAATCAAACTCGACATTCATTCTTTCACATTCAAATCTGAATATCTCGGAAACTAGAAAAGATAGAGACAAATCGCTTGGTGTTCTGAAATCTGCACGTCGAGACGCTCCTCTGTGTGCATTTTCATGAGGATCTAATTCCCATTTTCGGTCCAAAAAAAGTCGAAGGGGTTAACCTTTGAAAATTTTTCCTCAAGAAAATAAACTCTTTTCCAAACCTCTCAAATTTGGTGAGGAGCTTTCTGACAGCATCCTCTATTGCGAAAATTAATCAAATTCGACATTTATTCTTTCACATTCAAATCTGAATATCTCGGAAACTAGAAGAGATAGAGACAAATCGCTTGGTGTTCTGAAATGTGCACGTCGAGACGCTTCTCTGTGTGCATTTTCAAGAGAATCTAATTCCCATTTTCGGTCCAAAAAAAGTCAAAGGTGTTAGCCTTTGAACATTTTTCCTCAAGAAAATAAACTTTTTCCTAGAGCTTTCAAATTTGGTGAGGAGCTTTCTGACAGCTTTCTCTATTGCGGGAATTAATCAAACTCGACATTTATCCTTTCACATTCAAATCTGAATATCTCGGAAACTAAAAGAGATAGAGACAAATCGCTTGGTGATCTGAAATGTGCACGTCGAGACGCTCCTCTGTGTACATTTTCAAGAGAATCTAATTACCATTTTCGGCAAAAAAAAAGTCAAAGATGTTAGCCTTTGAACATTTTTCCTCAAGAAAATAAACATTTTCCTAGAGCTCTCAAATTTGGTGAGGAGCTTTCTGATAGCATTCTCTATTGCGGAAATTAATCAAACTCGACATTCATTCTTTCACATTGAAATCTGAATATCTCGGAAACTAGAAGAGATAGAGACAAATCGCTTGGTGTTCTGAAATGTGCACGTCGAGACGCTTCTCTGTGTGCATTTTCAAGAGAATCTAATTCCCATTTTCGGTCCAAAAAAAGTCAAAGGTGTTAGCCTTTGAACATTTTTCCTCAAGAAAATAAACTTTTTCCTAGAGCTTTCAATTTTGGTGAGGAGCTTTCTGACAGCTTTCTCTATTGCGGGAATTAATCAAACTCGACATTTATCCTTTCACATTCAAATCTGAATATCTCGGAAACTAAAAGAGATAGAGACAAATCGCTTGGTGTTCTGAAATGTGCACGTCGAGACGCTCCTCTGTGTACATTTTCAAGAGAATCTAATTAGCATTTTCGGCAAAAAAAAAGTCAAAGGTGTTAGCCTTTGAACATTTTTCCTCAAGAAAATGAACATTTTCCTAGAGCTCTCAAATTTGGTGAGGAGCTTTCTGATAGCATTCTCTATTGCGGAAATTAATCAAACTCGACATTTATTCTTTCACATTGAAATCTGAATATCTCGGAAACTAGAAGAGATAGAGAGAAATCGCTTGGTGTTCTGAAATGTGCACGTCGAGACGCTTCTCTGTGTGCATTTTCAAGAGAATCTAATTCCCATTTTCGGTCCAAAAAAAGTCAAAGGTGTTAGCCTTTGAACATTTTTCCTCAAGAAAATAAACTTTTTCCTAGAGCTTTCAAATTTAGTGAGGAACTTTCTGACAGCTTTCTCTATTGCGGGAATTAATCAAACTCGACATTTATCCTTTCACATTCAAATCTGAATATCTCGGAAACTAAAAGAGATAGAGACAAATCGCTTGGTGATCTGAAATGTGCACGTCGAGACGCTCCTCTGTGTACATTTTCAAGAGAATCTAATTACCATTTTCGGCAAAAAAAAAGTCAAAGATGTTAGCCTTTGAACATTTTTCCTCAAGAAAATAAACATTTTCCTAGAGCTCTCAAATTTGGTGAGGAGCTTTCTGATAGCATTCTCTATTGCGGAAATTAATCAAACTCGACATTCATTCTTTCACATTGAAATCTGAATATCTCGGAAACTAGAAGAGATAGAGACAAATCGCTTGGTGTTCTGAAATGTGCACGTCGAGACGCTTCTCTGTGTGCATTTTCAAGAGAATCTAATTCCCATTTTCGGTCCAAAAAAAGTCAAAGGTGTTAGCCTTTGAACATTTTTCCTCAAGAAAATAAACTTTTTCCTAGAGCTTTCAATTTTGGTGAGGAGCTTTCTGACAGCTTTCTCTATTGCGGGAATTAATCAAACTCGACATTTATCCTTTCACATTCAAATCTGAATATCTCGGAAACTAAAAGAGATAGAGACAAATCGCTTGGTGTTCTGAAATGTGCACGTCGAGACGCTCCTCTGTGTACATTTTCAAGAGAATCTAATTAGCATTTTCGGCAAAAAAAAAGTCAAAGGTGTTAGCCTTTGAACATTTTTCCTCAAGAAAATGAACATTTTCCTAGAGCTCTCAAATTTGGTGAGGAGCTTTCTGATAGCATTCTCTATCGCGGAAATTAATCAAACTCGACATTTATTCTTTCACATTGAAATCTGAATATCTCGGAAACTAGAAGAGATAGAGACAAATCGCTTGGTGTTCTGAAATGTGCACGTCGAGACGCTTCTCTGTGTGCATTTTCAAGAGAATCTAATTCCCATTTTCGGTCCAAAAAAAGTCAAAGGTGTTAGCCTTTGAACATTTTTCCTCAAGAAAATAAACTTTTTCCTAGAGCTTTCAAATTTAGTGAGGAACTTTCTGACAGCTTTCTCTATTGCGGGAATTAATCAAACTCGACATTTATCCTTTCACATTCAAATCTGAATATCTCGGAAACTAAAAGAGATAGAGACAAATCGCTTGGTGATCTGAAATGTGCACGTCGAGACGCTCCTCTGTGTACATTTTCAAGAGAATCTAATTCCCATTTTCGGTTCAAAAAAAGTCAAAGGTGTTAGCCTTTGAACATTTTTCCTCAAGAAAATAAACATTTTCCTAGAGCTCTCAAATTTGGTGAGGAGCTTTCTGATAGCATTCTCTATTGCGGAAATTAATCAAACTCGACATTTATTCTTTCACATTGAAATCTGAATATCTCGGAAACTAGACGAGAGATAGAGACAAATCGCTTGGTGTTCTGAAATGTGCACGTCGAGACGCTTCTCTGTGTGCATTTTCAAGAGAATCTAATTCCCATTTTCGGTCCAAAAAAAGTCAAAGGTGTTAGCCTTTGAACATTTTTCCTCAAGAAAATAAACTTTTTCCTAGAGCTTTCAAATTTAGTGAGGAACTTTCTGACAGCTTTCTCTATTGCGGGAATTTATCAAACTCGACATTTATCCTTTCACATTCAAATCTGAATATCTCGGAAACTAAAAGAGATAGAGACAAATCGCTTGGTGATCTGAAATGTGCACGTCGAGACGCTCCTCTGTGTACATTTTCAAGAGAATCTAATTCCCATTTTCGGTTCAAAAAAAGTCAAAGGGGTTAGCCTTTGAAAATTTTTCCTCAAGAAAAAAACGTTTTCCTAGAGCTCTCAAATTTGGTGAGGAGCTTTCTGATAGCTTTCTCTGTTGCGGAAATTAATCAAACTCGACATTCATTCTTTCACATTCAAATCTGAATATCTCGGAAACTAGAAAAGATAGAGACAAATCGCTTGGTGTTCTGAAATCTGCACGTCGAGACGCTCCTCTGTGTGCATTTTCATGAGGATCTAATTCCCATTTTCGGTCCAAAAAAAGTCAAAGGGGTTAACCTTTGAAAATTTTTCCTCAAGAAAATAAACTCTTTTCCAAACCTCTCAAATTTGGTGAGGAGCTTTCTGACAGCATCCTCTATTGCGAAAATCAATCAAATTCGACATTTATTCTTTCACATTGAAATCTGAATATCTCGGAAACTAGAAGAGATAGAGACAAATCGCTTGGTGTTCTGAAATGTGCACGTCGAGACGCTTTTCTGTGTGCATTTTCAAGAGAATCTAATTCCCATTTTCGGTCCAAAAAAAGTCGAAGGGGTTAGCCTTTGAACATTTTTCCTCAAGAAAATAAACTTTTTCCTAGAGCTTTCAATTTTGGTGAGGAGCTTTCTGACAGCTTTCTCTATTGCGGGAATTAATCAAACTCGACATTTATCCTTTCACATTCAAATCTGAATATCTCGGAAACTAAAAGAGATAGAGACAAATCGCTTGGTGTTCTGAAATGTGCACGTCGAGACGCTCCTCTGTGTACATTTTCAAGAGAATCTAATTAGCATTTTCGGCAAAAAAAAAGTCAAAGGTGTTAGCCTTTGAACATTTTTCCTCAAGAAAATGAACATTTTCCTAGAGCTCTCAAATTTGGTGAGGAGCTTTCTGATAGCATTCTCTATCGCGGAAATTAATCAAACTCGACATTTATTCTTTCACATTGAAATCTGAATATCTCGGAAACTAGAAGAGATAGAGACAAATCGCTTGGTGTTCTGAAATGTGCACGTCGAGACGCTTCTCTGTGTGCATTTTCAAGAGAATCTAATTCCCATTTTCGGTCCAAAAAAAGTCAAAGGTGTTAGCCTTTGAACATTTTTCCTCAAGAAAATAAACTTTTTCCTAGAGCTTTCAAATTTAGTGAGGAACTTTCTGACAGCTTTCTCTATTGCGGGAATTAATCAAACTCGACATTTATCCTTTCACATTCAAATCTGAATATCTCGGAAACTAAAAGAGATAGAGACAAATCGCTTGGTGATCTGAAATGTGCACGTCGAGACGCTCCTCTGTGTACATTTTCAAGAGAATCTAATTCCCATTTTCGGTTCAAAAAAAGTCAAAGGTGTTAGCCTTTGAACATTTTTCCTCAAGAAAATAAACATTTTCCTAGAGCTCTCAAATTTGGTGAGGAGCTTTCTGATAGCATTCTCTATTGCGGAAATTAATCAAACTCGACATTTATTCTTTCACATTGAAATCTGAATATCTCGGAAACTAGACGAGAGATAGAGACAAATCGCTTGGTGTTCTGAAATGTGCACGTCGAGACGCTTCTCTGTGTGCATTTTCAAGAGAATCTAATTCCCATTTTCGGTCCAAAAAAAGTCAAAGGTGTTAGCCTTTGAACATTTTTCCTCAAGAAAATAAACTTTTTCCTAGAGCTTTCAAATTTAGTGAGGAACTTTCTGACAGCTTTCTCTATTGCGGGAATTTATCAAACTCGACATTTATCCTTTCACATTCAAATCTGAATATCTCGGAAACTAAAAGAGATAGAGACAAATCGCTTGGTGATCTGAAATGTGCACGTCGAGACGCTCCTCTGTGTACATTTCCAAGAGAATCTAATTCCCATTTTCGGTTCAAAAAAAGTCAAAGGTGTTAGCCTTTGAACATTTTTCCTCAAGAAAATAAACTTTTTCCTAGAGCTTTCAAATTTGGTGAGGAGCTTTCTGATAGCATCCTCTATTGCGGAAATTATTCAAATTCGACATTTATTCTTTCACATTCTTATCTGAATATCTCGGAAACTAGAAGAGATAGAGACAAATCGCTTGGTGTTCTGAAATGTGCACGTCGAGACGTTCCTCTGTGTGCATTTTCAAGAGAATCTTATTCCCATTTTCGGTCCAAAAAAAAGTCAAAGCGGTAAGCCTTTGAAAATTTTTCCTCAAGTAAAAAAACTTTTTCCTAGAGCTCTCAAATTTGGTGAGGAGCTTTCTGATAGCTTTCTCTATTGCGGAAATTAATCAAATTCGACATTTATTCTTTCACATTCAAATCTGAATATCTTGGAAACTAGAAGAGATAGAGAGCTTGGTGTTCTGAAATATGCACGTCGAGACGCTCCTCTGTGTGCATTTTCATGAGGATCTAATTCCCATTTTCGGTCCAAAAAAAGTCAAAGGGGTTAACCTTTGAAAATTTTTCCTCAAGAAAATAAACTCTTTTCCAAACCTCTCAAATTTGGTGAGGAGCTTTCTGACAGCATCCTCTATTGCGAAAATCAATCAAATTCGACATTTATTCTTTCACATTGAAATCTGAATATCTCGGAAACTAGAAGAGATAGAGACAAATCGCTTGGTGTTCTGAAATGTGCACGTCGAGACGCTCCTCTGTGTACATTTTCAAGAGAATCTTATTCCCATTTCCGGTCCAAGAAAAGTCGAAGGGGTTAGCCTTAGAACATTTTTCCTCAAGAAAATAAACTTTTTCCTAGAGCTCTCAAATTTGGTGAGGAGCTTTCTGATAGCATTCTCTATTGCGGAAATTAATCAAACTCGACATTTATTCTTTCACATTCAAATCTGAATATCTCGGAAACTAGAAGAGATAGAGACAAATCGCTTGGTGTTCTGAAATGTGCACGTCGAGACGCTCCTCTGTGTACATTTTCAAGAGAATCTAATTACCATTTTCGGCAAACAAAAGTCAAAGGTGTTAGCCTTTGAACATTTTTCCTCAAGAAAATAAACATTTTCCTAGAGCTCTCAAATTTGGTGAGGAGCTTTCTGATAGCATTCTCTATTGCGGAAATTAATCAAACTCGACATTTATTCTTTCACATTCAAATCTGAATATCTCGGAAACTAGAAGAGATAGAGACAAATCGCTTGGTGTTCTGAAATGTGCACGTCGAGACGCTTCTCTGTGTTCATTTTCAAGAGAATCTAATTCCCATTTTCGGTCCAAAAAAAGTCAAAGGTGTTAGCCTTTGAACATTTTTCCTCAAGAAAATAAACTTTTTCCTAGAGCTTTCAAATTTGGTGAGGAGCTTTCTGATAGCATCCTCTATTGCGGAAATTATTCAAATTCGACATTTATTCTTTCACATTCTTATCTGAATATCTCGGAAACTAGAAGAGATAGAGACAAATCGCTTGGTGTTCTGAAATGTGCACGTCGAGACGTTCCTCTGTGTGCATTTTCAAGAGAATCTTATTCCCATTTTCGGTCCAAAAAAAAGTCAAAGCGGTAAGCCTTTGAAAATTTTTCCTCAAGAAAAAAACGTTTTCCTAGAGCTCTCAAATTTGGTGAGGAGCTTTCTGATAGCTTTCTCTGTTGCGGAAATTAATCAAACTCGACATTCATTCTTTCAAATTCAAATCTGAATATCTCGGAAACTAGAAAAGATAGAGACAAATCGCTTGGTGTTCTGAAATCTGCACGTCGAGACGCTCCTCTGTGTGCATTTTCATGAGGATCTAATTCCCATTTTCGGTCCAAAAAAAGTCAAAGGGGTTAACCTTTGAAAATTTTTCCTCAAGAAAATAAACTCTTTTCCAAACCTCTCAAATTTGGTGAGGAGCTTTCTGACAGCATCCTCTATTGCGAAAATTAATCAAATTCGACATTTATTCTTTCACATTCAAATCTGAATATCTCGGAAACTAGAAGAGATAGAGACAAATCGCTTGGTGTTCTGAAATGTGCACGTCGAGACGCTCCTCTGTGTACATTTTCAAGAGAATCTAATTCCCATTTCCGGTCCAAGAAAAGTCAAAGGGTTTAGCCTTAGAACATTTTTCCTCAAGAAAATAAACTTTTTCCTAGAGCTCTCAAATTTGGTGAGGAGCTTTCTGATAGCATTCTCTATTGCGGAAATTAATCAAACTCGACATTTATTCTTTCACATTCAAATCTGAATATCTCGGAAACTAGAAGAGATAGAGACAAATCGCTTGGTGTTCTGAAATGTGCACGTCGAGACGCTCCTCTGTGTACATTTTCAAGAGAATCTAATTACCATTTTCGGCAAAAAAAAGTCAAAGGTGTTAGCCTTCGAACATTTTTCCTCAAGAAAATAAACATTTTCCTAGAGCTCTCAAATTTGGTGAGGAGCTTTCTGATAGCTTTCTCTATTGCGGAAATTAATCAAACTCGACATTCATTCTTTCACATTGAAATCTGAATATCTCGGAAACTAGAAGAGATAGAGACAAATCGCTTGGTGTTCTGAAATGTGCACGTCGAGACGCTTTTCTGTGTGCATTTTCAAGAGAATCTAATTCCCATTTCCGGTCCAAAAAAAGTCAAAGGTGTTAGCCTTTGAACATTTTTCCTCGAGAAAATAAACTTTTTCCTAGAGCTTTCAAATTTGGTGAGGAGCTTTCTGATAGCATTCTCTATTGCGGAAATTAATCAAACTCGACATTTATTCTTTCACATTCAAATCTGAATATCTCGGAAACTAGAAGAGATAGAGACAAATCGCTTGGTGTTCTGAAATGTGCACGTCGAGACGCTCCTCTGTGTACATTTTCAAGAGAATCTAATTACCATTTTCGGCAAACAAAAGTCAAAGGTGTTAGCCTTAGAACATTTTTCCTCAAGAAAATAAACTTTTTCCTAGAGCTCTCAAATTTGGTGAGGAGCTTTCTGATAGCATTCTCTATTGCGGAAATTAATCAAACTCGACATTTATTCTTTCACATTCAAATCTGAATATCTCGGAAACTAGAAGAGATAGAGACAAATCGCTTGGTGTTCTGAAATGTGCACGTCGAGACGCTTCTCTGTGTTCATTTTCAAGAGAATCTAATTCCCATTTTCGGTCCAAAAAAAGTCAAAGGTGTTAGCCTTTGAACATTTTTCCTCAAGAAAATAAACTTTTTCCTAGAGCTTTCAAATTTGGTGAGGAGCTTTCTGATAGCATCCTCTATTGCGGAAATTATTCAAATTCGACATTTATTCTTTCACATTCTTATCTGAATATCTCGGAAACTAGAAGAGATAGAGACAAATCGCTTGGTGTTCTGAAATGTGCACGTCGAGACGTTCCTCTGTGTACATTTTCAAGAGAATCTAATTACCATTTTCGGCAAAAAAAAGTCAAAGGTGTTAGCCTTCGAACATTTTTCCTCAAGAAAATAAACATTTTCCTAGAGCTCTCAAATTTGGTGAGGAGCTTTCTGATAGCTTTCTCTATTGCGGAAATTAATCAAACTCGACATTTATTCTTTCACATTCAAATCTGAATATCTCGGAAACTAGAAGAGATAGAGACAAATCGCTTGGTGTTCTGAAATGTGCACGTCGAGACGCTCCTCTGTGTACATTTTCAAGAGAATCTAATTACCATTTTCGGCAAAAAAAAGTCAAAGGTGTTAGCCTTCGAACATTTTTCCTCAAGAAAATAAACATTTTCCTAGAGCTCTCAAATTTGGTGAGGAGCTTTCTGATAGCTTTCTCTATTGCGGAAATTAATCAAACTCGACATTCATTCTTTCACATTGAAATCTGAATATCTCGGAAACTAGAAGAGATAGAGACAAATCGCTTGGTGTTCTGAAATGTGCACGTCGAGACGCTTTTCTGTGTGCATTTTCAAGAGAATCTAATTCCCATTTCCGGTCCAAAAAAAGTCAAAGGTGTTAGCCTTTGAACATTTTTCCTCGAGAAAATAAACTTTTTCCTAGAGCTTTCAAATTTGGTGAGGAGCTTTCTGACAGCTTTCTCTATTGCGGGAATTAATCAAACTCGACATTTATCCTTTCACATTCAAATCTGAATATTTCGGAAACTAAAAGAGATAGAGACAAATCGCTTGGTGATCTGAAATGTGCACGTCGAGACGCTCCTCTGTGTACATTTTCAAGAGAATCTAATTCCCATTTTCGGTTCAAAAAAAGTCAAAGGGGTTAGCCTTTGAAAATTTTTCCTCAAGAAAAAAACGTTTTCCTAGAGCTCTCAAATTTGGTGAGGAGCTTTCTGATAGCTTTCTCTGTTGCGGAAATTAATCAAACTCGACATTCATTCTTTCACATTCAAATCTGAGTATCTCGGAAACTAGAAAAGATAGAGACAAATCGCTTGGTGTTCTGAAATCTGCACGTCGAGACGCTCCTCTGTGTGCATTTTCATGAGGATCTAATTCCCATTTTCGGTCCAAAAAAAGTCAAAGGGGTTAACCTTTGAAAATTTTTCCTCAAGAAAATAAACTCTTTTCCAAACCTCTCAAATTTGGTGAGGAGCTTTCTGACAGCATCCTCTATTGCGAAAATTAATCAAATTCGACATTTATTCTTCCACATTCAAATCTGAATATTTCGGAAACTAAAAGAGATAGAGACAAATCGCTTGGTGATCTGAAATGTGCACGTCGAGACGCTCCTCTGTGTACATTTTCAAGAGAATCTAATTCCCATTTTCGGTTCAAAAAAAGTCAAAGGGGTTAGCCTTTGAAAATTTTTCCTCAAGAAAAAAACGTTTTCCTAGAGCTCTCAAATTTGGTGAGGAGCTTTCTGATAGCTTTCTCTGTTGCGGAAATTAATCAAACTCGACATTCATTCTTTCACATTCAAATCTGAATATCTCGGAAACTAGAAAAGATAGAGACAAATCGCTTGGTGTTCTGAAATCTGCACGTCGAGACGCTCCTCTTTGTGCATTTTCATGAGGATCTAATTCCCATTTTCATTCCTAAAAAAGTCAAAGGGGTTAACCTTTGAAAATTTTTCCTCAAGAAAATAAACTCTTTTCCAAACCTCTCAAATTTGGTGAGGAGCTTTCTGACAGCATCCTCTATTGCGAAAATTAATCAAATTCGACATTCATTCTTTCACATTGAAATCTGAATATCTCGGAAACTAGAAGAGATAGAGACAAATCGCTTGGTGTTCTGAAATGTGCACGTCGAGACGCTTCTCTGTGTGCATTTTCAAGAGAATCTAATTCCCATTTTCGGTCCAAAAAAAGTCAAAGGTGTTAGCCTTTGAACATTTTTCCTCAAGAAAATAAACTTTTTCCTAGAGCTTTCAAATTTGGTGAGGAGCTTTCTGACAGCTTTCTCTATTGCGGGAATTAATCAAACTCGACATTTATCCTTTCACATTCAAATCTGAATATCTCGGAAACTAAAAGAGATAGAGACAAATCGCTTGGTGATCTGAAATGTGCACGTCGAGACGCTCCTCTGTGTACATTTTCAAGAGAACCTTATTCCCATTTTCGGTTCAGAAAAAGTCAAAGGGGTTAGCCTTTGAAAATTTTTCCTCAAGAAAAAAACGTTTTCCTAGAGCTCTCAAATTTGGTGAGGAGCTTTCTGATAGCTTTCTCTGTTGCGGAAATTAATCAAACTCGACATTCATTCTTTCACATTCAAATCTGAATATCTCGGAAACTAGAAAAGATAGAGACAAATCGCTTGGTGTTCTGAAATCTGCACGTCGAGACGCTCCTCTGTGTCCATTTTCATGAGGATCTAATTCCCATTTTCGGTCCAAAAAAAGTCAAAGGGGTTAACCTTTGAAAATTTTTCCTCAAGAAAATAAACTCTTTTCCAAACCTCTCAAATTTGGTGAGGAGCTTTCTGACAGCATCCTCTATTGCGAAAATTAATCAAATTCGACATTTATTCTTTCACATTCAAATCTGAATATCTCGGAAACTAGAAGAGATAGAGACAAATCGCTTGGTGTTCTGAAATGTGCACGTCGAGACGCTCCTCTGTGTACATTTTCAAGAGAATCTAATTACCATTTTCGGCAAAAAAAAAGTCAAAGGTGTTAGCCTTTGAACATTTTTCCTCAAGAAAATAAACATTTTCCTAGAGCTCTCAAATTTGGTGAGGAGCTTTCTGATAGCATTCTCTATTGCGGAAATTAATCAAACTCGACATTTATTCTTTCACATTCAAATCTGAATATCTCGGAAACTAGAAGAGATAGAGACAAATCGCTTGGTGTTCTGAAATGTGCACGTCGAGACGCTCCTCTGTGTACATTTTCAAGAGAATCTAATTCCCATTTACGGTCCAAGAAAAGTCAAAGGGGTTAGCCTTAGAACATTTTTCCTCAAGAAAATAAACTTTTTCCTAGAGCTCTCAAATTTGGTGAGGAGCTTTCTGATAGCATTCTCTATTGCGGAAATTAATCAAACTCGACATTTATTCTTTCACATTCAAATCTGAATATCTCGGAAACTAGAAGAGATAGAGACAAATCGCTTGGTGTTCTGAAATGTGCACGTCGAGACGCTCCTCTGTGTACATTTTCAAGAGAATCTAATTACCATTTTCGGCAAAAAAAAAGTCAAAGGTGTTAGCCTTTGAACATTTTTCCTCAAGAAAATAAACATTTTCCTAGAGCTCTCAAATTTGGTGAGGAGCTTTCTGATAGCATTCTCTATTGCGGAAATTAATCAAACTCGACATTCATTCTTTCACATTGAAATCTGAATATCTCGGAAACTAGAAGAGTTGAGACAAATCGCTTGGTGTTCTGAAATGTGCACGTCGAGACGCTTCTCTGTGTGCATCTTCAAGAGAATCTAATTCCCATTTTCGGTCCAAAAAAAGTCAAAGGTGTTAGCCTTTGAACATTTTTCCTCAAAAAAATGAACTTTTTCCTAGAGCTTCCAAATTTGGTAAGGAGCTTTCTGATAGCATCCTCTATTGCGGAAATTAATCAAATTCGACATTTATTCTTTCACATTCTTATCTGAATATCTCGGAAACTAGAAGAGATAGAGACAAATCGCTTGGTGTTCTGAAATGTGCACGTCGAGACGTTCCTCTGTGTGCATTTTCAAGAGAATCTAATTCCCATTTTCGGTCCAAAAAAAAGTCGAAGCGGTAAGCCTTTGAAAATTTTTCCTCAAGAAAATAAACTTTTTTCTAAAGCTCTCAAATTTGGTGAGGAGCTTTCTGACAGCTTTCTCTATTGCGGAAATTAATCAAATTTGATATTTATTCTTTTACATTCAAATCTGAATATCTCGGAAACTAGAAGAGATAGAGACAAATCGCTTGGTGTTCTGAAATGTGCACGTCGAGACGCTTCTCTGTTTGCATTTCCAAGAGAATCTTATTCCCATTTTCGGTCCAAAAAAAGTCAAAGGGGTTAGCCTTTGAAAATTTTTTCTCAAGAAAAAAACTTTTTCCTAGAGCTCTCAAATTTGGTGAGGAGCTTTCTGATAGCTTTCTCTATTGCGGGAATTAATCGAACTCGACATTTGTCCTTTCACATTCAAATCTGAATATCTCGGAAACTAAAAGAGATAGAGACAAATCGCTTGGTGATCTGAAATGTGCACGTCGAGACGCTCCTCTGTGTGCATTTTCAAGAGAATCTTATTCCCATTTCCGGTCCAAAAAAAGTCAAAGGGGATAGCCTTTGAAAATTTTTCCTCAAGAAAAAAACGTTTTCCTAGAGCTCTCAGATTTGGTGAGGAGCTTTCTGATAGCTTTCTCTGTTGCGGAAATTAATCAAATTTGATATTTATTCTTTTACATTCAAATCTCAATATCTCGGAAACTAAAAGAGATAGAGACAAATCGCTTGGTGTTCTGAAATATGCACGTCGAGACGCTCCTCTGTGGGCATTCTCAAGAGGATCTGATTCCCATTTTCGGTCCAAAAAAAGTCAAAGGGGTTAGCCTTTGAACATATTTCCTCAAGAAACTAAACTTTTTCCTAGAGCTCTCAAATTTGGTGAGGAGCTTTCTGATAGCTTTCTCTATTGCGGAAATTAATCAAATTCGACATTTATTCTTTCACATTCAAATCTGAATATCTCGGAAACTAGAAGAGATAGAGAGCTTGGTGTTCTGAAATATGCACGTCGAGACGCTCCTCTGTGTGCATTTTCAAGAGGATCTAATTCCCATTTCCGGTCCAAAACAAGTCAAAGGGGTTAACATTTGAAAATTTTTCCTCAAGAAAATAAACTTTTTTCTAAAGCTCTCAAATTTGGTGAGGAGCTTTCTGACAGCATCCCCTATTGCGGAAATTAATCAAATTCGACATTTATTCTTTCACATTCAAATCTGAATATCTCGGAAACTAGAAGAGATAGAGACAAATCGCTTGGTGTTCTGAAATGTGCACGTCGAGACGCTCCTCTGTGTGTATTTTCAAGAGGATCTAATTCCCATTTTCGGTCCAAAAAAAGTCAAAGGGGTTAGCCTTCGAACATATTTCCTCAAGAAAATGAACTTTTTCGTAGAGCTCTCAAATTTGGTGAGGAGCTTTCTGATAGCATTCTCTATTGCGGAAATTAATCAAACTCGACATTTATTCTTTCACATTGAAATCTGAATAACTCAGAAACTAGAAGAGTTAGAGACAAATCGTTTGGTGTTCTGAAATCTGCACGTCGAGACGCTCCTCTGTGTGCATTTTCAAGAGAATCTTATTCTCATTTTCGGTCCAAAAAAAGTCAAAGGTGTTGTTGTTAGCCTTCGAACATATTTCCTCAAGAAAATAAACTTTTTCCTTGAGCTCTCAAATTTGGTGAGGAGCTTTCTGATAGCATTCTCTATTGCGGAAATAAATCAAAGTCGACATTTATTTTTTCACTTTCAAATCTGAATATCTCGAAAACTAAAAGAGATAGAGACAAACCGCTCGGAGTTCTGAAATCTGCACGTCGAGACGCTTCTCTGTGAGCATTTTCAAAAGAGGAATTTTTCCATTTCTCGGACAAAAATAGTTAATCAATCAAAATTCTCCTGTACTTTTGATTATCGAAATCTCCGAGAAAAGAGATGGAAATGTTTCTACTTCATAAAGTCATTTCAAAAGTAAGGACATAACATGGAAGGTAGCTTCATCTATCGTCCGGCAGATGACAATGTTAAAATACACACCTAGAGTAAGGACATGAACGGAAAAGTAGCTGAGCTATCCGATGTTAGATGGCGGAAACTATCATAATTATGAAAGTAAGGACATCATCTGGAAATTAGTTTCAGCTATCGCCCGAGAGATGGCAAAGGCGAATTGAAAGAATATATCTTTCCTATGAAGCTCTTGAAAAGCATAACTTTTCCTCAAACAAGACTCTTGTGAAATATAGAAGATACAGAAATATGTTTCGAATTCGGGAATCAACACGTTGGAGACGCTCCTTTGTGCGTTTTTTCGAGATAAAGTATTGCTATTTTATTGGTGAAAATTCAACTTTCTCCTAGCATTTCCAGATTTGGTGTGGAGTTTTCTGACAGCATTCTCTATTGTTAAAGTTCATTAGGTTGGAAATTCAAAATTTCCTCAGATGGGTAGCGAACCGACTATGCTACAAAAGAACTCGCACACAGAATTTTCCAGGAATACGATTTGATACAGGATGTTAGGTAAATACGCTACAAAAATTCAAGAGCTCATACCCTGGACTAGTCTTAGAATATTGTTTTCCATGATGATTCCTGAAAAACCTTATTATTTCGAATATATAGGGAAAACTAAATTTGGAACAACCATATTTGATATCTGTTGGACTAATCAAATAAAAGTATGGCGTACGCAATGAGTTCTTGAATTGACAATACGGACGTCGCAAAATCGAATGATTGCTAAGTGCAACTCAGACAAGATTGTATGCTTGTTTCCAGGCTGGAGGAAATCATCTCCAACATCCATCGTAGATGGAGCAACTTTGTGATAATAAAATGAAACTTCCGCAATTTTTGTTCACCCTGTATCTTCGGAACAAAGGGATTTTCCAGAACTCATCATAGGAAAACATATTCTTATAATTGAGGACTGACCTCATGAATCCTGGCGCATGTTTACCTAACATTCTGTGTAATGAGTTATAAAATGAATGAAACATATTTGATATATTTGATGAGTACCTTGAGAATCAATGCATAACTGGTTAAATTCTCAGAAGTGCACTTGAATTGAAAGAAAAAAATTGGTTATAATGAAATTCCTGAATTTCTAGGGAAATAAACGTTATTATTATTATTATTATTGAAATGCGAATTTTCAATTAAACGAGGGGAACTTTGAGAAAGCTTCACCCTCAGCGGAATATGAACTCTAGTAGAAAAGTAAGGTTCATAGGAATACATCAGTTCGAAATAATAAAAAATTTTCATTGTATTGAGGAAATTGGGTAAATGAAAACGATCAATCAATTTTTGATACATTTACTGATATCTACAAATACTAGACATTCTTAACCTACGAAAAATATCACAATAATTATTAGTTACTAATTTTCAATGTAAATTGCACCGTCAAGCTCTTCGTTAGGAATCCACCAAATTTTATAATTGAATCAAATTCTAAGATGGAATTGAAAATGATATCAGGTCGATAAATTCAATCTTTTTTGTGATGATGGAAAATGGAACAGTAGAACGTACTTAAAAATCAGATTGCATTCGCGGTTTTTGGACAAATCCGCCTCTCTTGCACTTAGTCATACATGTGTTGAGGAATTTTCAAGTATTGTATATGCAAAGTCATTCCGAACAGCGAAATGAAAGACTAATTTACCGGGTTGATAAATTCAATATGATAAGGGAGCCCAAGAGGGGATTTCGGGATTTACTAAAGCGCGGCAGATTAATATACAGGGGGATACCTCGTACCCGGTTAAGTACTACCACCATATATGAGCCCTATATATATGGCCGCCCTTCTGAAGGATGAGGGATCAGATTAGTAAAAAAAAATTGATCATCTGAAATTCTCGAGCGCGTCAGATTGAGGTAGGGTGAGTTAGTTATATCCTGAAACGTGTATATTCCACTACAAAGTTGTGAAAAAACGTCATCTCGACATTCTCGAGCGTGGCTAATTTTATTTTTATTTTGAAGGAATAATTAAAAAATTGCAAAAAATATATAATCTGACGATTTCCATAAGCCGAAATAATAAAAATTCATCGATAAAGTTTAAGTGCAGCTACGTGATGCCTATATTCCCCTCTCCACGTTTATATTTTTCTCTCACTCTTTCTCTATGTATTGCTTTCTCACTCTGTCCCCAGTCTGGTTTCTGTTGCCATGATGCCATGACAGTTGATCACACAGACTCGTCGGTGGCATGATGTTGTTTACAACGTATATCCAACGTTTTAAAATTTCAAAAATTTAATTGCTTATAATTATTTTCCTATGCATACAAGAATACTACTAAAAAAACATACACTTTTTTATTTGCACGATTTTTCCTGAGATTTTCAATTACTTAAGTTCAATGATTTAAAGAACAAAAAAAAAATTCAAATTGGCAGAATAGGCGAATCCCTCCAGATAACCGTCAGATTATGAGACTGCGACGTCTAGAGCGTGAAGATGAACCATAAATACCTTAATCTGACGCGCTTGTTCATTTCAAGATGACGATTTTTTTTTCACATTCTAATAAGGGCCGCGAGTCTGCGTCATATCCAAACCGTCAGATTATTATATAAGAGCTTTTTTCAGGTTCACTTAACATCATTGATTTTTGTTATCAATTATGTAATAATTTCATGTGAAAAATAAAGCCGATTTATTATTATTATTATTATCACCTCAGAAAATCTGACGCGCTCAAGAAATTTTATTTTCATTTTCAACCCTTACGTACGACCACCCCCACCATGGAAACAATCAGATTAACCATACGTACATTTCTAAAAATATGTAGGACAAAGATGATATCAATATCTGACGCGCTCGAGTATGTCCATGCAATATTTATTTTACATTTTCGAAAATCTATAGTCGCTCCCCCCACCGATGAAAAGGCATACATTATACAATATTTTTTTTTATCATCTAAGCTTCGCAACCCAATAGGTCTCTATGACGCTTGAGTAGATCCCGATTTAGCATCGTGGGCTCTCCTACAGTTAATACCTTATAAAACCTTCCACATAAAAATAATGATTCAGAAAAACATGCCATATAATGAAATTGTCGACGTTCGGTACATTTTTAGTTTTTGTGCAATTCGAATTGGCTTTGCATAGTCTATTATTGTAATGACACGTCTGCTTGCTGTGTTTCTAAGATATACTAGTTGAACCGACCCAATCAATATTTCCGGTGATCTGAAATATTGAAGACCACATTAATGTTTCGCGATTTTTTTTCAAATTTTTCTGAAGCGCCATCTACCAAAAAGTAGAGTGGTTAACATTTGAAATCTATCAAAGATTTCTTTTTCCAGCAGTTATCATCACTCAGCCGATATTAGGAGATAAACGAAATGATAACATTATTCGCTAGATGGCATTTTGAAAATGAAATATTATGCTCAAAATATTTGAATTGGAAGGAAAAATACTTTTTTTATTGCTTGGTTAAGAACTGCTCAACAGTGTACTTCATGCCTGAGCTATTCATTTCATCACCACAAATACTCAATATCATTTTCAACAGATTAGAAATTATTATGATTCTCAAGCATTTGGATCTGGATTCCAATGAATTTCAAGACGACACAAGGACAACAGGTGCAGACATTTGACTAATTTCGTTATAAAATAACAAATTCACACAATGATATCAGGAGCTCAACAATCAATCGTACTCCTGTTCACAAAGATATGACGTTACAGATATGCACAGAGATTTATATACAGGGTTTATGATAGTTGCTTTATGTTTATTATACATCTATGGTACAAAATTATTTACAAGTATTATATTTCTTCGTATTGTATAGTTCACATGACATTGATAACTTGGTTTATTGGAATATTACAAGGTAATTATTCAAGTCTAATAATCCCTTTCAAAGATATAATAAACAGAAATGATCCTATGTATATGCACATCATTCGTTTTAATAGTTTATTATGAAAGATGGAGAACAAATAATGGGATCAGCAGCTCATAACGAAATCATTGCATAAATTCATTTCCAGAATTAGTAAAATAATGAATAGTTCAACGTGACAGAACAGGATAGGGAATTAGTAAGTTTTCAATGATTTACCCTATTAAAATTGTTTTTTCGATAGTTTTGATTGAATTGTGAATGGAGTTTTTTTCTACCTGCTCAGCTTCATAAATTTGTTCTTGCCAAACAGGTATAAGAAATATTTCTACATACAGTATGACCCATTCACTATAAAATCACCCCCTTAAAACATATTTCCCAACCAATTAGATTTTTTTTTCATTTGTTGAACATTCGAGAAACCTGCTATAGAACATTTCATGAATGAATCTTCATTTACAGGGCCAATTTCATTTAATTCAATGTGGAAAACAATGTGGGCATTTTTTATCTAAAGGAAATCGTTTGTCGAGGTATGCTTCTCGAATGTCTATTTAAAAAAAAAATACAATCGGTTGAAAAAGATATGTTGAGGATGCCATCATTTTCTACGATGGCTTATTAGGGTCACTGTAAGAATCAAGAATATCTCCATTGACAGATTATAATCTGTCAATGCCGGATTTAAATCTGTCAATGATAAATTAAAATCTGTCAATGGCATATTGACATATTTAATTCTGTCAATGGCGTATTGACAGATCTGTCAATGGAGATATTTTTAATTTTTATAGTGACTCTTATACGCCGTCGTTTTTTTCAAATGGATGAAACCGTATGTAAATTATTTGAAAATATTAAACCATTCAGGTTCACAATAAATTCTTCAGGCCATTTTATTTTAAAGTTGCATAATCTTTCTCTGTCTCAATGTTTTTTGTAACTTTCTCACTCAATTGAAACTCTTTATTCTATTATTATAGCGGGAACTAAAATCATGCAAGTATTTTGTCATGAGCTCCAAATTGAATGATATGATGATAGTTTCTCATCGACTTGTTCCAATCACACACATTTTCAATATAGTAATCATGAACATAAAAGAGTTGTATATACTCGTCTCGTCTTATAGAAGCTTAGTAGTGAATTAAAAACCCCTAAAATTCATATTGTTCCCTCTTGGGATAACACTATTCCAGATATGTTACTATGTGAGTATGTGGTGTAAAGATATGTAATACAAAATTGTTGAATTATTGGTGTAGTAGTGAAAAGTCGAGTATTTTCACAAGACTGTTTGTAAGTCATTTGTTTGATTCGGAATCCACATCCATTTGATGACTGTTTCTGCGGTTTTCGTGATATGAGTAACATTTATTTTATCATCAAAATGCATATGATAATGTATACCATTTCATAAATATACAAATAACATTAATTTATTTCCCAATGCTCTGGGTTTGAACCGACTCAACTGGAGATGGAACCAAGGTTTCGAAATATATTATTACACTATTATTTACAATACATTTTCTCAACAGTTTCAGTCTAATGATTTTTTTTACAATATACTCCAAAAGAAATAGTGGAAATTCTGGTGAAGCCTCATTGAGAGATAATGATGTTATGATTTGGAACTGAATGGGTTTCGGAGTGTAGGTTTCTGGAAAAATGATTTCTTTTGAGTTCCTGCGTTGTCACTTCTTCTGAATCCAATATATCTGAATAATTTTTCTTACTCTTGCACCTTCAGGTCAATATGAAAAAAGGAGTGGGGATCGTTCAAACGAATCAGTCTTTAGAATCAACCTACAATATTGATGCACTTGCAGAATATTTTGTTTCCACAATGTGGTTATTTTCTATCGAATTTGAGTTTGCTGTTGATGGTAAAAATAGAATTTCATTGTTACCCATCTGATTGAGAATTATTTCACTTTGAAAATCGTTATTTGAAAAAAAAATCAATTTTCTGAAATATAGTGTTATTTATTCCATTTTTTCTCCTACATCATTTTGGTTTCGATTGTATAGTAGAATAAAAAGAGTATTATAAGTATTGTATTGTGTAGTTCTTAGTACTTAGTTTTACTGGGTTCATAACAGCTCTGAGTACTAGGCGCACTCGAAAGAGCTTTTGAAAGAAGTCGAAAATGTTGAATCCTTTCTTATCCGATAGACAATAAATTTCAATAGAATATGAAACATGTTTTCCATCAAATCTGTTGAAGAATATTTTTGCAAGCTTTGAAGTAAATTGAAGTACGTTGTACCATACAAACTATGATCCCGTTTTTCACCCCCTTGGATTTTGGAAAAACTTTCCATATCGGATGCCTACATCATATAAAGGATACACCCTCTAAGTTTCAGACCTCTACGATCAGTGGTATAGGCCGTGCGTTGATTAACCCCTAAAATAACTTTCTAGCCCGTTAGGCGATTTATTTAAATAAAATACGGAACACGACTTCCATCTTTTCTGTTGAAGAATTTTTATGAAAAATTTGAAATAGATTGGACCTATGAATCACGTTGTCCCATATAAACTTTGAACCCGTATTTCACCCTCTAAGAAGTGAAATTTCTGGAAAATATATCTTATCGGATACCTACGTCACACAAAGAAGACACCCTTCAAGTTTCAGAACTATACAATCAGTGGTTTAGGCTGTGCCTTGATTAACCCCTAATAGTTATTTATGATATAAGTGTTAAAAGTACATTTTTAAGGCACGCATGTGAAGGTTTGCAGAATTCTGCAATTCACACGAGTGCCTTAAAAGGTACTTTCAACACGTATATCATACAATATTTTTTCTACAAACGTTCAAATAAAGTAATTATACAGTTTGAATTAAATTTTAACGGTGCAGCGAACATTACCAACAACATCAATCCAACAACAAACATCCGAAGAAATTGTGGCCTCAACTTCGACTGGAAATTCAATTATTTCTACGCATTATTCTTCCTTAGCCATGGAAAATGGTAAAACAGCAGTGCAAGAAATTAATTTGTCAAATTGCACAAATTGTACTATTAATATTAATGTTAATAAATAAAATCTAAATATTTTGACGTTTGCTTTCAAAATCTGACAATTCACTTTTGACAGCAGTGCCATAAACATTTTAAGGCACTCAGTGTCATGAAGTGATTTTAAGGCACTCAGTGCCTTAAAGTGACATTTTTAAGGCTTCTATGGAAAGCTAAAAATGGCATTTTTAACACGTTTGTAGGAAAAATAATTTTCTACTCCTTCTCAACTCCGTTAGACGACGAATTTCAATATTAAGGAAATATTTATTTCCTTAAAAAAATTTTATATATATATATATATATATATATATAAATATATATATATATATATATATATATATATAAACATACATGAGCGCCAGAAAACGTCTCAAAGAAATCAGGTGTATCTAGAGAGAACAATCAAACTGAAACTAATATGGAATAATTCGAAATACCCGAATAAAAGTACATCCAAGTTTCATTCGACAAGTCCTTAGAAACTGTCGTGAGACAGAAACAAAACGGCAAACAATTTCCTCGATTCAACCCAGCGACTCAAAACTTCTAAACTCCCCCCAACCAACTCACATAAACTGCAATCATTTCACTAATCAATTCGAAAAATATCATGTATCATGTAACCGGGGAACAATTTCCAAATGCAGGAAACTTGGATTCTACTTTGAGCAAGTGATTGGATGAGTACACAGCTATTGAATTAGAAGCATTTAGAACTGAACTCGATGGAAGTTTTGTTTCGGCAATCAAAGTTAAAGTCTTTCGAGTTTAACGGCTTTCGGAACTCTTTCTCTTACTCGCATTCGATTGTTTTTCAACTATCTTCACTTTGTTTGAATTCATCAATTACAGAAAGTGGAAAAGGAGTTGTAGATAACAAAACAGATTCTTTGTATTTCGAAATACTCTAGTTGATACTTCAATTATAACTGGCGTTATGTTTTGACATTTCATCAATACAACAATCAATGCCAGATTGAGATCTGTCAATGACAGATTTCATTCTGTCATTGACAGTTAATGGAGATATTTTTTCATTTTCACAGAAACCCTAATACGCTGTCGTACATGAATTCATATAAGATTTTTATTGTCATTGAAAATATGGTTATTTGAAATTAATTTGGATAGTAAAACTATGGGTTAGAGAACAAACTTTTTTCTATTCATGGTTAGGTGGGTATTATTGCTATTCAACAACCAATCGATAGAAATTATTGAGATTCTATTTAACTTGAGTTCCATTTGTTCAAATTGATTTCCAAAATTAAGTTTATTCGACATTTTATATTATGAGCAGGGTTGCAAAGTGCTTTACTACGTTGAAAGTAAAATTTGGAGAGGAACAACATAATTGACCCTGAACTATTTATAATTCACCAAAACTCAAACAAACAATATATAGATTTATCAGTCTGGTCCCATAGCAACAACTTTCCCAGCCTGGCTTTCACTTTTTCAGAACCATTTTATAGATATACTACAGAACCTCAAGATTATGTTGATGAATTTTATTTTCTCAACAATAAATCAATTTCGATATGAGAAATTATTATCCTTGAAAATATTGAACATCCCGCCATGAATCTATGGAAAGAAGAAAAACTGACAAAACTCACAGACGACGCGAGTTTTGCTAACAAGCTTAGATTTTTCAGGGAAAGGAAATTGATACCGAATCTGAAGATAAGGGTTAGTTATATCTCACAATTCATTATTACCTAAATTCTTCTTCCTGAGAAGTTTCATTCACTATTAATTTTCTTTTCCTGAAGATGCTGACCTTCTTAGTGGAACGCGCATCTAGTGGAAGTGTTATACGTTTGGTGTCATACGTTTGGTGTCAGTCTAACTGATTTTTATGAAAACTTTTTGATCTCACACCAAATATGTCAATATTATCGATTATGAATCTATTTCTTGTTTCTCTTTATTGGTTGGTAGGATTCGTACAAAAAGATATTATAATTTCATCATTGAATTGCAATTTTTTCAGAAGGGCGAGTGGTTTTATCTATCAGTGGTTGCTCGAGTGATATTGCTCGAAAATAACAAAGTTTGACATTAAAAAAGGAATATTTATCGAAATTGTATTTTGGATCGAGTGGTATATGTGAAGATTATTTCCTGAAATAAACTCAACCTTGACTAAATGCATCATAAATAAAAAAATATCAGTTGTCATTTAAATCAATTGTTCTGCTTTGTGAAGTTTTCAAAGGTTTGATAATAGATTCACTTGCTGTCCCCCAAATGGAGATGAGATAATGCAATTGTGAATAGATTAGACTGAAAGATTAATTCTTCAAAAATTTCGAAATATGTAGTTTCTGATTTTGTAGAAAATTCTTAAAATGAAGATTCAATTGAGAGTACAATTATTGTTGGATAAGTAACTAGCATACTTGAATTTTCTATTGGAAGAATATCAGAATATAAGAGTATCATATTACCAAGATATTTTTTTAATATCAATCCCACAAAATATTCATTAATGAACTATTTTCTCTACTGATTCAAAATGATAAAAAAGTAGTGAATTCCATCCTTCCAAATATAGGAATTTCATCGTTGAAAATTTTTCGTGCCTTGAAATTTCAAAATTATCACTGCTGTGAGAAAGCAACTTTTCGGTTATAATTGCACGAGTGCATAAAAATTACCGATAATTTTGCAAGAAAGCGTGATATCTAAAAATTGCAAGAGATTATTTTCATATTTTGACAAAATATGAAAATAACCGAATGCAATTTGTATGAGATATCACGCTTGAATGCAAAATTATCTGGTCATTTTTATGCACGAATATAATTCATTGGAATATTTCACGAATAAAGATATTCTCAAGGAAATGTTATTTTTTGTTCATTTATACTTCCCTCTATAGATTGTATGGAGTACTCACCTAAACGCGAAATGTTTTTCTATTTTTGAAGTATATCTGAGATTTATTTGTGTTGTTTACTGACGTCTAGCGATACGGTTTCAAATGTGTTTTTATGGTGACTTGTTACAATGCAATTACCGATGTAAGTTTTCGATACAATGCAATTACCGCTGTAAGTTTTCGATAATTGCATTGCTCTTATGGGACATTTTATATATGAGGGAAATATTCGCTGAAATTTTGTGTTTTGGTTGCCTTGACTTCAAATGTTTCATCGGTTTTTCGCATTGAAGTAAATAATCACCGAGTGCACCAAGTTTAATCGGTTAAAATATGTTCTGCACTTTCTGATTTGAAAAAGGGAAAGATTGGTGTGATTCAATCATCCTATCTTTCAACTTAACTAAAACAAATTTAATATCGTTTAGATGCTCGATCAACGAACTTTATTTTGAAGATAGATCATTGGAATCTAAAAATAGCACTTAATTTCTAGGAGTGTTCATTGATCAGAATTTAAAATTTGTGGATCATGTCAAACAACTCACTAGTAAAGTCGCCTCTGGCTGTTATGCGGTTAGAGTAATTCGTAATGAATTGGGATTCGGCACCGCAAAGATGGCTTACTATGTACTCACAGATTCTCACTTACGCTACGGAATACCGTTTTGGGGAGCATGCAGCCCAACTTCATTCAATAGTCTTCTAATTTTACAGAAAAGGGCAATAAGGTATATGGGAAACCTTAAACCAAGAGAGTCCTGTAGAACCTTCTTCAAAAACCATAATATCCTAACGGTAACTGCATCATTCATACTGGGATCTGTGTGTTTAATAAATAAGCATATATTAAACTTCGCCACATCCTCTTCCCATATAACACCCGGAACTGCAGACACACTCTGCAACTCACAGTGCCAACTGAAAATATCACCAGAGACTCCATATTTTACAATGGAGGAAAAATGTACAATCATTTGCCTCTGTACATAAGATCTGCCAATATAAATGACTTCCAATTCAGGAAGTTAGTCAAACAATTTCTGTCTGATAGACCCTATTATACCTTGAAAGAATTTTTTGACGATAACTTTTAACTGATTGACTAGCTCATGTTTTTTTTCTTCATTAAGGAGCTTTTAAATTTTTACTTTCTATATCTATTCTTGTATGAACTTGACTTCCACTCTTTTATATACATACTTTTTATAATCTTCATTTTACCATGTTTCGTATGCATTTTTATAGATTTATTTTTGTTACCTTTTGGTATATATTGCATTTTTTGAGTAAGTATTTACTACCCAAGCTTTGTCAACAAGATTATGTCTTATGATAATAAAGCATATTATTATTATTATCATTCTTAGCAAATGACTTGAGTGAATAATAATTTCTTGAAATCCCGAGAGTGCAAGTCGAGGGGTTTTGCCTTACATTATTACACACGAAGGTTTTTGCTCGAAAGCAAAATTTTGAAAATTTTGGAAATGCACACATATTGGTCGATTGAGCTTGGTGAAGGAGGGTTATATGATAGGATCCTTTCCAGAAGATTTTAAACTCAGAAAACTCCAAAATCGAAAACAGGAACAATATAATATTTGAGGTGAATCAAACTCCCACTTTATTCTTATTAGTTAGGAATTAGTCATTCATTATTTTCTTATCCACTATGTCCTATTATTTATTCATCAAGTGATTTCATAGGATCCTATCAATTTACTTTCCTGAATATTCATCATTATTTGAAAAACGTTCGAAGTCTCAAGGTGGTTTTTGCAGGTTTTACAATGATTATTTTTTCACTTGTCAAAATGTGACGTTTTTGGAATTTCAATCAATAGTAGCGGGTTATTCTATGGTTATTCTAGCCAATCATTGGGTATTATACTGATAAAACTGCCTGGTCCTTTCGATTTTTTATAAAACGTTGTTTACCTTTGAACTGTCAAAACTGAACGGTTTACCGCGTCGATTCTATTGAACTGGCTCATATTTATATAAATTATCATGAATGAAGAGTTACCTTATTATTAATAGTCATTCACTGTTCACTTTTTCAGCATGATAACTTTATGACAGTGACAGATATTTAAGGTTTCCTGAACTCAAATGAAGATGGCGTACAATCAGTTTTTATCAAATACAATTCATTTTTTGTGGTATGAGAAGAAACCGTTGTATGAAGAATTTGATACAACGACATAACGAAAGATTCTATGTTCCTTCTGGCGCGATTTTCATTTCATAAGAAATTTTCAATTATCAACCTTGTACAATGAGAGGTGTGACGCCATCTCTTGGTATCGTCAGCAACCATTATCATATGCACTGTGGAAGCATCATATCTCTTCTGGATCATAGAGGGCATGCATCGTTGTTTGACATTTCAAATTTGTAAAATTTTCACCTATTCTCCTTTCCATCTTATGTAAATGAAATACTGATCGATTAAATTGTTCTTTCTTCTATTTGTTCAAAAAATAATCTCTCCAAATACAACTCGTTCTTCAAATTTAAAAAGATAAATTTTCATTTTCGAAACACTCAAAATTTTTTATTTTGAGGCAAAAGCATTCAAACAAACCGAATTAGATAAAAACACCCGTCCTACGGACTCGTAATTTCATCAATCGGTTCGTTTTCATACTCTTGCCAAATAAAAAAGTTTTTATGGAAAATGAAAATTTTATCGATTAAATTTGAAGGACTCGTGGTATTACCTTTGAAGAATAGAAACAAAAACGCTAGATTTGAAAAATGCCCCTAGAGTCTTCATTTGGCATTGTACGTAGTCGGACAACACCTTATTGGAAAGTTTTTCTTTGTTTTTTGAGTTCTTAACTTACCACAATCTGAAGAAATAATAATTGATATTGGAATCTATATGGAAGGCAGATTTTTAATCTACCCCGAAAAGTTGCGGCGTAAATTAAAAGCAGTTCACTTTCTATTAGTCAGCAACTTCTCGTATAACTCCAAATTGCCTATAAAAAAAGAACTAAAATAAAACGTTCGTTGTTAACAACAACTATTTGATAATTATTAGTTTGTTCTCGTATTTTTTGATAGTCAAATTTGAGTTATGCGAGAAGTTGCTGACTATTAGATGTTCCACTCAGAAGGACCTGTATTTTAATAAAGCAGCAACATTCCGAGGTAGATTAAAAAATCTGCCCTTCTACACTTCTATAGATTTCAATATTGATTCATATTCTTTCAGGTTGTGGTAGGTTAAGAACCCCAAAAAAATTGAGAAGAAGAAGAACATACATACTTCTCCAGTTTACCTCGTACATCTCCGAAACCAACTCAACCGTCTCACTATCCCTAAAAGACTCAAATTCAAATGGTCCTGTATATTCGATGTTCATCATTGATCATTATACCACCTTATCATTGACCGTTACTTTCCATTTTTGACTTCGGTAAGGATAACCCGAATTTCCACTATCCCACGTTATCCTCGGGACGGCAAACCAACCAACGCGACGTGCTAACAAAAAACGTCCGCTTAAACACAACTTTCCGGAAGTCGATTAGCCATCAATCGCTCCTTGATGGCTACGCCGTTGAGTTCCAAATCGGTGGCCCTCTGGAGAGTGGTGCTGCCGTTGCCCAGACGAAGGTCCTTTGGCCTCGATTCTCTCGGGAACGTCCCCCCCACCATGGCTACGGGGTTGTTGTATTGGTGATACTGAAAGACGAGAAGAAGTTTCTCAGAATGGACCTATCGAGAGTTTGGAAGCATATTATGTGAATAGTTTGTTGGTGTTGAGTCCGGTCCAGAGGTAGCCGGCGATGAAGAAATTTAGTTACACAAATCGTTACTGTTCACACGAATCGATTAGAAAAGTGGAGTTCCTCAGATTGAAGGAATGAACATTAGCAGCACATATTAAAGAGCAAGTTCTGATAGGAAACAGCGTACTTGTATGTAACCATAAACAATTGCGCCACATTGATGTAGCGGCTGTTAACAAAATTTGATGGTTAAAAATAAAAATTACAAACTCAACCATCAAATGCATATTGTTGTGATTTTGCAACAAGTAATTTCATCTGGCTTCAAAATGCTTACTAGCTGTCAGGTATACGGTTCCATAGCACATCGTTGCATATTTACAAAGATTCCATTCGAAATATACAGTCTTATATTATATACAGTTGACATTTGTTGGTTACAGTATAGGTGCAGTAAACAGAAGATCAATAATAGTTTTTTGCAGAAGATTCCGTAGGAAATTTGTGTTTATGTAAAATAAAGTATGTAGTTCTGATATAATTGCACGAGGAATGCCACTTATTGATAGTAATAATTGAGAATATGAATTGTTGTTGCAGAAATGCAATACTGTGCATTGAGGGGTGAAACTCATAATTAGCATGAATAGAAGAAAACCTTTACTGATAAAGGATTGGCTGATTGGGAGAATTGGCCAGACAGCGTCGATGGATTGGACTTTTCGGACACAGATAGTGTTGCTGACCCAAAGTTTACATCATGTGAAGCTGATATAAGCAATGACCATCATAAAACTATATGTATTCTTGCACAATGTTGCATTTCTACAAGAACACAATTTTTTTCATATTTTTCCCATGTTCCTCTGATCATTCTGTATCGCAAAATATTTTTTTATAAAAAAATTTCCATAGTTGGATCGATCGATCCAAACCAACTAGTAACGAAAATATATCTCGCCACCAGAATTCCAACACAAAAAACATACGAAAGCGTTTAAAGCTTCGTTGAAAACGCCTCACGGTACTTTAAAAACGTCTAATGCTTCATCAAAAGTGCCTCGAAAACTTAAAAAGTCTCAAATTCATCTGAAAAACGTTCGAAATGTCTCAAAAGCGTCTTTGTTCACAAACGTTTGGGCGCCACACCCTCAGGGTCACCTCTAGCACCCTTAAAACTAGCTTTTATATCGGAGAACGTATGTTGATCCGAAAAATGATATTTCTTCGCCATTTCTGAAATAACATACATGGTCCTCATTCATTATTAGGATGAAATTCAGCTTTTGACTGTTCCGTCGGAATCATGATCTTTGAGTAGTCAAAATTCCAGAGAAGTAGCCAATATCCTGTTATACTGCTGTATTCATTAACCTCTGGATTCATTTCTTATGCACAAATTGATGACGCGAGTTACGTTGCCCTCAAGTGCAACTCCAGCACTTTCTCACGGATTCTGCTGACGAGGCTTTCTTCCGGTTTCCCTGGGAACGACGCCACGAAGATTCAGTCTGACATAATCATTCTTATTGTAAAGTACTTTGAACTATCGATACTTGTAATTTTTATCGAAAATAGATTTTTTTAAAAACACTTTTCGCTGTCTCGTAAATGTAAATGGCGCAGTCAGTAGGATTTCGAAAGAAGTGAATTTATCGTAAAAAGACTTCTTCAGTTTCAACTGTTTATTCGGAATCGCGGACCACCGTTCCATCGAGGATCACGAGAGGTTCATACTTAGGAGAAGAAACGAGAAGCGGACAAGAGAAGTAGACCACAACCAGAGGGACGATGGTCATCGTAGTTTTATTGTGAGTAATTTTCATTCAGTCAGACTCCTCTGTATACCTATCCAGAGTATCCTTACAACCATATTCATTTATTGATTTTATCCAATAATTTGATCACGTATTACCATTTATTGAGATATCATTTTGATTCAATCATTTGAATTAATTCAGTTTAAGTTATCGACTTGATAAATAATATTCATCCGATTGAATAGATCGATTTTTTTTGTGAAATATAAATATATTTTCCCTTTTTTTTTCATCCAATAAATCATGCCTCCGGCCGCAATCGATTCAAATCTTTTACAAACCATCCCTGAATATGATGGAAACCCGACCGGCTTGGCAAGGTTCATTAAAATTGTGGATCAAATAACCATAACTTATTTTGATGCAACGAACCCCAACTGTGCCCAAAATATTTTAATAACAAACACTATTTTTTCCAAATTAAAAGGGCCTGCAATCGAAGTAGTCAATATATATAATGCTTCCAATTGGGCAGAAATCAAACCAACCTTACTTCAAAATTTTGGTGATCAGAGAGATCTCAATACCTTGATACAAAATTTGATGGCATTGAAACAAGGAAATTATTCTCCACTACAATTCTATTCAAATTGCATACACATGTTGAACACTATATGTAACCATATTGATTTGCATGTAGCAACAGATGTCGAAAGGATAAGTCAAAGGAACTTATTCACTGATCAAACTCTGAGAGTGTTTCTAACCGGGTTGAGAGATCCACTTAGTGCAAGAGTTAGATCTAGAAACCCCACTAGTCTATCACAAGCGCTAACCATTTTAAATGACGAAATTAATATTGCTAACTTACAAAATCCCCGAAATTCACTGGTAAAATATCAGAATAATGTATCACACCCAAAACCGGTACAACGTCCAACATATTACAACTACCCAAGACCAAATTATTTTAATTCAGGGTTCGCACCAAACCATACTCATTATTCCGATCAAATCCAACACCCCAATTTTCCGAGTGCACCTATACCTATACAACCAATTAATCGTCCTCCTCAAAAATTCTTCACCAATTCTCAAGTATTCGGTAAACAACAAAATGTGTGGAAAAATCCACCCAATAAGCAAATCGCGAATTCCCGTCCCACACCTATGAGCGGAATATCTCACGGTTCATCGAGACCTCACCACCGTCCAAATCATTTTCAAAATAATAACCAACCAAGAACCTTTACGTCCCAAGAATTATTTAATACCGAACAAAATTCCGGACCCGAAATCGAATTTCCGGAAGAATCTTCCGATTTCTTCGATTATTCGGAGGAAGGTGCTGTAGGTTATGATTTCGAAAATAATGATTATCAAAATGAATGTGAAGATGAAAATTTTACCCAGGTCACAGAACTACCAAACCCCAGATAGTATTTGAGTCACATAACATCAAAGAGAGATTATTACCTTTTATTCAAATAAAAAATCCACCGTTGAAACTGTTAATCGACACAGGTTCAACGAGATCATTTTTAGACCCAACTCTAGCACAAAAATATTTTTCAAAGTTTGTATTCAAGGAATCCTTTTCAGTATCAACATGCTTCAACACATCGCAGCATGAATTCGCAATGAATATACCTGCTTTCGAAGAATTTAAAACCACCAAAAACTTGAAATTTTATTTATACAAGTTTCACAATATATTTGATGGTCTTATAGGAATCGACAATTTAAAATTGTTACAATCAAAATTAGACCTTGTCAATAACAAAATCATTAATCCAAATACAATCAATACCATTCAATATTTCCAATCGAATCCTGTGATCCTATTTGAAAAAATCATTCCCAAGCAATCACAAATTTCGGCTGAAATTCCAGTTGATTGCAATAAAGGAGAGGTTATCATACAGGCGCAAGAAATCTTATCTTGTAAAATCCCAGAAACACTTGCATTCGCTAACGATAACAAGGCGTTCGTAGAAATTCATAATCCAACAGACAATGACATCAGACTTGTAATGTTATATCCTATTAAATCTACTCCTCTGCGAAATAATGAGATTTATCATCTCGAAGAATTTCCGCGAATTAACGAATATGATTTGAGTGAGCATTTCGAAGTATTTTTTTCTGAACAAAATCTACAAGAAGTTGATCGTTCTAATATCTGCAATTCAATCAGGACAGATCATTTGAATCAAGAAGAGAAAGACCTTATTTTGAAATTGTGTAAAACATATTCCGACATATTCTATGTAGAGGGTGAACCGCTAACAGCAACAACCGAGGTAAAACATGAAATAAAAACTAAAGATGAGATTCCAATTTTTACTAGATCCTATCGATACCCTTTTATTCATAAAAAAGAAGTTAACGAACAAATCAAGAAAATGCTGGAACAAAAAATCATACGTCCAAGTAAATCACCATGGTCGTCCCCTATTTGGATTGTACCAAAGAAACTTGATGCGTCGGGCAAGAAAAAATGGAGGATTGTGATCGATTACCGCAAATTAAATGAAAAAACAATAGATGATAGGTATCCAATTCCCAACATAACAGATGTCTTAGATAAAATTGGTCGTTGTCAATATTTCACGACGCTAGATTTAGCCTCTGGTTTCCACCAAATTCAGCTAAATCCGGCAGATATTGAAAAAACCGCTTTCAACGTGGAAGGGGGGCACTACGAATTTTTGCGTACGCCCTTCGGTCTGAAAAACTCACCAGCAACATTTCAGCGTTGCCTAGACAATATTTTGAAAGAATACATAAACAAAATTTGCCTAATTTACCTCGATGATATTTTAGTTTACTCCACTTCCTTGCAAGAGCACATGGACAGTCTCAAAAAAATATTCCAAAGATTGAGAGAAGCTAATCTAAAACTTCAAATGGATAAATCTGAATTTTTGAAACGCGAAACAGCCTACCTTGGTCATATAATAACGAGCGAGGGTATAAAACCTAACCCGGACAAAATCTCAGCCATCCAAAAATTCCCAATACCCAAAACAACTAAGCAAATTAAAGCATTTTTAGG
The DNA here is from genome assembly GCA_032362365.1 of Zygogramma bicolorata. Classification (NCBI taxonomy): domain Eukaryota; kingdom Metazoa; phylum Arthropoda; class Insecta; order Coleoptera; family Chrysomelidae; genus Zygogramma; species Zygogramma bicolorata. The sequence goes on along the minus strand of JAVJAQ010002393.1, from coordinate 936,172 downwards.
ACTACTCGGATATTACAGACGTTTCATAAAAGACTTCGCGAAATTAACAAAACCATTTACTTCATGCTTAAAGAAAGGAGCGAAAATTATACATGACTCCACCTTCATAAATTGTTTTGAGCATTGCAAAACACTTTTGACAAACGAGCCTATTTTGATGTATCCTGACTTTGAAAAACAGTTCATTCTTTCGACAGATGCCAGCAATTTTGCTTTGGGAGCCGTGCTTTCACAAGGTCCAATCGGTTCCGATAGACCTGTAGCATTCGCCTCCAGAACGCTGAACCAATCAGAACAGAATTATTCAACGATCGAGAAAGAATTGTTATCAATTGTTTGGTCTACAAAGTACTTTAGACCATATCTTTTCGGCCGTAAATTCAAAATTCTGACCGACCATAAACCGCTCCAATGGTTAATGTCCCTGAAGGAGCCAAATTCTCGTCTTGTAAGATGGCGATTAAAGCTCGAAGAGTTTGATTACGAAATCGTTTACAAACGAGGAAAACTCAACTCTAACGCTGACGCTCTCTCACGAGTCGAAATTCACGCGAATGAAACAATCGAAGACGAACTTCAAGAATTCATTGACATTACTAACAGAAATAGAGTCTCCGACCTGACAAATGAAGACTTAGAATCAATACTAGGATTGATAGATGAAACTCCTGACCCACATCAGCTTGACGAAATCAACACAGTTCATACTAGCGACGAAAATCCTGTCCTGACAATTCCAATATCAGAATACCCTCTTAATAATTACGATCACCAAATCAACATTACTACCGTTTTTCATTCTCCAGCTGTACCCAAAATTATGCTTCTTTTCAAGAATAGAAAAAGAATAATCGTCCAACTATCATTACACAGCCTAGAGGAAGACATAATAACTTTCGTAAAAGAATATATCGATCCAAAGTTCAAATATGCCCTGTATATAGAAGACGAACGAATTATTCCCAAATTCTGTGAAACTATTCAGAAAACTTTCAAAACACCTTCTTACAAATTCGTTAGATGTACAAAACTTTTGAAAGACGTCACTAAAGAAGAAGATCAAAAGCGTACTATAAAAAAATATCACGAAGGTAATACGAACCATCGTGGTATTGTTGAAACCGAGAAACGTCTGAGAGAGACGTATTATTGGCCAAAATTAGGAATTGATCTTAGAACATATATCAATAATTGCCAAATCTGTCATGTCAAACGAATAAATATGATAGGAACCCTCCAAAACAAAAACTCTCAATCACACCGACACCAAGCAAACCTTTCGAATTTGTCCATATTGACTTATATCATATTGGTAATCAACAATTCTTAACTATTATCGATGCGTTTTCGAAGTATGCACAAGCATATGTATTATCTCATAAAAGTGGAATTGAAGTAGCAAATAAACTAATAACATTCTTTTGCCACCACGGAATACCATCAACCCTCATATCAGACAGCGGTTCAGAATTCAAGAACGAAACTATCCAAGAATTGTGTCAACTTCACGGAATCAAATTACACTATGGTACACCCGACCATCATGAATCCAACTCTATGGTTGAACGACTTCATTCAACTATCGGTGAACATATCAGATTACTCCAAGGTACGCACGGACAGCTTGATATCATTAATTTAATGACCTACGCTATTTTAGGGTACAATCATTCTATACATTCGGCAACGAATATGAAACCGATTGATATAATAAACGGGCATTTTTCTGTCTCTAACCCATTCGACATAAATTTAGAACATCATATTTTGAGTACATACATTTCGAATCACAAAGAAAAAACGAAAACTATTTACAAAGCATTGAATGAAAAATTGAAAAAACAGAAAGAAAAAATAATAGGACAAAGAAACGAAAACCGTGACGAACCTTTAGAATATCAAGAGAATAGCATTGCCTATAAAGAGACAACCCCACGGAATAAACGACTTCCCAAGTTCAAAATAGTCAAAGTAGCGTCAGATGAGATAAAAAAAGTTAAAACGTCAGACGGCAGAATGATTCACAAATCAAATCTAAAACGTCCATTGTTTCAGATCCGTCCTGTCGATGACCCTGAGCCAGGAAGTTCAAGTACTACCGCTCAATAAAAACCCCGGCATACTACCCTTTAAACTGGGAACCACAAGAGTAAAGGAAAAAACACATACTTTCATTCACTACTTTGACCTGAAACCTATAGCTAATGAAATTTCAACTATTTCCAACCAATACGCACAACTCATCGATGCTGTGAATCAAGGACTATCAAATCCTTATTTCATAGAACTATCGGCGATCAATCAATCAATAATAATTCAACTTCAATTAGTAACAAAAAAATATAACGCTATGACCCCAGGAAAACGATTTAAAAGAGGACTTATAAATGGTTTAGGCAGTATTATCAAAAGCATTTCGGGAAATCTAGATTCGGCAGATGCAGAAAGATACGAAAATGCTATTTATGAATTACAAATCAATCAAAATAATGTAATTTCGAAACTCAATGACCAGATATCATTGTCTAAACATATAATAGAGACATTCAACTCGACAATAAAGTTATTGAAACGAAACGAAGATGTGATGACAAATAGAATAAACAAAATTTCTTCACAACTCTCAACATTCGAATATAATTTCAGCCACTACTTAGAAACAAAGGAAGCGTTTGATCAACTTAGCTCAACCCTTCACATCATTTCACAGTTGTTAACAGACCTAGAAAATGCCATCACATTTGCAAAATTGAATATAGCTCACCCAAGCATCATAAATATTGACGAATTGGAGGTATTGATAAAAATACTGGAAAATAATTATCTTTTCGAAAACCTTTTATTTGGGACACAATCAAGCAATATTCATAAATACTACGATATACTAGATATAGGCATCTATCATAAGGAAAATAAAATCGTATTTGTGATCAAATTTCCATTGGTATATCCCGAGTCCTATAATCATTATCACCTTTACTCCATTCCAACTGCTGACCAAAATACCCTTATACCACCTGCACCTTATTTGACCTCGAATGAAATTTATTTTCAATATCACACGATACCATGTCTGAACCTCCACGAGACCTATTATTGTCCATCCAATGACCTGCTTTTGGGAAGCGCCAAGGACGACTGCATTTTCCAAATACTCAACATCGATTCAACTCCGTCAGGGTGCCAAAGAACTCCAATACAGATCGAAGAGGATATCATTCAGCAAGTGAACGAGGCCCACTACATAGGAATATTCAAGAATTCCACTAGAGTTCAAACGATTTGTACAACAACGGACATTTCATCCCTAACTGGAACTTACTTAATTACTGTTCCGCCCGGATGTTCATTCAAAACCCCCAAAGACATCTATATAAACGATGCGACAGAGGTTCAACAACAACCTCTACTACTGCCCGATTTGCCAATACCAAAATTAGCGGCAATCAAATCTATGAAACCCATTAAAATCCAGGATATCCCACTAGACAATCTTTTGAGCATCCAAAAAGAGGCCACTAGGCTCACACCCATAGAGCCACTGACGTATTCACCAATGGTTCACGTCTGGACCATCCCCCTGTATATATGTGTGATAATTTTCATTGGCATGTTTGTCCTATTCGAATACAAACATGTCATGCAAAGAAGAAGACAACGAGCGAACCCGGAATGCAGCCAACCAGGAACATCAACTCAACCCATACCGTTGGAAAGAAAAACAATTTTTCCGGAGAAAAATTAGTTTTTCGTCTTCGAGGGGAGAAGTTACGTTGCCCTCAAGTGCAACTCCAGCACTTTCTCACGGATTCTGCTGACGAGGCTTTCTTCCGGTTTCCCTGGGAACGACGCCACGAAGATTCAGTCTGACATAATCATTCTTATTGTAAAGTACTTTGAACTATCGATACTTGTAATTTTTATCGAAAATAGATTTTTTTAAAAACACTTTTCGCTGTCCCGTAAATGTAAATCGCGCATGTAATGATTCCCTGACCCAACTGTAAATGAGTCCGTGTGTTTTTATAGCATATTCCTCAAACCCAACGTGAAAAGACTCGAGTGGCACAGGTATCAAATTTGTCAAATCACTTATTGATGGTATTCATGTATTTCCTAAGAAAAATACAAGTTTATGACGAGGAAAATACAATACATCTTTCAATAAATCATTATGAAGTGAATGAATCTAACACCTACCTACCTGAAAAATATATCAATATATGAAATAATCATAACAATAAAGTCTCAGTTTACCATGAGATTTTGATAATTTTGGCAGTTCGTTATAATGTACATTTTTTGGTAAAATTGATGATCAACACACGAAATGAAAGTCTTCATGAAGCCAGATTTTGAAATTTCAGTTCCAATCCAAAAATATGAGTTTTTGAAAGTAGAAATGCTGAAAATCGATGAATTTGAACTATTTAAATCGATGAATTTGAGCTGATTTTAATTTTTAATTAAGAAACGCACATTCGACTTTTGCCTTAGTGACTGACCTTTCCTAATGATGAAGTAACATTTCAAATGTAAATTTTGAATTCTGGTGATTTCAACTTCAGAAAATCCAACTCATCGAAGTGAAAGTGTGATTTGTTTCTGCGCATGTACAAATTTTAAAACGAATGACTCTCAGACCCACTAATGGAAGAGGCTGATCAAAGCGCATGCCTAGTTTTTCACAGAAGTTCTCATACGGCAATATTTTCCTATGGCGAAAATTACAAAGTCGAAGTGAAAATCACTGTTAGTCCGTTGAAAAATTACCTTAGGGGTTGCGTTTCTCAGAGGACGCGATTTTATTTTTTTTCGGCGTACGGATGGGGTTTAGGTTAGTTAAAATCCTAGTTTGTCGGGTTGCAACCCTTGTCCCGCGGCCGCTATCAAAAAGGGTGCAAATGGTTTTCGCGCTTTATCTGTCAAACTATCCATCCTACAGAAAATTCATGAAGACATCTCTTGTTGAAAATTGAACTCTCTACAATTTTATATTCAGTACTTTTCATCTTAAAATAGAAAAAAACAAAAGTTATGGACGAAAATAGTTTAATTTTTTGAACAAATTCTCTTTTCGGCGCAATAACTTTATTTCTGGATCATTTTACTATAGAAAGATATCAGAACATTTCCGTAGAGGGTTTCAACGAATTTATTTTCCATATAAATTACAATTCCTTTAACATCATTATTTCATTATTGAATTTCTCACCTTGAAACTTTTGTTTTATTTCATTGGTTTTCAAAATAATTTCGAGTCCGATTGGCCATTTGCATCGTTTTTTTTGCGATTGCTCGATCAAGCAAGGTTTTACTGCTTTTCCCTCTACACTTCTCATTTCAGTTTTCCTATTATGAGTTTCTTATAAATTAATTTATCACTCATGGTTGAATATCACAATATGCACGCTTAAAAAAGTCGAAATACTCATCACAAAATGAAAAAAATGCACACAAAACTCAAAACGTGCCTGCATTTCTTAATTTACTTTTCACAATCAAATACCTCTGCAAGTGGCGAAATACGTAACACAACTATAAAATAAGTAGAGAGAAAAAACAGTTGCGCCTCCTGTGACCAATAATGATGATAATAATAATAGTACTAGCATGCAAAGGTTTTTTTTCGGTCCTAAACGGTTACCTGGGCCTTCATTACCTACATAGGAATCTCGTGAATGTACACTTGCATTCAAAATTATTGTAAAAACTTTTGAAATACAAGAAAAGTTTAATGGTGGGAAAAAGAGTCGATGACTAATTGATAATAATAATAAATTAATTAGCAACATTGAAAATTTTTTAAATTACATGAATGATGAGAAGCTCATAAAAAAATAAGTCTAATTACTCATTTCAATATGTATCCTAAGCAGTATCTAAGAATACGATCGACTTCGGAGCGTTGTGAAACTGTAATGAATGAACTAAATGATAACATTTTTCGGTGGAAATTTTTCGCTGATACCATCTCTATAAAAACGTTCCGATGTCATTTTATTGTGAAATGAACAGAGAAAAAATTATGCCGCCGAAAATAAAATTTGTCACAAATTTTTTAAATATTTTAGTTCATAACTTTTTTATTTGAGATTTTACGATAAGGCTGAAGGGATTGGAGTTGTAGAGAATTAAATTCGCAAGAAACATTATGCAAATTTTTTTGTAGGATAAATGAATGAAGCGCGAAAACCTTTTCCACATTTTTGCACATATGGTCAACTTCGGAGCGCTGATAAGAGAACAAATTTAAAATTAAATAAAAATACAGTGAAAATAATTTGTTGAAACCCCCTCTATGAAAATTCATATTGTGAAATGACTAGAGAAAAAATTATTGCACTGAAAAGAGAATTTCCATCTATTCCCGTTGGAAACTTTGTTATGTTTCATATATCCAATACAGAATATAAAATTGCAGAGAATTCAATTTCCAACAATTATATGAATGTATTACTACTTCTCTTCGGGTTTGAAGGCCATCGTTCTTTGGAATTTCTTCCTTCAGAGGCTTCATCTTGAAGAAGCTAGCCACTCGCGCTAGCGAAACGTCTGGAAGAAATTCCAAAGAACGAAGGCCTTCAAACCCGAAGGAAAGTAGTAGTACTGAAAACCTCGGCCGCGAAAGTCTCAACCATTTTGTCAATTATATGAATTTCTTGTAGAATAAATAGTTTTTCACAAAAATTCATGGGGATGCTTGAAGACTGGCTTTAAATCAAATATTCAAAAAATGAACAATTTGTTCAGGCCAGCCTCAACTCACCTACACTGTAGGTTGACGGACTAACACCTATTAGAAAACAACTACTCCCCTGGCTAATACCACGAAGGGCATTGAATTACATCCAACAGGTGTCAGTGCGGAATTCTTCACAGAAGAAATTCCACATATCAGTCTTCAAGCATCCCCATGAATTTTTGTGAAATTCGTATTTTCCTTGTACAAGGAATTGGGGCCATGCGGATATGCTCTTGGTTAGTACCTAGTCTACGGGCAGATGGCGCAGCAACGGCTATTTTGCTAGTTGTTTCTATCAGCCTAGGACTAGGGAAGATACTCTGCTCGAGTATGATTTTCAATTATGGGAAGTCATCGACTTATGTTGATGATGGCACTGCCTTGCACTGATGAGGGGCCAAATAGCCCGAAACCGGTCTGCAAGTGTGTCCCGTCCCAGTAATTGGAAATCAATTCTGGTAGTTGTATCGCCACGAGCATATGTGGAATTTCTTCTGTGAAGAATTCCGCACTGACACCTGTTGGATGTAATTCAATGCCCTTCGTGGTATTAGCCAGGGGAGTAGTTGTTTTCTAATAGGTGTTAGTCCGTCAACCTACAGTGTAGGTGAGTTGAGGCTGGCCTGAACAAATTGTTCATTTTTTGAATATTTGATTTAAAGCCAGTCTTCAAGCATCCCCATGAATTTTTGTGAAATTCGTATTTTCCTTGTACAAGGAATTGGGGCCATGCGGTTATGCTCTTGGTTAGTACCTAGTCTACGGGCAGATGGCGCAGCAACGGCTATTTTGCTAGTTGTTTGTATCAGCCTAGGACTAGGGAAGATACTCTGCTCGAGTATGATTTTCAATTATGGGAAGTCATCGACTTATGTTGATGATGGCACTGCCTTGCACTGATGAGGGGCCAAATAGCCCGAAACCGGTCTGCAAGTGTGTCCCGTCCCAGTAATTGGAAATCAATTCTGGTAGTTGTATCGCCACGAGCATATGTGGAATTTCTTCTGTGAAGAATTCCGCACTGACACCTGTTGGATGTAATTCAATGCCCTTCGTGGTATTAGCCAGGGGAGTAGTTGTTTTCTAATAGGTGTTAGTCCGTCAACCTACAGTGTAGGTGAGTTGAGGCTGGCCTGAACAAATTGTTCATTTTTTGAATAATAAATAGTTTGTCAGTTTGAGCGCGAAAATGATGTGCACCCCATTTTCAAGAAGGTGGTCGCGGGCCAAGGGTTGCAATGCCACAAACTGGGTTTGAAGCTGAACCTTACCTTTCATACACAACGAAAAAAAGCTATTCATGATATGAGTGCTAGAAGCAAGGTTTTATTTTGTGAGTAAAATGGTTTGCGGAACTAGCCTAGCGAGCTGAGCAATTTCTCGAACAAAAAAAACATACTTTTAACACAAATATCATACAAAGTTCTTCGTACAACTGTCCTGTTTCCACGATAAAATGAATAAATTTGATATTTCTATGGAAAAACACTTTTTTACATCTCTTGTCAGTTAACAATTTTCATGTTAAAACATTTGCCGTGAAATGGCCGTGTCAGGTGACGCCGAATCACCTAGTTACCAACAAACAGTATTGTTTACAGCTCACGCGTTTCAGTCACATCCAAAGTTTGTACTGGTGTTTAATGTCTTATATGATGAAGAACAGAAGTGAGGAATTGTGTGTTCCTGACGATATTGAAGAGGCTGCAAAAAGAGCTTCAATTGAAAGAATCGGCTCAGCAGTACGCCATCGCATATTATAATTTTCTTAGCTGAAAAAAATCGTGTTAAAAATACTTCTAGCACTCGTGTTGAAAATATTTTCAACACGCTATTTTGTAAACATCATCTTTTGATACTCTTGACAACAATTAAAAATTACACTTTTAATGACAGTGATTCAAAAATAAAATTGCGTCTTCTGAGAAACACACGCTCAGGCCTTGAAAATGTAACATTTCAATGGCCCATGTTGCATAATTCTTTCTATCTTATCTGGGGCATCACCTGATCCGCCGCCGATGCCGCGCTCACTGGGCTGACCCACTGGGCAGCAGGGACGACCACTTTCGGTAGGGCGTAGTTGGGGGCGGGGGAGATATTCCTGGCTGGAGGAGCCCGGGGACCGTTTAGTGTCTCGAACTGTCTGTCACTGTCGCCTTCGGGGGAGCCTGTTGAAGAAAAACGCCGTCGTTATCGTCGAGATGAAAAATAGCAGAAAAGGTCATTTAGTTGATGGGGATATATTCGTTGATTCAGAGAAACATTTATTACTCAGTCAAGTTATACAATTGAAATATCAAAAATTCCGACAAACCCAAATTTTGGTAGAGACCTTAGGTTTACTATACGGAATGAAAATTCGAAAGTCCCCATCAATATCAATTCCATGTGTGCCAAGACAGTTATTTGGGGTCGAATGTCAAAATTTCAGGTTTTTGGGATTTTTCTCTAAAACGGTGAGTGTTATCAAGAAACTACTTCGGATCAGAGTTGTAGATCTTGTGATTCTCTACAAAAATTTATCCTTCAATTTTTTCTCTTAGTATTACCGTTCCTGAGATATTGCATTTGTAAGTGACACATTCCACATAATATTCACACATTTCCCCATATATACATATTCAAGTACTCAAGCAAGCAAAAATGCTTGTTTGTGTCTCTTTCATGTATAAATCATAAACTGCCAGGAAGAAGAATACCTCAAAGTTGTCTCCACATTTATTAATGATCATCAATAAATGTTCGGAGACAACTTTGAGCTATTCCTTTTCTTGATCAACCACTCCTTCATCTATATACTATATTGAGAAAATATATATTCAAAAGACAGTCAGTGTGCATATTGTTACGATATTTCCTTGGAATCGTTTATCAAAACTCCAAATAACAATACTAACACTAACTTTTATCACAACTCTTTATCGCATTACAGTATAATACAATCACTCAAACTGCTCAACTAAACAATTCAACGCTCTGTAAAACCCTCTACTAGAACTCTGAATAACTCTCCGATAAAAACTCTCTCTCCAAAACCCCGAATCGTCTCCGTATATATACTTGTTTATGCCAATGGAGAATCTTCTATTCAAATTTCGATGATCGAATTGTCTACGCGAGCCGAGATCCCGCAGGTAAACAATCTTCCTTCGACCCCTCAAATCAATTTGCGTTTACGAGAGACAGGGCCGATGCTAGGAGATTTCGTAACAATATTATGTAGAACGCGACTCTTACAATTGCGATATCTCAAGAAAGGTGATCCTTAGAAAAAATTATAGCGACCACTTTTGTAGAAAATTTTGAGATCTACAACTTTGTTCTTCGAATATATAATTCACAATGGAGGAAGAATCCAAGAATTGTATTCCATTTTCAGATATGACACTCGTTAGAACAATAGAAAATACTATGTTCAGCAGGTGGTACAGAAAATCAATTTGTAGTAATATATTTACCAATAATTACTCTTATCATCCCACAAAAATGAAATTCAACATGATTAACAACATGAAACAGAGAGTAATTAGAGTTTCACATCCTTCTTGAAGACTAGAGTGTCTAAAAGAATTGAGAGATATTCTCATTGAAAATTCTCATCTACGACATTCCATAAAAAAATACTGTTTGATGAAAGTACTAATACACCTCCGGAAATATAAAATTTTCCCCATGAAAATCCAAACCAAATTGTGAAATACCGATCTTTGCCGTATATTAGAGAATTAACACCGAAATTGATCAATGTCTTAGAATACCGTTAGTCTGACCGTTAGTCAGTTTTTTCAAAATTAAAAACCCCTCTCGAAACCACCCAAAATCATAATGTTGTTTATAAAATTCCTTGTAATGACTGTGATAAGGTATACATTGGTCAAACGTCTAGACTCCTGAAAGGCAGGATAATTTCACATTAATGCGATTGTGAAAGAAATATAGATTCCTGTGCACTGGCCCAACATGTCAATCAATTGGACCATAGAATGGGTTTTGATAATGTAAAAGTACTTGAAATAGATAACGACATGTTCAAAAGAATGTTTTGAGAAATGTTACAAATTAATGAAGAGGGTAAGAGCTTAAATCAGAGAACTGATCTCAATAATCCTACCGAAATTTACACTTATATATCAAAAGTGAACAGAGACAAGTCGAAACAGTAATGCTAATACACTCAGTATAGATACTTGATATTTTCTAATCAAATTGAATCTGACATATACTTCAAATTTCGTCTTTACATTGTCTGTCCAACATTTTTACTTTTCTTTTATTGGTGCTAATCTCTACCATTTTATTCAAGTTATGTGAGTAGATTCAACCATTTCTCTTCATTTATTGTTTTGTCTTTTTGTAGTTGTCCTGAGGAAGGAAATAAATATTTTCCGAAAGCTTGACAGAATGGCAAAGGATTTACTTTAAGACCAGTATAAGACTACCTTTCCTTTTACGTTCTGAAGTTGTTCATCAGTTTGTTCTGGGAAACAAATTTTCCTATTCGAACCAACACTCACCAAATTTAGCTGGTATGACATCCGGATCTCTCTCATCCATATCTCTCGGTGAGGTACTCCTTAGCAAGGGTTTCGTAGAGGAAATTGTGTTGTGATTGGTCGGCCCTACGGATCCCTTCTGCTCGAGGGCTCCCGCGCCTGGTCGGCCCTGAGTTCGTCTGATCCTCACGATTACCAGAATTATTACTATTATTATCGTCAGCGTGGCTCCCAGAAGAACGCCCAGTATAGGCGAGAATACCATATCGCCGTCCCGGGCTGAAACAAAAAAAAGGTTTAATGTTAGATATGAGTTGAAGCGATAATGATAATGAAAAATGGAAATTTTAGGAGAATGTACTATCTACAACAATAAATTATTAAATTTATCTTTCGAGATTCTTCGTCAATTCACTACGACAATTCAGCCAAAGCATTTGATTCCTTTTATCGAATATGTCATTGAATTCGCTTCTGTATAGATAAGTATTCTGTGTTTGTGCTATAAAGTTTATATTCATTCCCCCAGAATGCATTGAACTTGGTACGAATACTGGGCAGAAAATCTAGATATTTCAAAATCAATCTACAGTCTCTCATTGCCATGCTTGAATCATATATTATTTGTAAAAACTGACCGGCATTGTGTTCCAATGGCCCAGTTCATGAATGAGGAAAAATTCGATTTCTTTGATGATCCCCTCAAATATAATATACTTGTTGACAATCAAGACCATACTCTTCATCAACACATCAAGTCTGATGTGTTAAAAGTGACCCCTTGGCGAAACAGGCTATTGAAGTCGGTGATCTGACTGATCAAATTGTAGGGGAATTGATTGGTTTATTGATAAAGATATAACAGGAATTTCTTGATAATGACTACAGCATGACAGTCGAAACGTCGAATATTCAACATTCTGTACACGGAATAATACTCGAAAGGACTATTTTATATATGCCAGCATCCGTGATAAACATTCATTTCAGCACACCACCTGGTTGGGCAGGAAGGCAAGAGTACTCATCGAGCGATGTCGTTTAACAATTCACCATTCTGCACAAGGATTAATAACCGAAAGGACTATTTTCAATGTCCATTGACGATTGATTGAATTCGAGTGAAATTCACATTTGGTGTTGGAGAGATAATGTGAGTATCAATGTATATATGTGAGTTTTTGAATGAGAGGAGTTACTGGGCCATAGGATACTTTCATAAGCTGAACTTTGCTATATGGCCTCATCACAGTGCTTTGCATACAAACATCGGTGGAAATGTGAACATTTTTGATGGCAGTGCGAACATTTTACAACTGTTTTGTGAATAGCTGAAAATAGTGCAAATATATTTCATATATACTGTTATTCGTAACAAGAAAAAGCATACATATATAAATTCGAAAGAGTTTTCCATCACTTAGTTTCAGTAACCAGGCCTTCAGAAAGGAGTATGAATAAAAAAGTTTCCTACATTTTTTTCGAGGAATAGTTAGTTTCATTTATGGCATTTTCAGCTGAAGGTGGCAATGAGGTAGAAGTTTTTTTCGGAAGATTTTTAATTTGAGCCTTCTTATGAGAGTTCCGTACATATGAACAAACGATGAAGATGATCTCCATGTTTGTTCCACAAAGGATACTTCTAGGAATTATTTTATAAACAATACATAAACGACTGGTTGAATTCGAGTAGAATTATTATTTTGTATTGAAGGTGAACTGGGCTTCATATCTTCAATTGAATGAAAAGAGGTACTGGGACATATAATACCGAATTGTATTCAACAGGAATCGTGGTATATAACCTCAGATCATATGGTTCGGAAACGAAACTTAGTGGAAAATTGAAAATTTGTTTTGGTAGTGGAAACATTGTTTTGTGTAGAGCAGTAATGATGGATTGTGAAACGCATTTCAGCGTTTCTGGTATTTTCAACAAGTGTTTGAGTATACGAAAGATTCTATTGGTAATGAAGAAAATACAAAAAAATCTGGATTTTTCATTAAGCTCCATCTTAGAAATGTGAGCGAAACATGCTTGACCTGACCTCCCTTTGATCCATCGATTTTTCTAAAGTGAGTATAGGTTGTGAAAATGATTTTTGTTATTCAACCGACACCCCATTACTTCTGTGAACCCTCAGAAGTCGAGCCTTGTGTGATCAATGGATAACGAGGTCTTACCTTCTAATGTGTGAATACCAACACAGTGTACCGTGCCGAGGATTCGAACCCCGATCTCTCGTAGGACAGACGGACCTGCTGACCAATACACTATCGAGAACCACAAGATTATAAATAATTTCTGCATTAACTCAGGGCCAGTTTCACAATATCTGGTGACGGTGACCTAATATTCAGATCATGAGTCTAGATCTAGAGATAAACATGTGTCAATGAAGCTGGTCAAGAATTTCGCCTAATAAAAGAGTTGATAAACTAGATGGTTGCCTACTTTTTGAAACTGGAATAACTTGGCTTCTTCAGGCCCTGAGTGAAATTGACAAGTTTCTGTTGTAAAAGACCAAATTATAGCACTAGAATCAAAAATCTATACATAAACACGCTGCGACGATAAATACTATTGTTTTTTTACTTCCACCCGTAAATATGCTCATATGTATATGTCTTTAGCGAATTACCTCTAGAAGAAATAAAAATTTATTGAATAGATGTCAACAAAAATTGTAACATCTCGATCTTCCGTCGTATTTATAGGTATAACATTTCATCTTCAGGATCAGGATTCCCTTTGCAAATTTTAAAACTTCGTTACTGTCAATTTGATATAAATTTCATTGTAATTATCTGGGTATCAGTGTTTTCTATAAGAGAGCAACTCACAGAAATCATCGGTTCTATTGATGAATCTATTGGGGTCATAAAAGGAGTTCAACTAAGACCACGCCGCTGAAGATGGCTGCCGCAAATGTAACCGAAAGCTCCTGAACTCATAATTCCAGGACACGGCCCTCGAGCCCGAAATATTTTCAATGTATCTATTGACGTCACTCTACATTAGTTAAAATTGTACAATCCAAATGGCCTCGTTGGTTAACGCAGAACCGACTTTTTTTGTCCTTCTTTTAATTTGACATTATTAATTTAATTTGTATCGTTCAATATTGAATTGAATGAATTTGCTTTCCTCTGACTTTTTCGTATATATCGAAATAATACTCTATATCAAAAATTCATTATCGATTTGAATCTCAGAAGAGAGTTCTGAAATATATCCCTGGTCAAAAAAAAACATTATCAACAGAGGTGCCTATCGTTTCACTTGAAACTACAGTGAACGGTTCCCCTCCATCAATGGCTGAACGACTATAATGACTCGAACGGGAAAAATGCATAGAAAAATCTCCTGCAATCACTTTTTCAATCCGCCTTACCCCCATCATCCCCTTCGCCTTATTTCCGATAGCTATAACGGAACATTTCCGTTCGCTCGACAGCGCATCCCATTATCACTGAAATCCTTCGGCCATTGTTATCCCGATCCCGAATCCTGGAATATTTAAAGTCTGATGGTTTTATTAATGACCCACTTTCGGCCTATCCCCGGCGATTATGCTGTTATTAAATTAGTTTTTATGTCATCACTCGTGACGGATATCGAACCTGGAATAATAGTCGTATTTTTCGTGTAACGGCGGCGGTAATGGAGTCTTCTGTGCATTTTTGATAAAATCTGATGGGCTCGTTTATTATTGATGGAAATGGAGTCTCTGATGAGTTTCTTCAAAGCGCCTGAATTATGAATGCTCGCGTTGCGTTTCAGATTTATGTTCACGGGTGTATTCTGGAACATTACTATCGTCAACAGATGCTTCAGTATACCGTGTGTCACAGACTCATAGTACACCCCCGTTTTCTCCTTTGTTTTTCTAGATATATTTTTGAAATATAATTTGGTGAGAAATCAATGGAATATACACTCACACACGCATACACGTGAGCGGATGTTTCAATATGAATGGAGAGAGTGTAACATATAACGTATAATGGCCGAATAGAATATACCGGTTATGTAGATTACTACTCTCCGAAGCGGGTAATTCGAATTTAAAAAAAAGTGATTGGTTTTTTAAGCATAGCTCCTTCATTTTAGGTGATAGAAAATTTTTTTCTGAAACGATTTTGTAAGGCTTTCCAAGAGCTATAAGACTATGTGAACTAAATTCCTCAAGGTCCCTTAATTCTCAAATGGGGAGAGTTTAAAGCGCTTGAATAAGGTGATGTTCAATCGTAAATATAGGTGTTAAACGGCTATATCTCGCCGAATATTCACAGTACAAAAAATCTGCGTGAAGGGAAATTTTTGTCATTGAAAAAGCTACAATTTGGTACTATATAATTTTTTTTCGCATCTTTAGTATTTTGGAAGATATTTTCAAGAAAAGGGTTAAAAACACGAAATTGGAATAAATCGTTTTCTCTTCAAACTCCAGTTTTTCTAAAATTAGGCATTTTGAATTGGTCAATCTGCGTGGGTGTATAATACATATATGAAGAGAATCACAGAAGGGTGGCGATCAATTTTAGTAAAGGGGTACTTTGGGTTGTTCTCACAGATTTTGTCAATTTTACTGCTAGAGAAATTTTTTTCTGTTTGTTCGAAAGATCTAATTGAATACTTTGATGAAGATTCCATGAGCTTTCTTCAAAAAATGCAAATTTTTCTCGTTATTTCGCTTCAAATCTTTCAATTTATACATTTGACGAGAAAAGCTAAGCATTAATTTGCCGTATCCCAGTTCGTTCGGTCGTAGAAAAATTATAAATAAAGCATTGTTTTTGTTTTTTCGAAAGCTACAATTTGTCTTTCCACACCATTCTTGATAAAATGCACATTTTTAGAGTTATTCGCAAAAAAACATAAAAAAGTCGATTTTTCGTCAAAAAACTGTTACTTTCAACTTCGAATAACTTGAAATTACTTCAACGAAAAAAACGTATGAAACATTTTTCCTTAGAATTATTTTCTCCTTCGATTCCTGCAGTTAAAATATAATAAAAAATTTCCACCCCCGAGATGGGGTAGCAACCACCCCAAGGCTCTAGCATAGGGCGGAATGATATAGAAAATGATGCTTGAAGTATTCCCTACCTTCTGTGAATATTTCAAGTAAAACTATTGTGGACGAAAAAATTGCGAGCCAAAATGCTTCATTTCCTGAACCATAACGGAAAATACGTTTTTCTCTGATTGACAGCAAATGTTAATTTTACAAAGTATCACTTCTCCTACCTAGGCAGCAAAGTAAGGACTTTCCTGGCAGCAAAAGTAATACTCATATGATTGATATGTGTCTGGAAAAAAAAGTACTTCTTAGTCGTTATTACTGTTCATAATGTTGCCTATCAATAATTACTATGATTACTATGAACATTTCCATAGCCACCAACCATTACAGCACTTATGATTTCTACTATATTTTGTTTTTATTTATCAGTACGGGAAAAATAAGAAGATTATGGGAATTGTAATAATTTGTAAATGCAACATCCTACATATATTATTTTAAACAATTGGAGAAAAAATTATATGTTAAACTCGACAGAAAAGTAGATTGACTGCTTTACAATCCCACTTGAATGCCAATGAGTTGGAATATTGATAATCTGCAGAATGTGTTTCGAGTAATATTCTCGAGACAAAGTTAATGGGGACAATCAGAACGATTGAGGTAGTCACTGAATAGTTCACAACGTTTACTAAAAGGGAAGATCGATTCTATTTAACCTTTAGCATTCGTATCAAAGAGTTTTTCATAATTTGTCTCGTGATTCAGCGGATTTGATATCAGTTTACATCCATGTTAATCTATAACAAACACTTTGTCCATGTTGTTCACAAATTTTCTGTTCATGTGATCATCGCCAACGAAACACGTTGAAACTTATCGAATGATTGAAAACTCAATGTTGATCTGAATTCTGTTTTCAGATGGCCAACAGGCATCTTTTTTCAACTCTTATTTTCGAATCATCTTGGAACGATTCGTTGAAGCCAGTTTGAACCTACCCACGCAGTTGGTTGAAGGACCTGTCAGCTGTCATGAACTGCTTTGTACTCAAGAGAGGCCAATTAGCTAGAAACTGGTCTGCAAGTGTGCCCGTCGAAATAATTCTGAATAAATAAAACATAAAAGCAAATACAGATATTTCTTCTGTGAAGAATTCTGAGATGCAATTATATAATTATTTCAACACCCTTCCTGATATTAGCCAGGGAAGTAGTTTTTCTACAGGTGTTAGACCTTCAACCTACCGGGTAGGTTAGTTCAGGCTAGCCTGAACAAGTTGTTCCTTTATATAATTTGATTTATAGCCAGAAAAATCCTTCCGTTTTACCAACGTTGACGTTGGATGATTGCAGAGTTTACTGGCAAGCGACCGACCAATAAAACCTTCAGAATAACTAAAGAGAATTTCGAACTTGACCGATACCATAAATTATTCTCCTTGCAAAGATAAATCTAATACTCCTCATTGATGCTGCTATATGAATGATGAGGGAAGACATGACAAATCTTAAAGAACAGATATTAGATCAAAATAATTGAGTATAAACGTATATTTCTGCAGTTTTAAAAATCCCCTTGAACTCAACTCCGGAGGATCTTCGACTACTGTGAGAAACTATGTGCATCAGTTGAACCAAACTCTGGTATTATCGGTTATAATTGCACGAGTGCATAAAAATTACCGATAATTCTGCAAGAAAGCGTGATATCTAAAAATTGCAAGTTTATTTTCTTTTTTTGGCGAAAGTGCCCGAGTCCGAAGGACGCAATTTGTATAAGATATCACGCTTGAATGCAAAATTATCTGGTTACTTTTATGCACGAATGTAATTCATTGCAATATTTCACGAATGAAGAAATTCTCAAGGAAATGTTATTTCTTGTTCATTTATACTTTCCTCTATAGATTGTATGGAGTACCCACCTAACCGTGAAATGTTTTTCTATTTTTGAAGTCTATCTGACATTTTTTTGTGTTGTTTACTGACGTCTAGCGATACGGTTTCAAATGTGTTGTTATGGTTACTTGATACAATACAATTACCGCTGTAAGTTTTCGATGATTGCATTGCTCTTATGGGACATTTTATATATGAGGGAAATATTCTGTAGAATACATAATTCGAATTCATACTTTCATTCAATATGTCTGGAAGTCACTTGTCGATCAATCGTAGGGAAACAAGAGAATATTAAATGCGTGTTGGCCAATAAATAGGAAATTGAAATCAGTTTTCCAAATTTCCGATCATTGAGCGAGTTTGAACGCTAGGAACTTTCACCGGAACGAATAATATATGATCAAAGTTGAGAAAGTGGCAATTATAGAGTAATAACCGTAAACATTGTTTCCTTAAATGGCTACCTGAACTGCTCTGATTGTCTCGAAACATAACTCATGAAGGTAAAGGTTGGTATCTCCATCCAACGTCATTCGAATGGAAAAAGATATTTCGGGTGAATATCAACAGGAATATTCCTCTGAATGAACTAGTTGAAGGAGTTTGGATTGAGACAAAGAAACTAGAACACGCAAATTTGATATTGTACCTATTGAAGTATCGAGAAGTAGGTTTCCTCTACTGGAAGATTGAATTCTCGTGGATTTAATTCTACTAGTGCACTATGTTTAGGGTGGGTACTTTACGACCTGACTAACAGTCCAGTGAAAAAATCGGTGCTTAGGCTGTGCTTTCCAGTGAATGACAGAATTTGGTGTCCATTCTCAGCACCGATTATTTTAACGGACTCTCAATCAGGTCGTAAAGTACCCACCCTTAATCGGTTGAAAGGTGCGCACAAGGATGACTTGAGAGTATATATATATATATATATATATATATATATATATATATATATATATATATATATATATATATATATATATATATATATATATATATATCATTTCCATGAAACGGCTTTACCAATTTTTACCGAATTTTATATGCGTATTCAGTAGGTCTGAGAATCGGCTACTATCTATTTTCAATGCCCCTAAGTGATAAGGGTTGTTCACCCTTTATTTTTTTTTAATTTTTTGACGAAATTTTTTGTTTTTATTTTTTTTATGTGGCATTGAAAAATATATACAACCCCTGAATTTTTACTCTTTTATCACCAACCCCTAATTTTTTATGGCCATTTTAGTAATTAAATCATTTTTCATCCCGCTCGATAACTGATCAATTATTTTTTTTAACTGTACTTCGATTGAAAATCTAAATTTTTTTTCTAAAAAATGAACATTCATTTTTATTATTGAAGTTTAATCCTGATATATGCTTAGTGTTACCAATCTTAGATTCCTAAAATTTGCCGCGCCTTTACTGGTGAATAACGTGATGCCTTGGTCTAATCTACTTCAAATTTTACATTGAAATTCTTTCACAGAATTGATAAAAGACATGTTTCGTATTTAATTGAAATTCATCGTCTAACGTAGTTGAAAAGAAAAGGAGTGAAAAATTATTTTTAGGGGTTAATCAAGGCTCAGCCTAAACCACTGATTGTATAGTTCTGAAACTTGGAGGGTGTCTTCTTTGTGTGACGTAGGTATAGATAAGAAATATTTTCCAGAAATTCCACTTCTGAGAGGGTGAAATAAGGGTTGAATTTTTATATGGGACAACGTCATTCATAGGTCCAATCTATTTCAAATTTTGCATAAAAATTCTTCAACAGAAAAGATGGAAGTCGTGTTTCGTATTTTATTGAAATAAATCGCCTAACGGGGTAAAAAGTCATTTTAGGGGTTATTCAACGCACGGCCTATACCACTGATCGTAGAGGTCGGAAACTTAGAGGGTGTATCCTTCATATGATGTACGCATCCGATATGGAAAGTTTTTCCAAAATCCAAGCCTAAGGGGGTGAAAAACGGGATCATAGTTTGTATGGGACAACGTACTTCAATTTACTTCAGAGTTTGCAAAAATATTTTTCAACAGATTTGATGGAAGACATGTTTCATATTCTATGGAAATTCATTGTCTATCGGATAAAAGAGGAATCAACATTTTCGACTTCTTTCAAAAGCTCTTTCGAGTGCGCCTAGAACTCAGAGCTGTTATGAACCCAATGAAACTAAGTACTAAGAACTACACAATATAATAGCATCACAAAAATGATCAACCCCTAACGAAGTGGGCACGGTTCAGCTAGTATATAAATATATATGCACACATTTTGGTCGATTGAACTTGGTGTGAAAAAGATATATGTTAAGATCATTCCCAGAAATAATGTTGACGCAGAAAACTCCACAATCGATAACAGAAAAAATATAGTATGATCACTTGTAATCCCAATAGTGCTTGAGAAGTTTTCAAGGATAATTCAAGTACGCATTGTATCTGTAAGAATATTTCCCTCGTATATAAAATGTCTCATAAGAGCAATGCAACCCTACCAAGATGCATGAAATCTAAGATGCCCAGAACCTTGGTGATTGCACTAATTACATTATCTTTAGATTTTTGTGGCGTAAAAGATAATCGACGCTTTGGGAGGTTTCCACTATCTTTCCTGTAGGATGTGTCATGTGCCAATTTTTTATAATCAATGTCATGTGTCTAATCAATTGTCATGTCACTTCGACATTTAGTCTTCAATGTGTAACGATGATTTTATCGTGTTTATTTATCGATTTACTTGCTTTCAAACATTGAAACGTTTATATTGGATTTCTACTGGTATTCGATTATCCACCCATTATCCTTTATGTTGCGATTTCTTCTCACTAGCCAATCGAATAAAATTGGAGAAACCCTACTAAACATATTCACTTAGTGCAAATTTAGCTTCAGTCGAGAATGACGAGAGCGTGTGGGCGACATCTGTACGTATTTTACGGAAACCTCCAAAAACTCAACTTTTATCCCAGACTTTAACAGGGTAAATTCTGGCGTATTGGTACACCAATAGAATCATTAGTACACAAAATTTGTATGGACAGGCCACCTCATAGGAAGCTTCTCCCTCACAGACAAGTTTAACCATTTGATACTTCGATATGAAGTATTTGAATGAGTCTGGAAGTTCGAATAAACTCAATATTGAATTCTTTTTCATTTAGTTCTGTTCGTTTCATTTCACGTTGTACTTTCCACGTTTGTATCGTTATAATTGTCATCGTTGGGTGAATTTTTTACTTCTTATTACTTTTATAATTGAGTATTTGTATTCTATGTGGCTTTAATAGTGCTGCATCATATATCCATCTCCATGAATCTTCAGATATATTATTTCTTATATGATAGTTTCAACACATATTTTGAAAATAGAAGACAGTTTCGAGAATCCTAGAATCAAAATTGATGTCAATTGATAATAGAATGCGAGATTATTCTAACGATGATGAAAACAAACTTTACCTCGAGTAATCTTCCTCAACTTATGTTTATGAGTTTTGTTTGTGTAATTTACTGATTAAATCTTTAGATTTTTCCAGTTTAACATATTTTTTAACAGCATTTTCGACCATGATTGTAACGTGTATAGTAAAAAAAGATGCGAAAACGATGATCGCAAGAGAGTTTGAATGCGAGAGATCGATGCAAACATTGAGTAAAATAATTACCAACGCTCTAAGAGGCCAGTAATGCAATGGAACAACGAGGCCCCTCAAGATCAGTACTCGGAGCAAGGAAGGATGCATATCTTTTTTCAACACAATAATAGTGATAGTGTCTCAATATTGTATTTTAATAAGTCTGCTGAATTGCTCTAGTGCCGAATTTGTACGTTACATTTTGTTTACTTCTGCTAAAAGAAGGTAAGTGACGAGTTTGATCAATCTAAATATTATTCTCTGCTTACTTCAAAGAGTTTCCACTACGAATCCGTTGAAGGTTATGCCTACAAAAAAAATATGGTCCAAACATATTGAAATATTAAGGAAACAAATATCTCCTATAACTGGATTCATCTTCAAAATAAGAAACTTTTTACCCTTGAAATATCTTAAATTCATTTATTGCTCTTTAGTATTATCCAAACTTCATTACTTAGTCTCGGTATGGGGATCGGCAAAGAAATGTTTACTGAAACCATTGAAAATTTTACAAAACAAAATCATTAAATGTATATTCAAACTTGGTTTTAAAGAACCTACAGTAAATTTATATAAACCGAAACATCTTCTGGATATCTATTCACTTTATAAATTAAAAATTTGTACTTTTATTCATCTGGTAAAAAATAATTGGAAAATCTCAAATTTGGTTTTCATTTCTATTAATGATCAACTTAATCATTCAACAAGGAATTCAAATAATTTGGCAACTATGAAAATGAAAACAAATGTGGGACAGCAATCAATATATTCCAAAGGAATATTACATTATAATGAACTACCAAAATTATTAAAAACTTATGGTAAAATAAGATTTAAGGTAGAATTGAAATATTATTTATTATCATGATTCTTTTTTAATATTGATATATTTCTGAGAAATGTTTTAGATATATTTGGTCAGGATAATGAATATGTTTAGTTTTATTGAAAGATGTATATTTTTCCTATCATAAACTTATATGTTTCTTGGGAAAAAATGAATAAATACAAAAAATAAAATAAACAAATTGCATTTTATTGATCGAGAACTGTTGGTGTGGAATTATCAGACATGAACTACCGACTAGAGATCAATTATTTATTCTTCGCCTTTCATGCATATCCAGTTTATTAAGTAACCATAGTGAAAATTTCAGTCTGGATAACAATTTTTCAATGCAAGGATATCCTCGATAGAGCTCGTAATGCTTTTGACAATTGTTACTCTAGCCAGAAAAATACCTCCGCTGGTTTTTTCTAGTTCAACGTGAATTTTGTTTAGGGCACCGAAATACAATACGCAAATCACCGATTCCATTATAACAGATTCCTGGCGTTATCGACCCGTTTCCTAACGCGGTAACGGTATCATCGACTAAATTGATGCAACAGACGTCTTTTCACGCCAACCGCAGCGGAAAGAAAAAAAGGTGCGCCGCCTCGTCATCGAGAACAATCACGCTGCTCTGTCTTATCTTGCCTAGTCCATTATATTCGAGTTCCATTCGATTCCGACGGCTGTCACAATCCTCCGACTACAATTCAAGATGGATGGTCTGCGAAACTCTGTCCTGCCCTTTAATGCAAACATCCTGTCGATGGCCGCGTCTACGATCGAGATATGATGGGTCGCAAAAAACATAATGGGTTTCAACCTGAATGCGGGGAGAAAAAATCAGGATCGGTTGACAGTTCGGAAGTGGCCATTTACGGGCTGTCGGAGATTTATCATCCGGATAATTTTCCGGAATATTCGCTGGCATTGTGGTGGTCCGGTTGACGAGAGGGCACTGTCACGCAGAAGAAACGTTCTTTGAATTTTTACTAGAATGATGGCATGGGAGAGCACGATAATTGAAGGAGGCTGCTTCCAGCACGCTGTCTGAGCAAAATTGCATCTCTATGAGTTCACTTGATATAAGTAGTACCTGGCAACCCCTTCTGAATAACAAAATGTTATGTCAAATCTCAGATATTCGACAGATTTTCAAAAATAACACGAAAAGAAAAAACTGCGAATTAGTTTTCAGAACGAAAGCAGATTCTGTTTTCGAAACTTCAACATAGAGACGAAGGCCCCGAGGTGGCCTTGAGTATTTTTGTACAGCGCTTCTCTTTAATATCCCCTCCTCCTTAATATTTACCTTAAAAAAATTGAAACTTGAGATAATGAAATAGATGCATAATTACTATATTTTGGAGTGGAATTGACAGATGAAAATTTCAAGATGGCGACTGGGCGCCAGATGCAATTTTATTCTGTAGTTCTTAGAGTACTTAGTTTCATAAGGTTCAATACAGCTCTGTCTTCTGGGCGCACTCGAAAGAGCATCTGAATGAAGTCGAAACTGTTATAAACCCTTTTTTCACCCCGTAGGACAATCAATATGATAAAATTTGAAACACGTCTTTCATCATTTGAAGTAGATTGAAGCAGTGGCGTAACTAAGGTAAGCCAAGCCCCTTGGCAAACATAGGCTATAAGCTCCCCCACCCTATAAATACTATTTTATATTTTATAATATATATATATATATATATATATATATATATATATATATATATAAATATATATATATATATATATATATATATATATATATATATATATATATATATATATAAAATTCCGTTTCGGGCTCCGCCTCGAATATGAAAAATTTTTGGTGGAACTTACGTATTTTGGCCTCCCGAACAAAAAAGTCAAATGAAATTTTTGGGGCTTTCAAGTCGTTTGGAAGATACTGCCCCTCAAAAACAGAAAATCGGAGTTTTACGTCAATGTTTGTTTCTCAGCCAATTCCGCTCGAAATGCCTCCTTTCTATCAGCAAAATATACACATTCTATATCAACTTCTTCATCACTTTCCAACCGAATTATACGAATTTTTCCATTTTTCACCAAAAAACTCTAAAATTTCTATGACGATTTACATTATAGAGTTTTGTAGTGAGAAATGCTTATAATTCGGTTATAAAGTAACGAAGAAGGTGGTATATAATGTGTATATTGTGCTGATAGAAAGGAGGAATTTCGAGCGGAATTGACTGAGAAACAAACATAGGCGTAAAACCCCGATTTCCTGTCTTTGAGGGGTCGTATCTCCGAAACGAGTTGGGAGCCTCAAAAATTTCATTTTACTTTTCAGGAGGCCAAAATACGTAAATTCCACCAAAAATTTTTCGTTTTCAAGATATAGATTGGTAGTCTTTGCTGACCAGTCAGGATACAAGGGGAGAAGATATTGGGTGAAGCAGCAAGCAATATTTCGACAGTGAAAACTGTCATCTTCAGGAAAGCTACAAATATAACGACAAGAATTTGTAAATGTGAATACTTATGAAGTATGACAGATACAACAGCTATTTGGCTGCTGGTTATGTGAACATTTAGCCAATTTACTGAACTCAAAGGAGTGACGTATTGCCAAATAGTTGTTGTATCAGTCATACGTCATACTTCATAAATATTCACATTTACAAATTCTGGTAATATGTCATTTCGTCATTTCTCGAAAATTTTAATTCTTACCTCCATAAACACGCTGCGACTGACTGCACGTGGCGAGAATTAGTTCTTATAATATAATCGGTTAGAACTTAGACTACTTAAATTTCTTTAATGAGTAACACATTCCTCCTGATTTTTTTCAATTGTCAATTGTGTACCTCTATCTCTATCTATATGACATTCATCAGGTTTATTCATTTCAGATATTTTTTTTGTTATTGAATGCCTTTTGTTGCGCCCCCTCGTGCACTGCGCCCCTTGGCGCCGCCAAGGTTGCCAAGGCGTTATTTACGCCACTGGATTGAAGTACGTTGTCCCATGATGGTACGGAATCATATAAGGAATTGGGTGAGGACAAAACACAGAGATTACTGGGAAAATCTACCTAGTAGTGTTCACGGGAGAACTTTCATAAAAGGACCGTTGAAGAAAAAGACTGAGGACCTGCTTCAGTGTAACAGGAATCAGATTAGGATTATAACAGGGCTACTGACTGGACACTGTCCATTCAAAGGACACCTGAACAAGATAGGGCTGTACAACGGCGACCTTAGCTGCAGACAATGCAACAAAGGGACGGAGACAGCTCGACACGTACTCTGCGAATGTGAGGCTCTGGATCACAAAAGGCAACAAATATATGGAAAACCAATTCTGGATCCAGAGGAATATGACAAACACCCAGCAATCAACCTGCACAAACTTGTGCAGGGGACAAGGCTGTTGGAATGGGTGTCATGAAATATAGGGAAGTAAAGCGCAATAAGCCCTAGAGGCTGAGGTGCTTTCCGGAGACCTGGTTGTGAAAGACAGGTCAGACGGCTTCCACGGAGCGGAAAAAAAAAACGTTGTCCCATACAACTCTTGACCCCATTTTTTACTCCCTTAGAGGTGGAATTTCGCCAAACCTTTTCCTATTGGATGTCTCTGGTACAATCACATATAACATATGGCATACACCATTGGGGATCATCAGGAAAAACGATAATGAATAAGCTGATTGTCACTCAAAAACGACTACTCAAAATCATTTTTCGTAAAAGGATGTCTCTTTCTTTTAACCAATCCAACTGTATTTCTTTTATAAGCACATGTCTGTCCTTACTTATAAAAACCCTTAGATTAACGTTAATTACATCATTGCCTGGTACAGCTGAGAGACTCCTATAAACATGAATTTTGCCTAGCTGATTCAGTTTAAGTGAGGCAGTAACTATGCGAGCATAGGTAGTTTGATTCAGCTTTCCCAGGCAATGAACACACCAGGAATATTAATTCTATGATTGTAAGTAGAACTGTTATTTTCGATTCAATCTTGTAAAATTTTGTCACATTCTTTGTAGCTTTTCTCCTGATGAAGCTAATAAACATAAGCGAAATATTGAGATCAAGAACAAATGAGTTTTATTAGTAAACAGACCGCATACCTGAGAACTTCCAAATCTAGTTTATAAAGTACGGTCGAGAATACATCACAAATATATATATATATATATATATATATATATATATATATATATATATATATATATAGCATGAAGATTCTCACGGACGAAGTATGATGAGTTGTTTTTTCGGGTTTCATTCCGTGTTCTGTGGTTTTGATCCCCTGAAGGATAATTGTCACAACGTTTCGGCAAAGTCTCATTTGCCATCTTCTAGGTGATGAGACTTTGCCGAAACGTTGTGACAATTATCCTTCAGGGGATCAAAACCACAGAACACGAAATGAAACCCAAAAAAACAACTCATCATATATATATATATATATATATATATATATATATATATATATATATATATATATATATATATTTTGATCGGCTAGGCTTCCGCGGTCAGAAATGTGCTGGCTGGAACTTCCGGATGATCCGCGTCTGGAAAGATTTACTTGTCTACTTTTCGGCTCCCATTTCGGAGCCATTTTCAAGACTGAGCGACATTGCGTCTAGGTCTGAGTTGTCTCACTAGCTGGCTATCATCACTCCAGTGATCGAACCAACCTTCATGACCCTCGATCTCAAGTGATGATAGCCAGCTAGTGAGACAACTCAGAGCTAGACGCAAGGTCACTCAGTCTTGAAAATGGCTCCGAAATGGGAGCCACCCTTTATTAAAAAAAAAAAATTGGACAGTGCGAATAATAAGCTATACAAAAGTTTTGGATTTTTCAAATGAATGCGAGATTGCCGAACTATTGCATTTTCAATGAAAGTTTTAATTTTAAATATTTTATTTATATATATATATATATATATATATATATATATATATATATATATATATATATATATTTATATAATATATATCTTTGATGCCCCCTTCTTGGATCCGCCAATGGCACATGGAAAAGTAGGAAAAATCTAACATTTCCCAGGTATCTTTTTACCGGAACACACGGCGGAACGAGGGAAGTGGAAACCAATAAAGTAATAATATTCCCAGAGAACTCGTCGCAGTAGAAAGAAAATTACTGATATAGTCCAGCAATCCAATCATTGTAATCTGAAAATGGTCGAGTCGGGGACTCGAGCGAGACGTGGAAATTCCAAACGAATAGTTCGGGAGGAAGAATTGTAATTTTGAAGTGATTTTTTACGGTTTAATTTTGTGAAATGACAACTACGATATCGTGGGTGTTCTTGAAACCCACTCCCTCTTATGAGCAAACTTATCAATTTAACATTTACAACAGGTTCACTACCTGATAAAGCAATAGCTGCAGAAGTCAAACCTATTTTTAAATCTGTTGAAAACATAGTATGTCAAATTATAGACCCGTTTCAATTTTGCCAGTACTGTACGAAATAATCCAGAAAGCAGTACATTGTAGGTTAAAACAAATATTCACGGGGATGCTTGAAGACTGGCTTTAAATCAAATATTCTAAAAATGAACAATTTGTTCAGGCCAGCCTCGACTCACCTACACTGTAGGTTGACGGACTAACACCTATTGGAAAACAACTACTCCCCTGGCTAATACCACGAAGGGCATTGGATTACATCCAACAGGTGTTAGTGTGGGATTCTTCACAGAAGAAATTTCACATATGCTCTTGGCGATACACCACCAGAATTGATTTTCAATTATTGGGACAGGACACACTTGCAGAGCGGTTTCGGGCTATTTGGCCACTCTTCAGTGCAAGGCAGTGCCATCATCAACATAAGTCGATGACTTCCCATAATTAAAAATCATACTCGAGCAGAGTATCTTCCCTAGACCTAGGCTGATACAAACAACTAGCAGAATAGCCGTTGCTGCGCCATCTGCCCGTGGACTAGGTACTAACCAAGAGCATATCCGCATGGCCCCAATTCCTTTTACAAGGAAAATACGAATAAAACAAATATTCATGGGGATGCTTAAAGACTGGCTTTAAATCAAATATTCTAAAAATGAACAATTTGTTCAGGCCAGCCTCAACTCACCTACACTGTAGGTTGACGGACTAACACTTATTAGAAAACAACTACTCCCGTGGCTCATACCACGAAGGGCATTGGATTACATCCAACAGGTGTTAGTGTGGGATTCTTCACAGAAGAAATTCCACATATGCTCTTGGCGATACACCACCAGAATTGATTTTCAATTATTGGGACGGGACACACTTGCAGAGCGGTTTTGGGATATTTGGCCACTCTTCAGTGCAAGGCAGTGCCATCATCAACATAAGTCGATTACTTCCCATAATTAAAAATCATACTCGAGCAGAGTATCTTCCCTAGACCTAGGCTGATACAAACAACTAGCAAAATAGCCGTTGCTGCGCCATCTGCCCGTCGACTAGGTACTAACCAAGAGCATATCCGCATGGCCCCAATTCCTTGTACAAGGAAAATACGAATAAAACAAATATTCATGGGGATGCTTAAAGACTGGCTTTAAATCAAATATTCTGAAAATGAACAATTTGTTCAGGCCAGCCTCAACTCACCTACACTGTAGGTTGACGGACTAACACTTATTAGAAAACGACTACTCCCCTGGCTCTTACCACGAAGGGCATTGGATTACATCCAACAGGTGTTAGTGTGGGATTCTTCACAGAAGAAATTCCACATATGCTCTTGGCGATACACCACCAGAATTGATTTTCAATTATTGGGACAGGACACACTTGCAGACCGGTTTCGGGCTATTTGGCCACTCGTCACTGCAAGGCAGTGCCACCATCAACATAAGTCGATGACTTCCCATAGTTAAAAATCATACTCGAGCAGAGTATCTTCCCTAGACCTAGGCTGATACAAACAACTAGCAAAATAGCCGTTGCTGCGCCACCTGCCCGTGGACTAGGTACTAACCAAGAGCATATCCGCCCCACACACTTGCAAGTGTGTCCGTCCCTATAATTGAAAATCAATTCCTTCATTTGTATCGACGAAAGCAAATGCAGGATTTACTTCTGTGAAGAAACCTGCACTGGCACTTGGTCGGATATAATTCAATGCCCTTCGTGGTAGTAGCCAGGGGAGTAGTTGTTTTCTGACAGGTGCCAGCCGAAACCTACTGTGTAGGTAATTTGAGACTGGCCTGAACAGATTGTTCGAAAGATGATTTGATTTAACGCCAGTCTTCAAGTATGCCCACTGACTATGTCAAGTGTCTCAGTATATTATATATAAATAGGTCACCAAATTTGGAATCGATACACAAAGCATTGCTTTCAGTTAGGCCTAGTTCAACTTAAAGAAAATGGTGTTTTCAATTTCAGGAAATGAAGATAATAAAATGAGTTTAGTTTTTCTAAAGGCATATTCCATCAGACAAAGTGAGCTGACGTAATTGTTATGTACCTGAATGTTTATCTTGAGATTTTTCATTGATCTTGAGAAGTTTTGATTTTTTTTCTAATTAAAATGACGAAAATTGTACCGTGATTGTTATTAAATTATAAGTATAGAAGATAGAAGCTAATTTTGTTGATAAGTTTGAAGTTGATTTTTTTTTCAATTCAACCATCCAAAAATGGTGCTCGTATTGTTATTATAAGTCAGGCAAATTGTAATTTTTTTTGTTTTCTTTGAGAAAAAAATAAATAAATTTCTTGAGATCTGTCAATAAAACTTTTAGAATTGCTGTGCTTTTAGAATTATTTTGATATTTTTATTCGAGAGGAAAATCACTGAAGTTCATGATTCATCAAAAAGTATATGCAAAAACGTACGTAAATGTAAATTTCTCGACAACTCGAGAAGATCCGAGATATAAGCTCGAGAATTCTCGATTACCGAGAAATTGATAAGCTCGAGAAATCATGAACCCTACTTCCCAGACCACGCTTCTGGTCGCGCCATTCATCATCATATTGACGCGCAATTCTCAGTTGAAGAGGAACTCTCCTTTCCACAATTCCGCTCCATTTTTCAGTACAAAAAGCGCACCTAGTCGACGATTCATCACTGACACCATTCGAATGGAAAACAAAATCAACTCTCCACTTCGGTCTTCCATTATTCGTAAATAATGCCTGAACGTCGCGTTCGGGACTACTCCAACAATGAGCCGAAGTAATTCGATATCGTAGAAAATGGAGACCATTCGAAAACCCAGCAATAGTTAACGAACCCGTCTGCACAATAAACGTCCCAGGTGCTCCCATTACGTATAATGTATACTTCGGGGAGTGCAGTATTCTGTAATTTATTACTCCTACGAAAGTAGTAGAAGAATTTCATATTAAATTTCATACGTTCCAGCGAAGAATTTCCTTGCTGTGCTGCGATGGTGAATTCCAAAACAATAATTAACAGATCGGAGATTTTAATCAAAACTTCGCATGGGTAAAATGGCTGATGAACAGTTCGAACGACCTCTTTGATGCTGGAGATTATCACGAGTCGAATAGTTTGTATCATTTGTGAAATGCATTTGAAACCAATCAAGTGAGATGATTGAGGAATTAGCAGTTCCTGATCAAATATAATTGCTTAAAAACAATGCTATTTATAGTATGATAATAACGAATTTTTATTCACATCTCTACAGATGAGTTGTACATATTGTTCGACAGCTATTGTTGATTGCACAATAGCTGAGAATATAAAATATGGCAACGAAAATTGTATTGTTTCTATGTGTTGAAGAACGACAATAGGAGGTTTTTCCCAATGAGATTTCTTGTGTATATGAGTATCATAATTAGACGTGACTCAATCGAGCCTAAAGGCATCAAACTTGTACCGGATAACACTCTACCAATAACACTGTTCGTAAAGTTGGAAAACTGCCAACTATTCGTAGAATATAAACGATATAAACGAATTGTATTGGACAGCATATCATTGAAATGAAAGATTGTGCAACATTTGAAGAGCACGTTCATGAGCCTAATAATGAAATATCATCCGGATGTTATGCAGTATAAATGTTATCGCAGTAGAATGAGGATTCCAGACAGCGGAGATGGCATACTATATCTCAGTGTATTCTCACCTTAGGTATAGTATTTAATTTCGGAGGACTTGTAATGATAGCTTCATGGGTTCATTTTCAGTCATACAAAAACGCACTGTGAAAAACATGCAAAGCTCATCTGAGAGATTCTTGTACAGATCTTTTTGAAGACATGAAATACTCACCTTTGTATCGATTTTTTTTTTGTGATAAACATAAGAGCAGGTTTTCCAGTAATCCTGACCGTCATGTCACAGGTCAAACAAGTAATAACTTACTGAATCTCCCAGTTCCAAAAACAAAACTAATGAGGGATTCAATAAACTGTAATGGTCGTACCTTGAAGAAACTGTTTTCCTTATTATAGCATACAGATTTTGGGGCAGGATTTTCGATAACATAAATTGAAATATACTATGGATTCTCTCAATTTGAATGTCTTATTCTTTCTCTTGCTTTCCCCCCCTTGTCTCTTTTTCCCTTCTCTCTCTTTTCCCTCCCCTCTCTCTCCTCCTCCTCTCTATCTCTTTCTTATTTTTCACTTCTGATTCTATTTTTCCGCACACATTTTCATACGAGATGGGCTAGATCTATAGCTCCTCGTTTTTCTCCTCCTGTCAGGTCATATCTCTTTAAAATGCTTTTTTATTGAATTTTTCATCGATTTTTATACATTTTTATTGATATCCATGTTTCAAATTTGTTTTCTTTTGATTCATATGTATGCTAACATATTTCTATTACGTTCAATGCTTCGTCCACAAAATGAAAATTTCTTAACAATGGAGTATATTTATTACCATCATTATTATTGGCGACAAGTGACGTTAGATAAATATTTTCATATTCGGAAAGTGTTTAATATGATGCTCTCCCATGCGAGCTCCATCCGATTTTGATATCATGTCCAATTCAAAAGTTAACTTGAAGTGGAAGAGGTCTTTTCGGGACCATATTGTATAACTGACACGGATAATCCATCTGTTTCGGATAATCGGCCCTATTCTATAACTATTCTGCGCCTGCGATTTTCATTTCAGAATTCCGATTTTTATCTAGGAATTCCGACTTTTATATCAGAATTCCGACTTTTATCCCTAAATTTCGACTTCAATCTCGAAATTCTGAGTTTTGTCTCAGAATTTCGACTTCATCTCGATCCGACTTTTATATCGAAATTCCGACATTTATCTCGGAATTCTGACTTTTATCTCGAAATTCCGACATTCATCTCGGAATTCCGACTTTTATCTTGAAATTCCGACATTTATCTCCGACTTTTGTCTCGGAATTCCAACTTTCACCTCGAAATTCCGACTTATATCTCGGGATTCCGACTTTTGTGTCGGAAAATCGACTTTTATCTCGGAGTTTTGATACTGATTTATGAATTTCGAATATCATTTTGTATGTTTATTAGTCTTCACTTTTGTATATTATGTTCTCAGTTTGAGTGTAGTTTTCACACCTATGAAATTTTGAAAAGGTATGGCCCTTCTACGCTTCCGTACTATATCTGACGAAAAATGGCAACAAACTTGCAGCGATGAGGAATCCTCCAACCAAAACAGCCCAGGAAAAAAATCTGAAATTTCCATTCTAATTACCACTATCGCAAATCTCGCTTTCAGCGTCGGATGATCAAGCGTGACGTGACAAGACTACGTTCTGCTTCTATTAATCGGCAGTTGTTATCTTTGCCGGAACGAACGCCGTACGAAAACAGTTGAACAGCAGCGACGCCGAAGCTTCAGCTGCACATTTTGCATAAGAAGCGTCGACTGTAATCTAAAATCAATTCCGCATAGGTAATTGCGAGGGAACATTCGCCCCGTTCCGATAAACTCTTGCGAAATTAGATTTAGGAAAGAGTTATGGGACACTCTGTTCCTACTTCGCGACGCTAAAAGAGTTGACCCACTCACGCGATGCCGAGGGTGGCGTGTCGAGTGGCGAAACGTCAATGACCCGCTCGCCTAATGCACTCCTGCAAGATTGGCCGTTGAATGGAAAACCGAGATAAAGTTCATTGCTTTCGAGTGCTAATTGAAATTCCTTTATATTCCTTGGTTCTCGAATGGCTGACACACTTTCAGAAGTCGATGCAATGCGCTTCAGAAATCAAACGCCTTGGATTATCATGTGGCGATTCTTGTCTTCTACTCCGTTTTCAAGCTGGGGCAACATAAAAGAAAACAAAAAATATCACATTTCCAAAGAGAATTCCCTCGTACCCACACACCAAGATGCATGTTCAGTTATTTTCTCTCGATCTGAGAAATCGAAGTGATACTTAGAGCTTGCATTTGATGCGATTGCGATATTTCAAAGCTGCAATTTCAACCAAGCGACTGCTCACGAGTAAATTCCGATACCGACGTTCTCATTGGCAAAACTATGGCGAGATATTTCGTTCACCAATAGAATCATTAGAAAACAAAATTTCTGTGACAGCTAACTCCTTACAGACAATATTGTTTGAATATTTGTTAAGGAGGTGAAATTGTTCTGGGTTTTCACATAACATACTAAACTACGTACGAAAATTGCAAGCAGGCAGCTTAACAGGAATTCCAACCATCACCCGCGGCAAGGACGAAATTTATCGAGCCTTGCCACCCCGACAGGGATGTTCAATGAATGGCCCCGAACCAGCCCTCAATGGAAGAACTTTCCTGCCCTATATTAACGGTGTGACACACCGCATTGGCAGAATGCTGGAAAGACATGGGGTGAGAACAATTTTCAAGCCTTCGAGAAAAATTCAGGAAAGCTTCAAATCTGCAAAGGACCCACGAGATAGTTGTGGTTCTGTCTACATCGGAACCACAAAAAGGAGCATAAAAACGCGGTTAACCGAGCACAAAGGAAGCTGTCGATATGACCAAACACAAAAATCGACGGTGGCCAAACACGCTCTGTTGGAAGGTCATGATATTGACTCCGACGGAACGCAAGTGCTGGACACAACCATGACCTATTACCCCAGGCTTTATAGGGAGGCCAGAGAAATTCACAAGCATAAGAACAACCTCAACCGCAAAGAAGAGAGACTAAACATCCACAGAACATGTATGCCAGTTGTTCAAAATACACGGATCCTCCCAATGAGAGAAAAAACGGTTTCGGAAAATCAATTTAATTCAATTGACAGTCCGATTCTAGGTTCTATAAATAATGGCAGGTCATCTGAACCACATCAAATCAAAGCCTCGCGGCAGGGTAGGATACTTCTTCCATTTCCGCATCGCCTTCGAGAATGTCTGCTGCTGATGCAGACGTCCGGCCCAAAAACCTGCGGACCACGGCTCAGAAGCCAAGAAACTTCTAAGATGTCAGTATTATTGTCAGTAATATGTTGTTGTTGAGCAATGGCAAAAAACTCAAATTGAAGGAATCTGCTTAGAAGTCCGTCTTTCTACCCTTGTATAAATTCCAATACTAATTCTTTATTCATTTCAGATTGTGATAGGCTGGAAACCCAAAGAACTGAAAAAGTGTCCACCACAAAAATATCACTATCGAAAAGTGTCAAATGAAAAAAACATCAGATTTGGGGAGAAATGCCTTTAAAAAAAAAATGGATCATCAACCCTAATTGACTTTCCGGAACCCTTTCCTCTATCATTTGAAGAATCCGTGTGTTTTCAACCGCTGGCATCCACGTTCTATGGAAAATGAGATTCTCTTTTTCACAAATAAAATTATATCTGCTTTGTCTATGACCATCGAAATCTATAAGCATTGACATAATTTTAACCGCAAAGAAGAGATCCTCAGAACATGGATACCAGCTGATCAAAACACACGGACTCTTCCAATGATAGGGGGAGGGTTTCGGAAAGTCAACTGAGGCTTACAATTGACTGTCCCTCGCCAAGTCATTCCATATAGAATCATTTGTTGAATACAATCAAAGTTTCGCAGTTAAGAAGGGCACTTCGACTAATGCCGCATCGTCTTTGAAAATCTCTGACACAGATTCAGAGGGAGCGACAGGCTCAAAAACCTGCAGATCACGGCTCGAAAACCCGGAAACAATCAAAAGTTCATAAATTATTGGGTGTGAGAGATCATAATACTTGAGGATCGATTTTTTCCTTGTTTCTCGGTGGACAATTGGGAAAATATAACATAAAAACGGGTTTCAAACCGACCAAGAAGATCCAACAAAGCCTCAGGTCGGCTAAGGACAGAAGAGACCCACTATCAGCAGAAGTGGTTTTTCGCATACCGTGCACCTGTGGGAAGGTATACATCGGTACCACGAAAAGATCCATGGGAACAAGGCTCAAAGATCATAAAAGGAACTGCAGGCTAGGGAAAATTACAAATCGGCGGTGTCGGAACAAGCACTGAGTGAGGGTTACCACAGGATTCTGTTTGAAAATGCTAAACTGATTGCTCCCAACCAGGGTTACCATAGCCGAACGGGAGGCGATAGAGATCCACAAACATACCGACAATTCTAACAGAAAAAAAGAAGCGTTGAGTCAGAATTTGAAATCCCATTCTGAGGAAATCAAGAATAACTAATGAAATCACGGCAGGTAGTGCGGCAACTAATGATGATGACTTTTCTCCGAACCCGACAGAAGTAATTAACACTCCAGACTACCTGCATCAATATAAATACGCCTTACAAAATCGAAACGTTAAGTCATCAGAAATGAGGAAGCCTCTGAAGAAGCTAGCCACTCGTGCTAGAGAAACGTTAGAAAGAAATTTCAAAGAACGACGGCCTTCAAACCCGAAGAAAAGTAATACCGATCTCAATGGACAGTTGAGAAAGGTGATCCAGGAAATTTTTAATGACACAAATTGAATTCAAAGATTCCCAT
Organism: Zygogramma bicolorata; assembly: GCA_032362365.1. Lineage (NCBI taxonomy): Eukaryota > Metazoa > Arthropoda > Insecta > Coleoptera > Chrysomelidae > Zygogramma > Zygogramma bicolorata. The sequence goes on along the minus strand of JAVJAQ010002393.1, from coordinate 899,584 downwards.
ATGGTTTATAATCAGCTCCACCTCCATAACTGACCACATTTTCAAAACCTTCACAAGTCAGTTTCGTCAAACTTCCCAATATGATAATAAAAAAATGCATCGATTGCGGGACGGTTTGGCATAAACAAAGACCAGCCGAACGTAATTGGTTTCATCGGATCCAGCCTGGAAACAATGCCACTCTCTATCTGTATAGCCTCGATCCTGAATTTCAACTAGCAACTTTTTGTGTAGGTCCCGAAACAATAGAAGCGAGGGCAATTGATACACACGTGGCCGTGGATCAGGAAGACTAATTGCTGGAAACTTGCGAACCGGAAAAAAAGTAATACACGCATCGAATCCAGCCAGTATTGGTGTATTGATGTGTACCGCGAATTTGAAATTCTTTTTTATTATCTCGTGAGCTATTTCCATGAAATGTGCGAGGGTATGCGAATAATTCATACGATGAAATTCATTTTGCGAAAAACAAAAGGAAAATGTGGTATAGAACAACGTGTTCTCCAGGTCTAATTCGCTTCATCGAGAATACGACGATATCAACAAGTCACAACTAAATGAATAATTCCAACAATTGAACGGTGATTCATAGTGAACTATTTCTCTATATCCTACGTTCATGCAAAAAACAAAACTTCATTAAACTGGTTCCTTGTCAGTTGTCAAGATCGTGACAACGAAGACATCAGCCAAAATCGACGAGCTATAAAAACCCGCTTTAAGGAACAGTATTCACACATGAGATTCGGAAGTGTGGAAAAGTCCAGTGTCACCCAGCATACTCTGAACAATGATCTTAGGTTTAGCGAAGGCAATCTGAGACAGATTGAGGATGTACAAGATACAAGGCTACTCGATCCATTCGAGACTCTAGATAATGCAAAACGCGCGTCGAGTGGAAGTAATATCAGTTTGGTGTTAGTGTAATGAAAAGTTTCGAACTTCGGCACTAGAACTTCAAATCTCATCGTTGATTGCACTAGCGAGACGAGCATTTCATTGAACTCTTTTGTCATTATACTACAGTAAGTTTGATTGTACTGACTTACCATATGTACCCGATCTATCGAAATTACCTTATGAATTATTATTATTAAGTCTATCATCATTGTAGACATGTTTCGCAAAATTTACCCCAAACTTTCACAGATTCAAGTCCATATCAGGTTATGTAGACATTTTAGATATGATGTGAGTTGGTGTGTCATTAGTTTTATCCCAATTGTGTTATGAACTCGTATTCCAATTAACCAAAACTAAAGTATTATTTCTAAGAACAATGATCAGAGCTTGATCGCATCTTGGCTTGCTGGAATCAGCAATGGTATTGGTAGAACGACCAGAAATTGCTAAACTACGTTTAAGATGAAAGAATGTAGGCTTTCACGGGCGCGGCGGTGTTAATACATCTCCGGTTTTTCGGACTTGAGGACCGTGTGCTGGAATTTTGACATCCGGAGCTTTCGGCTACATCTGAGTTTACTATGACTGATGTCGTTATCAGTCGTAGTGAACTCACTTAGAGGAGTTCAACTAAGACCACGCCGCTGAAGATGGCTGCCGCAGATTTAGCCGAGAGCTCCGGAAATCAACATTCCAGCACACGGCACTCAAGCCCGAAAAAACGGAGATGAACGTTTAAGATGCATGAAAACCATGATGTTAAGACTTATACCTGTGAAAGTTCCTTCTATTAACTCAGTAAGGTTGCCTGACTGATAGGCAGCCTATATTATTTGTTATTTGTTTGAAATTTGTTTAAAATGCAGGGCAAATTTCCCACACTTGAGCTCTTCTCATTTGATTTCATTTCTCATGAATATGATATCAGATTCTGCTTACTTTGTTGACTACTCGTATTAGAAATTATAGTTGGCCGATTTGTAGGTTCACTATGCACTTTATATTTCCACGCAGGACATCAAAGAATTTCAATATGGAGACGTAGAATAGGACCATTTATGGAAAAGCTAGTTCAAAACAAGTGGAAGAAGGTGTACAGGTGATGTGTAACGTATGCATCACTGGTTTTATAACGGAAAAAAAAAGAGAAATATGCCCGTCTCTTCAAATTTGGAAGGCGGTAACTTCTGAGAGGAAGCGCAGCTTTTTGCTTCCTCATTCTTATTCTACACATGGCAATATCTCTGATTGAAATGGAATTCGTCAAGTCTTGAAAAGGAAACAAGTCTCAATATATGCATATTTCCATTCTGCTTCAGAATGATTGAGCAAATGATAATATTTATTATCGATCTCATGTTCTCTTCTTAGGAACCATCTTAACGAAATTACAATAATAATTGTGCGCCTGTTGTATACGATTTCGATTGTTAAGTTGACGAGAATGCGGTTGAAATGTTGAAAAAATAACAATTGTTAAATTGTCGATATTTCGAATCTTTATTGTTTCATCTTCAGAACTCTGAGGTATAAAAACAAGAGGATACATGTTGAAATGGGGTTTTGATATGTAGTTTTTATAAAAACGAAATATACTATGTAAGATTACAATCGCTAAAAATAAAAAGCTTCAACAATTTTACAGAGAACAACGTTGATGAGAGAGAGGGAGGCTTTCCGAGTTTGAGAAGGGTCGACATGCAATATAAATACAAACACAAAAACGTTGACACAGACACGATATGAGGTTTGTCAACTTTTAATATACGACCTTTTGTTAACACAATTTGTTCCATGTTTTGTTATTTCCATTATTTCATCAAAAAGCCTTTTCTCCAATATCGTTTGTTGTCCTATAATAATGACTGAATTGAAGTCAACAGTATGAAGTGATGACTTAAACCGTTCTGCGAGGGTAGTGGAATTTTTCATTTTTTTCAGTGGGTTGTGTACATTTTTACACTACATATTTGTATCTAAATTCTAGAACGCCTTTTTAACATGTATGTTTTTGTTTTTATACTTCAGAGTCCTGAAGATGAAACAATAATGTTCCGAAACATCGCCAATTTAATAATTATTGGTTAACATCTCGACCAAATTCCCGTCAAATTAACAATCGAAATCACAATAATATTTTTTTCCCATTACGTCCCTAGTGAAAAATTACTTTCGCGTTCTTGTGTGTGCATTCACTGGATTTTGGATACCGAAATATTTGTCAGATATGCTGCACTTCGACTCCGTACAACGCCCACAAACTCACCCGTTCTTTTCTCCGCATCCCTGAACGTCACCTCCTCCAGCACGACGCCGTGACTCCTGCCCTTCGAGTTGACAGCAAAGATGACGATCCTGAAGGTCACGTCGGGCTCCAAGTTGTCGAGGAAGAAGTACGGTTCCGCGAAAGAGGTCATGTTGAACCTAGGGACGGCCGAGTTGGAGGAGTACAACTCGAGGAGGAAGTGCTGGGGGAGACCGCCGTCGAAGCCGGAGAGGCAGAACACCTCAACGGAGCTGCTCGTCTGGTTGGTGAGGGTGCAGTTCTTCACCGGAAAAGGTTTACCTGGAAAATAGGGAGAGTAGATGAACAACGGCGATTGTAGTTCATTCGCAAATTCTTTGCTCGATGACTGATGGGGGGTTAGTTCTTCGCGAATCGGGTGGGGATAGGGATGAAAAAACGAATATGGCGCAGCTGGATGGCTGGCAGTTATTCGTACTTCAAGCGATGCTAAAATACGAGAACAATGGTGTGAGATAATGGAAAGGGATAATATATCTCCAGAATCATGTTTATATTGTTGAGAGGATCATTTCAAAGTGAAAGTGCTATATTAATATACAGCTCGGTGCCGATTATCAAGGAGTAAGCTTTGCATTAGCTTTTTAGGAGTGGAAAATTCAGTTTTGAACCAACCTTACCTAGTTTACAAAAATATCGTAATATAGATTATCAATATACATCTCTGCTGTGAGCATTCATGAATACTTATCTAAGTTAGGGACACAAATGCATCACATAACATTATGTTTACCCCGCAGCTTCCACTCCTTGATCTCTGCGTGTGCAAAATCGGTGTGCAAGGTTATACTAGCGAGTCAACACACTGTACTACCCTCATACGTACAAGGCTTCCAATGTTGATTTTTGTTTATTTACGTGTTAAGTAAACGATGAGATTACGTTTTGATTCTCGAATTATTGGTGGGAACCACAGATCACAGAAAAAAATTGACAACGGCATACTTGTATACCGAAAACACATAAGGCAGAAAGTTGTACAGAATGAAAATGCAGAACTCTTGTTTATTCCACAAATGAGGGCAGATTTTCCATACTCGGATCGATTGATAGAAACCAATATTTAACAATAATCTATCTCACCACCTTACTTACGACACACCATTTTCTTTGGAAAATATGGCGTCACGTGCCCTAAGATGACTCACATTATATGATGTAGTTCGAAATAATTTACCAATTCCTTTAGCTTAGCTGGAATTTTGAGTGAAATGGAGCGTTATGTGAGCTCCTTCAGTAAGTGGCATTATAGACTAAAAAACCGTTTGTGCAAAAAATCTGGGTTTCGAGAGAGATCTTTATATTTTAGCCGTTTGATTCACTGGATCCAAGTATAGAGAATAACTTGTTTATTCTTGGAAAAAATAATTAATTTTCCGCGAATTTTTCGTGGAGATACTTGGTCTTTATCAACTTCCCGAATAGAATACAGCTTAGTTATGAGCTGTATACAGAGAAAAATTTTGTCGAAATGAATTCAAATTTTATGCTTCACAATCCAGAATATCAAAATTGAATTGCAAGTCAGAGAGTCGCCAAAATAATTGACACCATCATAGAAGTTCGCGATTCAGAATCTTTATTATTTATAGAGAAATAGTTAGTCTATGCCTGTGTAAAAAGGATTCTGAGCGTTTCTGTTTCGCCATCTACAGTAAAATGTCGATAATTCCGTTTACTTGACAATGAACCCAAAAGTTTCCCACTCTGAAGGAAAAGAATAGGAGCAGAGTTCAAATGGAACATTGAAAGAAATATAATGAAGGCTCAAAATAGAGTTGACGATAGAAGTTTATGAAGGAAGGTAGAATTTAGGTATTGAAATAATCTTTGAAACATGAGATATTGGGACGAAATTCCTTATCTTTTTCTGAATTGATTGCCATCTTTTTGTATTAATTATAAGTAATCAAGAAAATGTGTAATTCGGGATACGACGTCTGTAAGAACAATTAAAAAAAAGACTTGACTTGGAAAAGAAATTATAAGTGCCATCTTGGATTCTCTAATGATGCTCTACTGCTCATAAAATCATATTTCACAAATCGGAAACAAAAGATTATGTCTAACGGCAAGCAGTCTGGCTACGTTGATATTACCACTGGGGTACCTCAAGGTAGTATCCTTGGCCCGGTATTTTTTATATTTTACCAATACCGCCGACATACTCAAATCTATAGAGAATTGCACTATTTGTGCGTACGCGGATGACACACAGATAGCTGTCAAATTCAACTTGAACAGTCTACAACAAGCGCTAATGTTTCTTGAGAATGATCTCGATACTTTAGTATCCGGAAGTTCAAAAAAAAAAATTGTTCTAAAATTGTTCGTTTCCGTTAACCAGCTGACGAACGTCAACCCTCAGAAGTCGAAACTTGTGCGAGCAATGGATCAACGAGGCCTTACCTTTTAACGTGCGATTACCCAGCACGGTGGCCCGGCGAGGATTCGAACCCCGGCCTTCCGCTTGATAGGCAGATATGCTAACCACTACACTACCGAGACCACAATTTACAACTCAACCCAGATGAATCAAAAATAGTAATCTTCTCCCCTCGTAACCAATTTGATTACATCAGAAATAATTTTCATGTTTTCATAAATGGAACGCCAATGAATATCGAACGCTCAGCGAAAAATTTGGGTTTTATTATAGAAGATGATCTGAGTTTCAAGACTCACATTTCTAATTTACTAAAGAAAACGTTTACTACTCTGAAAGTATTATATTCGAACAGAGATATCCTGAACTTTGACATACGTAGACAGTTGGCTGATACCTTAGTTCTTTCACAGTTCACATATTGTAATTTTCTTTATGGTCCTTCCTTGATAACAATTTCAAAAACGGAATACAAAAAGTTCAAAATTACTGTATTCGGTTTATCTTTGGACTACGAAAGTTTGACCATAAAGTAAGCCATAAATTGAAAGAGCTCAATTGGTTGAATATGGAGCATCGTAGAACGTTACATCTGGCCACATATCTATTCAAAGTTATGATGGAAGGTCCAGAGGACAGATTCATTCGGTTGACGTCAGAAATCCATACCACATAACTATGCCCCAGCACTCCACTGCTCTCTTCCAGAAAGGGTTCTCATATAATTCAATAAAACTGTTTAACTCTTTATCAATAGGAATCAAAAATTATAGTAAATATACTTTCAAATCTTGGTTGAAGTAGAAACTCTTCAGTGATAACTAGGCCTTTTCCACTTAGTCTCTTCCTTAGAAGATTTTTGGTATTTTCGAATGCGACATTCTAATTATTGTAATGATAAATAATTATGTTATATTCTTGCCTCACTCTTTTGTACATATATGTTGATCGTTTTGGAGTTCGGTGTAAGAGTAGCTTGAGCTAAATCTCGCTCCATACGACCGAAATAAAATGGTATGCTTTTTTTCTTACCTATCATTATTGAATGAAGACGATTATTATTATTATCTACCCGTGATATCCATCCCATCACATGCTTTTTCCATGTGATTGACTTACTATATATCAATAAATAATGGTAAATTCACTCTCAACTGGAACAACATAACCGCCATCAGCGCCTTTGGCTTACACATTTTTGAATTCTGTGATCTATGGTAAAAACCTGATTAGAAATATATCCTCGACTCACCTGCTGCGACCAGTTGGAAAACGCACGGGTCTATCTGATGCCCCACGGAATTGGAAGCCCAACAAGACAACGAACCGTAGTCCAACTCAGAGACCGGAGTGTACCGGAGAACGCTAACGGTGCCGTTGCTGGTTTTGGCGAACCTTTCGGCTGCCACGTCGAGAGTTTCGCCGGAGTTGTTGAACTTCCACCGGTAGGATTTGGCCGGTGGGTCGGACTCGATCTCGCAGACGATGTCGACGCTTTCGCCCCTCGATGCGCCTACTATGATTATTTTGTCGTATTTGCATGTGGGAGCGTCTGTAACAAAATAAGCGATTGATTATTTTTTTCAATCCCTGAATTATTGAATTCGAGAACTGAAACATTTTAGAATTTTAAATTTTTCAATTTTTTTTTCAAATTTTTTCATTTCCAAATTCTTGATTATTGTGATTTTCAAGTGTCATTTGATGAATTTTCCTATTTTTTTTTGCATCATTTTGAGTATGCAGTAAAGTAGCCAAGCTGCTAGGGGCATTTGGCGTCAACGAATGAATCAGGGGAGTCTCTCTATCTATATCAATTCAGTATTTGTTTTTCAGCTATGGAGCTGAAATGACACGGATTCCATTTCATCAATTATTGGTCTCGGATATTTTTGGATTGCATAAACTCTTGAATGAGCTTCAAAAACTCAAATGAAAATTGTCCAGCTGTGTGCACGTATCAATATATTTGAAAGACGAAGAGATTTTGTATTTCGTGCAGAAACATATTTATTAAAATCATAGCTCTTTCGACTCGGATAGTAAGCATCAGTGCTTGCCTGCACTGATGCCTGCATTTGCACCAATCGGATGTAATGCAATACTCTTCGTGATATTAGCCACATAATATGTAAAACAAATGCGAGTCAGTTGTTTAATATATATCTTTCCAGGTCATTCTTGAATTTGGTCAAGGAATTAGTTGATCTAATCCTATGAGGCAAACTATTGTAAATGATTATTCCATGAGAATGTAATGATTTTTTTCCAAATTCAGTTCTAATTTTTGCAGTTTTCAGATTACTGAATTGCCTGGTATCATTATTATGAGTATCTGAATTTATCACATTGAGGAATGTTTGTTCTTATGTTTTGTTGAATGGATGAAAATACAAATTTTTATTTCAAATAAAGAATCGAGCTCAAACAGATTTCTTGGTCTATATGACATCGAAGTTGGTTCCAAAAATGGTAAATTAAAAATGCACTTGATTGCCTTGTTTTATAAAGACTTGAGAGGTTTCAATATAGATTTATTAGCAGCGTTCCGAATTGAGATTAGGTATTGAATTCTTGAGACAGAAAAACATATAATTTTCAGATTTTTGATAGGTACAAACGATCTCAATTTATAAAGAATTCCAATAACTGGAGAATTTTTTTTCCGACACTTTGGACGTACTGTGACCATGAGAGAGATTTATCCACAAGCAGTTCTAGAAATTTCAAACATTCTGTATGATGTATCACCGAACCATTCGAAGAGAGAGGTGATAGATCGGAATCAAGAATCGTTTTTTTAAATGTACATGAAAGAAGATTTTTCTAAATTAGGCGTTGATTTATGCATCTGCAACCATATTGAAATCATTTTAAGGTCATATTCCATATTCACTTTAATTTCTCGAATATTTTTTCCATAATAGAAGAGTGTAGTATCGTCGGCATATAGTTTCAAACTACCTCGTAATTTCAATTCTGAAAGAGAATCAATGTATATATATATATATATATTTCGAGACTTGAAACATTCACGGAAATAGTTCATGCTCATGGAAGATCATCAAAGAAAATATTACGTGTGCGAATTTTGGATCAATTTAGTAATTCATCAAATTTTACGTGAATCAAAATTATGAATAACAACTCTTTTTCGAATTGCATATTCGCCCCGTTATATCGTTATATGATCCCAGTATCAATATTGATAATATCATTGTCAATTATTCCACTGGAGATGTCAACTTTGTTGGCGAAACGTGCTTTGAGTGTGAGCGTTTCCAGGTTGATGTTTTAGTAATTGAAAAAGGTTAAACAGAAATTGCTAATAGAAAAGATATCCGTTGAATATTCCTTCAGAACAATGAAAATAAATGTGTGAGCAATCAATCAATCTTTCTACACCTGAGCTACTTGGTAAAATACGTAAAAAGTTCACAAAATAATACTTATCATTCCAACGTTGAATGAACAATCGAATTCATATTTATTTTATGGAATTTCGAGTTCTGTTCAGTATGCGCCATTGTTAACAAAACAAAATATTTTAATTTCCAATCAAATATGCACAATAAGTGCCTAAGTGCAATTTTTACAGCGGCGGAAAGCTATTTCCGCTCCAAAAACGAAAAACCGACACAGACAAATTTCACATAATAATGCTATTATGAGAATAACAGGTTATGAATATTTCCATCGCATTATTTCATCACGAATATTGAAAATTATATATGATATTAGTTGAATTTCCCTGTGTTCGTATTTAAATTTTCGAACGATATTCGTTTTTATTTCAGCTTTCAAAATAACAATCGGTGTTCGACATGAAGCCCCGAACCAATTTCGACTGATGGTATGTTGATTGATTCCATTCCGTTCAATGCTTGTTATATATAAAATTTATAACTAAGCGGAACTGATACTGTATATTCGATGATTCCAGGCGTTTTATTCAACAGAACAATATTTGAAACGCTTTCAATAAAAGCAGAATGGGTTCATGAAAAAACGTAAAATTTTCAGTGCAACAATCTCTGACACTGGAACTATACCGCCAAAGTATTGATATACTATTCACCCCATAAGATGGCCTGAAAAACATTTTCAAACCATTTTCTTCAAGAAAGTCAACTTTTTAACTGCAGTCAAAACATTTTTCAGGTACACTTCCACTTCTGAGCGAGTTATATAAGAGTCGCATGAGTTGAACAACATAGTTATTTATGTAATAAGGATCATAAAGACGATCATTATGGTACAAGTCGTGAATGTTATCGGCGTGTGCCATAATGATCGTTTATGATTCGTATTACATACAAAACTTCATCTGATGGCATTTATATCAATACATTTGAATAAACTTTTTTGATCAAACCATTACATGTTTTCCTTATAGAATTTCATTATGGTACTTAGTACCATAATGAGCTTCCTTATGTCATCAAAATTGAGTGACATAACGTTGTCATTATGACATGCCATCAGATGAATAAAATTTTCTTTCCTGTTATTTCTTTCCCAGACAAGTGACAAGTAGCAGTGATCATTAAAAGTGCTTGTAGAAAGACAGAAAGGAACCTTGCTCACATCAAGATATCAAGAAGGAAGGAACATATTAAGAGATACAATGTCAAATACTATTGGGATTTTAATTTTGTTACGATGGTGAATTAGGAGAAATGCTTGAAAAATAGTGCCTTCTCAAGTTAATAGAGGAAAATAATTTTTTCGATTTGCGGTTACTAAATCGGTTTCGTAATTCCTTGATATCCAAAAACCTCATTAATTCGAATACGGAATATTCTCGAAACCCAACTTACGGGCAATACGTTGCGTGCCCTTCTATGATTCACTAGGAGATTACTTTCAATTTTTTTTCAATGTCTATTCATACAAAATGTAAAAGAGTTGTTTTTGTGGTTCCAAAATCCGAAAAAAATTAATAAAAGCTATGAAGAGGTTTAATCGATTGGGAGCTAAGAGTTCCAACTCACTCTGTTTGCAATAAGGAAATTCATTTATTGATATTTTTCTACACCCGTACTCTAATAATACACTTATATGCCCACAACCCGTTTTATAATGAAATCCATTACGATACAGATTTTCATTACGATACAGATTTTCAACCAATAGAAAACCATTATTTTTCAATCAAGCATGATGTGCAAGTTTGCATTTTGACGTTTGTCAAGTCAAAATCAGTAGGTATTGAATTTTTGAAGAATTTAGTCAATTTTCGATAATCGAATGAAAATGTCTTATAGCAGTGATATAGAAGAATTACCAGCGACTCCTCCACAGATGTCTTGGACAAGAAAAAAATACAATCGAAAGGATTATATTTTTCATTTGACAAATGCAACACAAATGTTTTATTTTCGACCGATTCAAATGAGCTTTCATGGCCTAGTAGTCAATGGCGAGGGCAGTGATCAGTAACGTCCGGGTTCAAATCCTGACCTCATCAGAGGTTTTTTTTCTTTTCATTTCTCATTGTTGTATTTTCCGTAGTTATACCATTAATTATAATTTTGTAGAATTCTTCAAAGAAATACGATTGTTTACCTACTATTATTGTGTTCAATATAAATACCTAATGATATATTTTTTTTAGTTATTCATTATTTATTGGGTGTAGATAAAATAGCGTATGCAACTCTCATGTAATGGTTATTAATACACTCGCATAAACCATACGAAACTCACCTTCGGCTCGTTTCGTATCCCGGTTTATGCTCATATATTAATAACCATCATTACACGATCGTGGCATAATATACTATTATTGAGTTGAGTGAATAGGTAATTATTATACATTACTAGACATATATCAAACATAACTCAAAAGGTTTGGTGAGTTTGCGCTGCAACGTTGAGGTGTAGGTAAGTAGTTTGTATAAAAAAAATTAGTTCAATTGAATTAAATTTCCTAAATAGTTGTTAGGCGGCAAACAGGTTTCACAACTCCCACTCTTTCATTTCTATTTCTCGCACTACGACGGCATGAAATTCACATTTTTTTGTAAAATAATGATCAACCATAAGTCCTACTATTTACCGATTCTACTACTACACGAATTCAAAAACGTCTTTTTTGAACAATTTCGCCATATTTCGATTCCACAGACAATGCCCTCTTATCAAACCTTCTCTACCTATTCCTCTAATACTTACAAATCGAATAAAATTGAAGCCTGAATAGGTTGATTCATCTCATTTACCACATGCTATTGTCGTTGTTCCCACCATTCATAATATGCCTATTACAATATAACTATCGCAGGTTTCTTAAAAACAACGCGCACTTTCCAAAAGTAAACTCTATAATACTTTCTTGAAATTTGCTTAGAATCAGTCTCATCCAAAATCATCTCGTACGACAAACCTACCTATCTAAAATATGAAAAAATCACAAAGATTCCTTCACCATTTCTCAGATAATCTCGCTAGCCCTGTGCCTACACCAAATATTCTACACATCGCGTGATAATCTTTATTATCCACTCTTTTAGATCTTTGTTTTCATTATTTCACGCTACCTTCAGAATTCATTTTTCTTGGTGTACACATCACTAGACTACTCACCCCATTTCTGTTTTCATATTATATCTACGACATAAATCAATTTCCTCCTCAAAGCTCTACAAATTTCCTGAGTTATCTCACTGCGAGCAAAAAGAGTTAACAACTTTCTTACTCCAGATATTCGTATCCACTTGGGACATATACCGACAAGATTTATACTTAATGTGCAATTTGTTTCGTCTGGAAGCTGACATTTTCATATTTATTAGGAGCATGTTCAGAATCGACACGTAGGCTAAATGTTACGTCAACATTTTATATAAAATGAATTTTGAAATGGCAGGATAGAGGCCTTTTCAATATGTACGAGATTGATATTAGATATTCGACATGTGATAATCATTTTGCGACTAGTAAAAATATCTGAAAGCTTTCTTTCTCGTGTTTCTTTCCTGGGGAGCATTTTTTAATTGTTTTTGTTTTTCGAGTATGTGGATTAGAAATGACAATTGTATTGCAGACAGATCTTTGGCTCAAATGATGGAGCCTGGGGTGAAATGGTTTATAATTGTTCAGAACACCAATTATCAAGCTGATAGTCATACAAGAAGGAATGAATCCCCGGAAGATAAGAATAGTTTTGTGTATAGTTTGACCGAGAAGATACATTGTCTCTTTCAAGTTGTTGTGAGGAATTCTAAACAGAATTATTACTTTGTGAAAAGTCTGATCTCTGTATTGTGTATCATCAGGAAATAATGGGAAATGCATTATTAAAAGACATAAAGTAATTAACCAATGGTCAGTGTTGATTTCGCATGATTTTCTCATGAGCATTGCTAATTCCAATTCAGAGCATTGAAATAAATGAATGACTTTGAAGGAACTCTCCACTGGGTGTAGGAAACTTCTCCAGCTTTGGAATTCATTTTGTCAAGACGTATTTTTCTCATACACCTGACAAATCTCCATTTATAAAAGTCACAGCACCAAATATCAATAAATCTGCTATTAGATGCATCAATACGAAGAAATTAGTGGTATTGTTTTGAACTTCCATCGTCTTGATTATAAACTCTATTGAAACCTGTTACTAAGCAAAAATGACAAAAAGGTCATAAAAATACAAACCGAATAAGGCACAATCAAATCCGAACAATGAGGGCTGGAATGGATTATTTGGTCGAAAAAATAAAATTGAAGATTTGATCGATCAAAGAAAATAATATTGTGACAGAATAAATTAAGATATTGACTATGAAATAGCAGAGTGAAAAAAATTTTAAATGAATAAAAATACGAAATAATATAAACGAATGTTGAAACCGAGTTTCAAGTTTAGTGTTTCGAACGCTGGTATTCACAATCGTTTTTGAGAGAAAGAAATACTTTCAAACTCACCAGGTACTGTCCATATTACTTTCAAACTCTCCACTCGCACTATTTTCTCCACAAATTTTATCTTGAGGAGCAAATATGAAAAGAGAAACCGGTTTGGTAGACACAGAACTATAGACTGGCCAGCAAGTTCTTCTGACTTCAACCTGTCAGATTATTTCAATGGGAGCTGAGTTCAAAGTTCATTCAGACTGACTCACCAATATCAAAAAAATGGGATTTGGAATGTGTCTGTCCAATGATTCAGTTTCGTTGCTGTTGAAATCATTTCATTCCCACCATAAAACATGGTTCATGTCATTTATTGTTGATTTTCATTTCCACAAAAATCAAATGTTTCGTAGTTAGGAAGTTTGCCCATAACTGATTCGTCTGTAATGTGAAAAACCAACCGCAGAACACCATCAGAACAGTATTTTAAAAATGAATTTCAACAAAATATATGAAATTGTATGTATCAACTCTTGTTGAAGTAACATTTCAGTATATAAGTTCAACAACTAGTTAACTTTTTTCAACAAAGACCCTTTACAAATTACAAACATTGAATCCTACCACTAATTTTGAATGGTTTATTCCTAGCAGCCAAAACTTATTTGTATTTTTTATTGATACCAAAATTATTGGGTTAATGTTCTCAATGTTTGTTTGGCATTGCTTCTTAAAGTGAATTTTGATAGATGGAATATCATTGGAAAGATGATTATCTGTTCTTTCAGAAGATGCTCGCTCGAGCCCATTTTCCATTTGAAACGTTAGAGCTGTGACACCTCCTCGATAGGGGGTTGGATGCATGTTAGAGAATATGTTCAGAATGTGTCCCCTCACAATCAAACATTACAAGCTAGGTGCATACTTTTCGTTGAACTACTCTGTATAGATCAGATCGGTAGATTGTATTCAACTTATTAATGTTTCATTATGATTTTTGTTCGAATCCTTCTTCAGAGACAAGTCTATTGACACTATTGATTTTTTCGTAGTTTTTTAGGTTCTGAAACTAGCAGTATTTGAAAAAATCATGAATTATCATCAATATATTATTATATTGAACATCGATAACCGATAAGTTTCTGTTAGTAGAAAGTTGTTCACTTTTACAGGTACTTAATGAAATGGCCCCTAGGTATTCAATATCCCCACTTATGTTTATTGGGATGAATGAATGTTATTATTATTTCTTTTAGCTCTATTGTGTTCTGAACCTACCACAATCTGAAAAAATAGAAATCAATATTCAGATTGAGTGTAAGAACCCAAAAAAGCTAAAAGAATCCATCTCCCACAAAATTATGACATTCAAACAGTACTTATTATTATTATTATTACCAGTGGGTTTTAGAACTATTCAGTTGTGTCTATTTTAATCTTTCATTTCATAACCGTCATGTCATCTACACCAATTGCAACAGATGTTAATGGAATTGGTCCGAATCCATATTCCGAGAGGACATTTGTTTTTATATGAATATATATTTTGACATGAGCAAGATAAATTGTGGATGTATTTCACCAGAATTGGACATCCATTATCTTTGATTGATATAATCATCAATATTAGGGCTATTATGGACATCCATAAAATTAAAGGGGATACACTTCACAACTCCATGTGCACATACAATAATTCTTGTTTTGTATTTATATTTTCAGCATTATTGGACGAGTTTCAGGCTAAAAAATAGGTCCCAGTTCCTTTTATTCGAAGGTTCATTTGGGATATAATTAGATACAGTATGGATATCCGAGTACATATAGCTTCATAACCCTTGGAATGTTCAGGAAATATATATTTCAATCAATCTAGGACTCACTCCTAGATTCTTCATACAATTTCATTTATTGAAGATATTTGGTATATGAATGCAATATTTGGTCATTTCATCAATTCATCAGCCGTGTAGGTAGCTCAAACAATATTTTTGACCAAAAAATGTGCGCTATTGATTATCTGCATTTTCACATTTTTCTTTTAGCATTTAGCTACAAAAATTACAACTTTTCCCCATCTTTTTTGGAACTAGCTCTATATTTGAGAAAAAAAATGTAATCACTCAATTCCATGTCCTTGGAACAACAAAATAAATTAGGAAACCATCAACAGTCTGGGCGTACTTGCAAGAAATGCAATAATGAGCTTTTTTACTATGATTGAACAAATAACATAACACGAAGGTCATCTTTCGAATTTTCAGATTAACTGTTTTCGGTGAATCACAACGTAATTTACTACTGAAGTATTAAGGGAGAGAAGTTAGGGTGCCATGAAAGGAAAATCAATAATTCAAACAATTATTTCAATTCATCTTCCTGCTCTTTTTCGTTAGGATTTTTCATATCAACATCCTATGGAAAATAATTTGAATTTTGTTGTTCCAAGGACATGCAATAAAGTGATTTTTATTTTTTTTCTCAAAAACAGAGCAAGATACTAGAACAAAGATGAAGATGAAAAAGTTTTAATTTCAGTAGCCCAACACGCGGGAAAATACGAAAACTGTCAGTGGCAATTAGTCCAAAATATTGGTTGAGGTACTGCGACTCCACTGGACATAATGATTTCAATCTAATTTGGCCTAATCAGCCCCTCAGTATCCTCAATACCACTGTCAAATTTCAAGAAAATCGGCCGAAGGATTGCTGAGATATTCAGGAAAAAAATGTTCTTCATTTATTTCGACACCCTGTATCTTGAGAACGAAGCATTAGCGAACCTATGATTGTATGGACTTTTTGTCTCAGAATTACTTTAAAAATAACCCGTTTAAGTTTGGCCATATTCTCAAATAACACCATGTACCTATATAGAAATGAAACACCTTCAATATAGGATGGTTATTTCCAATAATTGAAGATGAGAATTGACACATTTGACTTCGTGTTGAGGCTCAGAAAGCTCTCGTTTGATAAAACCTTGCACTCTGTACACCTGTACACCAAAAGGAGGTAGCTCATCAAATGTCAGGAATAGTGGAATTGATGACATTTCACTATTAAGTACTTGTTGATTAATTGAAGTGGAAGTCGATCAAAAAGGAAGTAATTGCGGTTTGATAACAATCATACTACAAGTTTATTTGTTTTCATAACGGATGTTCTGCTGGCATACCACATTTCACAGTTAGTACAAATCATCTCTTGATCGAAGTAGTAGCCATATCCTGTCACATTGTTTCATTTATCAACTCTCTCCTCATTTCGTATGCATCAACTGATGGGGCAAACACAATTATTTCCTGACCCCTTTTGTATTTGACTGCGTGTTTATTATTTCTCTAGAAAGCTCTATATAATCGGAAGCAAATTCGTTTGATAATCTGTGATAATTTCAGAATCATTTGGTTGGTCTTATAAAACCATGCGAAGAGCCGTCTGAGGTTCATATACGTGATTTTCTGATGAAACATGTTTTTTAATTCAGAAAAGCGATTTCTGATTCTTTTTCTGGAAATAGTGACGGATAATGATTTAGGGGGAATGTTTGAGGGCGATGTGGCTAACATCCATCAGAGTTATACAGTGTATTTTTTTCTTCGACCAGATAAATATTTCTAAATTCATATTCAAGTATCATATAGATAATATAATCGATTATCGATATTGTTTTTTTTCTATATTTATGAACTTTATTACTTCAACATTGAACGATACAAATTGAATTCCTAATGTCAAATTGAAGTACAAAAAAAAAGCGGTATGAAACCAACGACTATAAAGTGAATCATATCAAAGGGCATATACGCTCAAACGAACTAGGCCATTTGTTGGTAAATATTAGTGGTGTAAAGGGTAGATGTAAGTCCTCTAATTCCACAAAGAAAAGTCATATGTATGAATTCAAACTTGACTCAGTAAACTAGAAAATATTTCAGATGTAATTTGATTTATTTATGCTTAAATGAAACATCTTGGATTTCGTGTTTGTAGGCGGACAGATCAGAATTGTGGCGTTTCTACCAGGTTTTCCCTGGTATCCAAGTATTCTCGGTGGTCTCGGTAGTGTAGTGGTTAGCATATCTGCCTATCAAGCGGAATGCCGGGGTTCAAATCCTCGCCGGGCCACCGTGCTGGGTAATCGCACGTTTAAAGGTAAGGCCTCGTTGATCCATTGCTCGCACAAGTTTCTACTTCTGAGGGTTGACGTTCGTCAGCTGGTTAACGAAACGAACAATTTTAGAACAACAATTTAGAACAATTCTGTTATCTGTGATTGGTAGATATGAGATTATAACGAATCAGTTGACTCTAATCGCCTACTTCCCGGTTTAGTGAACTATGAAAATATGAGCATATTTACAGGTGGGGGTGGATTTTTTTTTCTGGGGCCTATTTCTGAATGGAAATGAAAATTTTCTATGAGCTCCTGTTAACGAGATACGTAACAATCCTTCGATATGGAAGTCGTTTTTAAAACTTGATTCTTAATATCAAACAGAGGATCTAGGTAAAAAACACTACTATTGTAGGTACAGGGTACGAGTATTTATAAAACATTCGATTTTCTATAAACCAGCAATAGTGAGATTCAATCACCCAAGTAGTTTCTGTATCTTTGGGATGAGAGCTGAAAAAATTTGTAAGATGATTATAGTAATCAACAAGACATTTTTGATGTTGCGTTGTGATTTGAAGGGATAGATACCACTGATAGATGACATTAGGGAGTTTTTTCTAAGCCTCTACACAAAAACTATTCTATCTATGAACAATGATATAATATAATATGCTAGCCCTCATAATATTCAATGGTCACCCTGAGTGGTTGAATGACCTCTTCATTCATTCAGTCCTTAATTTTTTCCTTTTCTTTCTCTTCCATTAGTTGAGATATTTTTGTTAGTTTTTCCCCATTCTGAGGAAACTCCCTTTAAAATATGTACCATTTGCCGAATGCGCTCTTCCACTACACACTTTGCAACACTTTATGCATTTAACGATTGAAATAGGTAACATTTGTTGCCATCGAAAGAGCACGAAGTAAACAGACACAGTGATTATATTCGTGATGTCCAAAAGCTAGATCAAGATGGTGTACATATGATAATGGGTTCCTTCAATCGAAGTGGACTATAAACCATTGTCAGCACCATGACCCTAACACGTTTATTTATACAGATTCACACGAGAAAAAAACCCTGTAATATTCAAAGAACACGTGAATCAAGGGAAAAGAGATACAAATTAACGTTCACTTAAAATTTATGGAGTTTGTAAGCCTCAGGAAAAACCTCTCTCGGCAAAGAGTTCCAAATTTCAGATGTTCTATTGAAAAAATATCCCTGAACAAGTCCAACAGATCTACAAAACAACAAGAAAAGGAGTGGGGATCCTGTACTAGTCGGGTCACTTGTGTAGATACTGCCAAGGGTGGAACGATTGACGACAATCCAGAAGAGCACCTACCGTGAAAATATCTATAGAAGAGCGACAAGTCTCCGATCTTCCTACGATGCTCCAACAAAGTGAGCGAGTCTGTGAGGGAAGAATCACCAACAAGACGGATTGCCTTTCTTTTGATAGAATCAAGAAGCCTCAATGAATGTTTTGGTGCGGAGTCCCATACATGAGAACCATATTCCAAGACAGGCCGCCGTATCTGTGCCTTGAAGATCATTGAAAGCTTATGAGAAGTGAAGTGTTTCTTCGAACGAAATAGAAATTCAAGCTTCTGAAAAACATCCTTGGCGGGCGATCTGACATGGTGTTCCCATGAGGGCTCATTACTGATCGTTATTCCGCATCAAGATACTTGACTTTGTAAAAATAGTTACACCTGGCATCTGAATACTAGATATACGTTCGCTCTCCAATTTGAACTCATTCATGATGAAAAACAATAAACTCTTTCTGTAGAGTCAGAGTTGATATGGGTAATAAATTCGTCATCAGCTCTATCTCTCTTACAATTCCCCATAGGTAATTCAGAAAGTGACATTTCGATTTCAACGAAACGTTCATTCGAACAATACATTTGAATACGACCCAATGTGGGAGCGGACCAGAAAAACCTCTAACAGGCCGTGAATTATAAAGGACTTTATCATTCTCGCGCAACCTGAATTTGTAAAATTCAAAACGAATGAATAAATTACGGTATTAACGTGAACAAATCCAGGCATGATCCTATTTAACAAACAACACATCCGAATATAACAAATGCTATGTGTAGGTAGGTGTAAACGTGTCCAAAATCCAAATCCTTCCGTACTCAGAATATTTATAAGCTGTAATGGACTTCGTAGTACGGTGGAAAGTTGGTAGGGCTTCACAATGTTTTAACAAAATAATGTGTTTGGACATGGAACATACAATTGCGGATTCGTTGTTGTGTACTTGGCAATAATTTTCCATGATGTCCGTTGTTTCACTCTCAAAATCACCGGATTAACATGATTGGGGTGGGAACTAACAATGAAATATATCCTTCAATAGTCTGTTTGATGGTCATTATTTTGTGGTGAATAAATCTTCTCTTCTAAGTTTTTTGGGTTTCTAACCTACCACAATCTGAAAAAATAGGTATCAATATTGGAATCTATACCAGTGTAGAAGGGTAGACTTCTATCTACCCCGTCGAGTGTCGATAGATCCCGTAAAAGCCGTGAGTGATATAAAATAAAGTTTCCTATCGTATCACATACGAGTTTTTCCTAATTTTGATAGAGGATATTAATTCTTCTACTTTCGTCAGTGATGCCTTTCACAATTTTTTAAATTGACCGAAATCAGAATTGAATTTTTGCTTAGGAAAAAAAATACGAAACAGCAATTAGGGAGAGATCAGGTTCACTGAAAAATACGGATAAGAAGACAAAAATCGCTTATGGAACTGTGAAATGCGGAAAGAATTCAATATGCTTGTCTATTCGAAAAAATATGAAAGAGAATTTTGTGTCGTTTTTCAGTCCTGAGGAAAGAAGTCATCTGAGAGTGCAGACGCTACAAATATTTCAATGTAATAATATCAGTCTTCGAAGGAGTTTCGAAGGATATCAAGCAAGTGACAAGGTGAAGCCTATAGCGCAAAGTTTATGTGACACTTTCGATATTGTTGAGATGCAATGATTATCTGAAGTGTTCGTAGAAAGGCAGAAATGAACCTCCTCCACATTATAAACAAGGGTACATAAGGATACTATGCCAAACGATATCAAATCAAGACAATAAATGTGTTCGAAATCCTCATAATTAATAACTGGGATATTGAGGGTTCAGGTTTTGTTGAGATGATGAGATTGTCATCATACAACTATTTCAATACTTTAATGAGCTGAAACTTTTCCTAGAGATCAATTACCCTTACACCAAACTGATATTTTTGCACTCGACTTGCGTTTTGCTAACAAGGTTAGCATCTTCAGGAGAAGAAAATTGATACTAATCCAAAGCTAGGGTTAGTTGTTCATATAAAGTTCTTTGGTCCGATATGGACTTCGTTTGTTACTGTAAATATTTATTCTAATTAATTTCTCGATAATGAACTCACTACCTGCAGGTTCCGTCATCTGTAAGTATTGATTACTCTGATTACTTCCTCAACAATAAATTGAGAAGTGGGCTGAAAGGGATAGGTCCCTTGTCACCATTCATGCTGATTTTACATTTTGCTATCTCGAGACTCTCACATGCATCGAGTAGTGTTGTGTCATGCATATGCTTGATCAGTTTCCGTGCTTTCACCAATTTTGTTGTGGTCATTGTCTAGAGCGTGTTGGGCGACACTGGATTCTTCTACCCTTCCGTATTTTATGTGTGCAAAATTCTCTTTGAAACGGGTTTTAATAGCTCGTCGGCTCTGGCCGATGTACTTGTTGTTGCAATCTTGACAACTGATCTCGTAAATTCCCAACTTTTCAGAGTTTTCTAGTTTGTCTTTTGGGTTACAAGAAGCTGTTGTAATTTTTTTTATGCAACTGTCATATTTACTTTGTCGAATATCTGTTGGAGTCCTCTAGTGTATTGAGGTTCATTTGGAATTACTATAAACTTTTCGTTTCTCTCATCTTTTTGAAAAATCGAAGATTTACGAAGTGTTTCCCTGAATTAACATTTTCTAATTATCTTATCAACTATCTCAGGGTTGAAACCGTTCACTTCAGCTACGTACCTAATCATTCTCCTTTCATTGTCGTACTTATTTTTTTTTAAGGAAAAGTTATTAACCTATCGACGAGAAATTGTAGTGTCTCCATTTTATGTTGTGGACAATGATTTGAGTCATTTGGAATGTATCTGAATGTGTTCGTGTCTTTCCTGTGAATGTCAAATTCAATTCGTTCCTTATAACCAATACATCTAAAAATGGCAACTTTCGTTCTTTTTCCACTTCGCACGTGAATTTTATACTATTACATCTGCTGTTCAGTGATGTGATGAAGTATAGATCAACCAAAAAACCTTTGTTGAGATTCAATAAGCTAGCTATCCAGTACCACAGACTTTTTTCAAAACTGATAGAGACAAACATTTTTAATGAACCTAGGCTCGCCCGCTTTTCTCCGACTTGATTTACACATACTATCAATTGTCACAGAATTTTTAATTCAATCATGATGTTATATCATTCCTGAATAGTGTTAGTGGAAAAATTTTCATGATCGGTTCGATATTTTCGAAGAGTACTCCTACAAAAATACATACGAACAAGGTCACAAACGAACCTCTTTATAACATAAAGTATAGATTGAAGTAAGGCATTCTGCATTTCCATAAATTTTGGGAAGTACTGCTTTATATAAACGATGAGATTGAAACCTTTGGTGTGAAAGTTGAAACTTTTTGTAGAGATAAATTACCCTAACATCAAACTGTTATCATTTGCACTCGACGCGCGTTTCACTAACAAGGTTAACATCCTCAGGAAAGAAAGTTGATACTGACTACAGTAATTTTCAATTCTTTATATCACTCATATAGTGAATCATTGCTTATCTTTCCCGATCTTTCCCGACATTTGGAAAAAAGGTAAGGTCATACCACTGCCGAAAAAAAAAAAGATCCCTCGGGTCTTGGTGAGTTGAGACTAATCACCATACCACACATAATCTCAAAGATACTGGAGCGGGAGGTTGAAAAGCAGATCAGGAAGCATCTACAAAAATAGGATATTTCACCATGTACTCAATCAGGTTTTATAATCACTGATGACATATTAAAAGAACTTGATGACAAAAACTGTGGAACTTTGGTATTGCTTGACTACAGCAAAGCTTTTGATATGATCAATCATAGTATATTATTCTACATCTTTCACTACATTGGATTTGGCGTTTCTGCAATTAAATTTTTCGAAAGCTACTTTACAGGCCGGAGTCAGAGAGTTCTCTACTCTGGAAATACATCAGAAAAGGGTCTCATATATCGTGGTGTCGCACAGGAGTCGATTCTTGGACCTTTAGTTTATACCATCTATACATGTAACTTTCCTTCAATAATGAAGAACTGCTCAATTCACATGGACGCCGACGATACGCAAGTGTATAAGTTTTTCAAAAAATCCCAAGTTATAGAAGCAGAAAATGAAATCAATACCGATCTTTCATCGTTGATGGAATCATCTGAAAAACATGATTTGATTATTAACCCAAATGAGTCAAATGCATTGTATTTTGGAGAAATTACACCTAATGACTTGTAAATCAAAATTATGATGTAGTTATTCCAGTATGCAAAAGAGCAAAAAATTTAGGCGTAATAAAAAAAAATCTGCGTTTTACTGATCACGTTTCAAGTATTCTTCAAAAATCGTATGGACAACTTGAAATATTATATGCTAATCGACACTTTCTGAATAAAAAACTGAAAACTGATCTTTGTGAAGCCTTAGTTCTATCACATACCAACTACTGTGATTTCGTGTACCGGCCTTACCTAACTGTTCGGGCTAGTTGTCGGATTCAAAAAATTCAAAATTCTTGTTTTAGATTCATTTTTGGAATACGAAAGTTTGACAGAATATCACATACATTACCTCAATTACAATAGCTTAACATGACCAACAGGAGAAGATTACACTCCTTGTGCCTCTATCACAAGGTAATAGTTCATGCTACACCTTCATATTCAGTTGAGAAAATAAAATACCGAACAGATGTTCATAATATAAATTTCACAATATCACAATTCCTTATCATCTTACAGAATTATTTGAAAGAAGTTTCTCATACCAGATTTCTAAGGAATATAATAATAATAATGGTGAATGAAGACGTTTATTATTTAAAAAAAAAAGCTCAAGTTGAAAAACACTGTAAAGTGACACTTCGCCTCTTCATCAATTGTAACAATGGTGAATAAAGACACTTACTATCATTATTATAATTATTAATCTACCAATTGAACTGAAACGGACAATGAATATGGCTAAATGCGAGAAAGAACTGTTTGAAGAAATTTATAATGAACAAATAATGCAGTTAAATTAATCTGTTAATGGTTTCTGTACCCTCTCAGAAGAAAAAAAAATCTATTATATTATTATATCTATTGTATATTTTTGTTACATGTCTATAGCAATGTGCATCACTATTACCCTCTCTCTCTATGTTTATAATGATTTTTCAATGCAGTGTTTCGACTAAAGTTCATGTGGTAGAACAGTTTATACTGAACATGCGCCTTTTATCCAAAATGTGACGTTACGACGTATTTATTATTATTATGACTTTCTTCTTCTATTACAATTATCGGGTAATTGTTCTCATTTGGGTAATAAAGTACTATGCATATGAATATACAGTTGTTAGCAAAACGCGCGTCGAGTGCAAATGATCACTTTGGTGTTGGGGTAATTGATCTCTACCAGAAGATCCAGCCGTTTCATCTGTCAAAATTAGAAGAAATATTTCCGAAAATGGGCTTGCAGTGATCCTAATATAACGAGCACCACCAATAATTCTGATTAACCTCTTTCTCAACTCGAAAACTCACTACTTTTCAAACCAGTTTCTCATACCGAATCCCCATATCAGCTCGAGAAACAAAAATTCAAAGAAACATTCACGTCAATGAAATTAACGACGACTTGTTGATAATAATAGAATGGGTTAACATGAACTTGGTGGAATTTAATGCTACGAAAACCCAGGCATGTCTCTTCTCAAAAAAAGCCGATCTATCATCTAAAATTCAGATGTCAAAAGTAACTATTCCTACAAAATCAAGTATCTCGATGCTAGGAATTACGATCAACGATAATCTCTCATGGGAAAACCATGCGAGATCGATCGATAAAAGTGCTTCCCAGAAACTTTGATTTCTATGTCGTGAAGAAATTCTTCACTCTTCGTCAGCTCCTAATGATCTACAAAGCTCAGATACGACCTGTCATGGAATACAGCTCTCATGTGTGGAGTTCGGCCCCAAAGCATTCATTGAGGCTTCTCGATTCTATTCAGAGAAAGGCAATGCATCTTGTTGACCAGAGTGACATCTAGACTGGTATGGGAATGCCGCAAGAAACTGAAAAATCTAGCAGACCATAATAGACTAACGCTAAAATGGGTCCCAGGTCACTCAGGTATCACAGGCAATGAAAGAGCTGATGAGCTTGCAAGGCAAGAATCATCGACACTATATACTCTAACCGAATCAGCAGTGGGGGTACCCAAAACGATGGTACGGAATCACATGAGGAATTGGGTGAGAACAAAACACAGAGATTACTGGAAAAATCTAGCTAGCAACGCTCACGGGAGAACTTTCATAAAAGGACCGTTGAAGAAAAAGACTGAAGACCTGCTTCAGTGTCACAGGAATCAGATAAGGATTATAACAGGGCTACTGACTGGACACTGTTCATTCAAAGGACACCTGAACAAGATAGGGCTGTACAACGGCGACCTTAGCTGCAGACAATGTAACAAAGGGACGGAGACAGCTCGACACGTACTCTGCAAATGTGAGGCTCTGGATCACAAAAGGCAACAAATATATGGTAAACCAACTCTGGATCCAGAAGAATATGACAAACACCCAGCAATCAACCCGCACAAACTTGTGCAGGGGACAGGGCTTTTGGAATGGGTGTCATAAAATATAGGGAAGCAAAGCGTAATAAGCCCTAGAGGCTGAGGTGCTTTCCAGAGACCTGGTTGTGAAACACAGGTCAGACGGCTTCATGGAAAGAAAATAAAAAATCTCTCATGGAAAAACGATGTGAGATCGATCGCTGAAAGTGCTTCCCAGAAACTTGGATATCTATTTCGTGAAGAAATACTTTCACTCTTCGTCAGCTTCTGATGATCTACAAAGCTCAGATACGACCTGTCATGGAATACAGTTCTCATGTGTGAGTTTCGGCACCAAAACATTCATTGAGGCTTCTCGATTCTATGTAAAGAAAGGCAATTCGTCTTGTTGGTGATTCTTCGCTCACAGACTCGCTCACTTCATTGAAACATCGTAGAAGGGTCGGAGACTTGTCTCTCTTCTATAGATACTTTCACGGTCGATGCTCTTCCGAATTGTTATCTATCGTTCCACCCTTGGCAATATCTACACGGATGACTCGACGAGTTCAGAATTCCCACCCCTTCGTTGTTAATTTGGAAACCTTTCGAACCTCTCTTGCTCAGGGATCTTTTTTCAATAGAACAGATGAGCTTTGGAACTCCTTGTCGAAAAAGGTTTTTCCTGAAGCTCACAAACTTTAGAAATTCAAAGTGAATGTTAATTCGTATCTCCTGTCCCTTGATTCACGCGGTGTTCTTTGAACATTACAGGGCTTTCCTTTCGTGTGAATCTGCATATGAAAAAAAAAGGAAAAATATGCCTAGTCACCCTCCAAGGAAAAAAATTTGAATAAATGTGAATATAATGTCAACCGCTGCCATAACCCAACAAATCCCCGAACCGACCGTGCTACCGAGCCAAGTGCATTTCATTTAGCGGTGAATTATCGGGGGATAACAAAGTGTCCCGGTCGCGGCAATACATCACTAAAGATGTGACAGAACCGACTGGCCGTTCCGTGATGCAACGCTCCGGGATTCGACCGGACCCGCACAGCATCTCCTAATGGACCACTCTATAAAGATAATAAATGAAAGAAGATGAAATGGCCGTCAAAGCGGATGACGCCCATGCGAAAAAACGTCGTTCCACTTGCCAATAATAATTTGAGGGCTCAGCTGACGGTCGCACAGGACTTTTAGAGGATGTTTCCCGTCGAGTTAAAGCCCCGGGTCAACGCTGGAGGAAATGAAGTGAATCGGTCGATCGATCTGAAACGAAATTGTGGGTGGTGCGTTTTCTCCACAGAGTGTACGAACTCCATCCAGAAATATACTTTTTTACATTCCCACCCGAAAATATGTTGATTTCTTTACATCAATTATGACAATTCAAACTTGAATCCATAAACTAGTAACCCGGTCAAGTTAGACATAAGAACAGTGATAAAATAAAAAAAATTCAGACAGAGCCAAATTTTGGTGAGAACCTTGGGTTTACCACAAAGAATAAAAATTCAAAAGTCCCCAAAAATCCTATGTGTGCTAAAAAAGTTATTCGGGATCAAATGTCAAATTTTCAGGTTTTTCATTTTTTCCCGAAAATGATGGGTTTTGTTAAAAGACTACTTTAGACCAAAGTTGTAGATCCCAAAATTTTCTACAAAACTTGTCTCAACATTTTTTCCTCAAGTATCACCTTTTCTAAGATATCGCAATAGTAAATGTCACATTTGTGCCTCTATATACTATTAAAAAAAAGAATTACTCAAATTCATAAATGTGGTGACGACCTTGGGCTATTCTCTTTTTTGAAATCAACCACTCCACTTCGAGCATGGACTTTTTCCTTCGTCTTCATACTATAATGAGAAAATATATATATTTGAAAGATAATCAGTCGAGAATTCCCTCTACCCGCATGGCTTGAATAACATCTGGCTATTTATTGCCCTTCTGCTGTCGTTCGCGTACTTCAGCGTGGCCATATTCAGTAGAAATCTACTATTACGGTAGTTTTTCAATAGAAAGCCAGAGGCTGGCCTGAACAAATTGTTCATTTTTAGAATATTTGACTTAAAGCCAGTCTTCAAGCATCCCCATGAATATTTGTTTTATTCGTACTTTCCTCGTACTAGGAGTTGGGGCCATGCGGATATGCTCTTGGTTAGTACCTAGTCTATGGGCAGATGGCGCAGCAACGGCTATTTTGCTAGTTGTTTGTATCAGCCTAGGTCTAGGGAAGATACTCTACTCGAGTATGATTTTTAATTATGGGAAGTCATCGACTTATGTTGATGATGGCACTGCCTTGCACTGACGAGAGGCCAAATAGCCCGAAACCGGTCTGCAAGTGTGTCCCGTCCCAATAATTGGAAATCAATTCTGGTGGTGTATCGCCAAGAGCATATGTGGAATTTCTTCTGTGAGGAATCCCACAGTAACACCTGTTGGATGTAATCCAATGCCCTTCGTGGTATTAGCCAGGGGAGTAGTTGTTTTCTAATAGGTGTTAGTCCGTCAACCTACAGTGTAGGTGAGTTGAGGCTGGCCTGAACAAATTGTTCATTTTTAGAATATTTGATTTAAAGCCAGTCTTCAAACATCCCCATGAATATTTGTTTTATTGAGAAAGTATATTCCTCAGAACGGACCATTAATAATACAGGTTGAAAACAATAGTTGCCATCTTCATCAACAATATTCAATGATCGTTGTAATTTTACAGGATATGAAGAAATCGACATTGAATTCTTTTCCTAACCTGAATGAGACTCGAGTGTAATAAGCTAGAGAAGTATGTCCACACTGAAAGATGTCTCTCTCTATACTGTTTTTCCACTCAGTCAGATTATTTTAATCAGTTTGACATATCAAGAGACATTTCACGTGTATGAATGGAGACTGGGTACAAAATTATAATGAAAGGACCATCGGAAGAGAAAAAATATATTGAGTGTAAGAAATTATTTCACATACAACATAAAATGTTGAGTTAGTCGGATATGGACCAGGTGTCACTGATGAATTTTTTAGACCAAATTTTTACATTCTGCCTTTGGAACAGGAAGAAATTGAAGGTGAAACGAAACATGCAAAAAATTACGCGCAGCCAGAATTTGCCTCGTTAATTTCAACAATAGTTTGCATTGAAGCTATTTTACAGGCTGCATTTGTTACAGATTGAACCATGTCAGAAATAAAACTGATTCAAATAATACAGGTTGGCTCAAAACTTGACCAAATGGATTGCGAAAAAATTCAATCGAAATAACCAGCTTTTCACAGTATGCCCATTCAACTTGAAGTTGTTCCATTGTGAGATTGACGATTGTTCATAGGACATTTCCTTATAATGTATAGGCAAGATCTGGAATTCTGAAGCGCGTGATTTTTCAACAGATTCTGATTTATTTCAGCTTCGGATATATCTTTTTCTAAAGGCAGAATGCAAGAAATCAGTCCAGAAAATCTGCCACTGTCATGTCGCTTGATCTAATTATTGAAATCAGTAGACGAGTGAGCTGGCACTGGTGATTAGGTACCTGGCCATGATCCAGAGTTTGTGAATTTGATTCCCCAACGAAGCAGATATTTATCTATTTGGAATTTTTTTCTGGCGTATTGGAGAATGACCCTGCCACATTTCATAGTTGATAGGATAACAAATGACCTTGCTACAAGAAAATTTCACCAATCGAAGACAATCGTTTTGAGGAAGAGTGAAGCGTCGATACCTAATAATGCCTGGGATAGGAAGTGCTACAAGTTATTGATGGTCATAGAGTTTTTTGCGGGTAGCATTTTGAGTTTTTTGCAAGTAGCATTTTTTCCTTTACTCTGATGAACTAATTTCCACTTAATAACTGAGCAGTCGAAAGTGACATCAATACATGGAGGGTACAGGAAAAAACCGTCACTTTTTGTTACATTCAATCTGGAGGCATTTTCAAGGTTATATTCACTTTTGTGATGAAACGTGCTTGTAGATTGAACTATTGAGATATGTTAACTTGTCGATAGGCTTTAGACATGTGCGCACTAATTCCGGGAAAATATGAAAATAAAACCCTGACTTATCCTTTTTTTCAAAATCTTATTCGCGTATCTGACACATCCAGAATCAAAGTGAACAGTGTGAGTGGACCTAGTTTTTAGCTTAACGGTGTGCAATATTTTCAAAATAGTCCTGCGGTATCTCGGCACCCAATTCAATATCATTGTTATCAGTATTTTCCATTTTTGCATGATTCCACGGTGCTCAACCTTAGGAAATTCAGAATATTATTGAACCCTTAGTTGTTTGAATACGATGGAAGTCGACTGCAGATCCCGAGTATCATATCGCAATATAGAAATGACTTAGACGATCCTTCCTCTGTACCGCATAGACTTTTTTCTTGCAGGGGTTATTTCTGGTTGGTTGTTACAGCAGGCCGAACCTCTTTTTCCCTGTTTGGTATTCTCAGAGGAAAGCTCTTTTGATAGGCTACCATCTGCGCGCTCTATCTCAAAACTCGTGAATGATTTACTTAGCCGGTATTTCTCTTATACCCTTCATATTCGTGCCACTATTTTCAGTTTTCCAAGCTGCATTTATTGTATTAAGGCGATTGATGGTCACGTTTCCATGACATCACACATCTCCATTAAAAACAATCAGTTAGTAAATTCAACATATTATATTATAAAGATGTCTGTGACTGATTCAGGCGTCGATAAGTAAATAACTCATCGATTCCTTTTGACTAGCGAACAGTAACTACACCGTTTCAAAAACAGATACCGTAAATAACCAAGAGAGTTGGAGAGTGCATAAAGCATTATTGGTAACATTATCCACTACTACTGAAATCAGATACAAATCACATCACACCTACCTTCCTACCTTTGGAAAATCCTCTCACCCAACCCATCTAATCTTCGAATTGTTGTTTCACACCCCTTCTTTATCATCAACTAGTCGCTATACATTCAAACTCGCTCTTCGGAACGATGGGAGCGTAACTCTCCAATAATAATCATAATGGATATTTAACCCCAACACCATTAACCGATCCTACATAAGGCCAATATTGAACTTGGCTATAATAAGAATGAGCCCCAGGATTCGCAAACATTTCTGCTGATCATGTTTCAACCTCAGGATTAGTGTTGGCCATTATTGGTTTGTGATATGGGTTCTGGATGGCTGTAAGCCGTTGAAGATCGATTTTGTTTGGTCAATGGCCCCATTATCATCCCAAAAGGATACGAAGGTTAGCGCGAGGCAGAAGGGACAAAGGTTGTACAATGAGATGAGCAATGATGTTGATGGAAATGAGTATATTGAATTTCATTCGTTTTCACTGAATAACTCAAGAAACTCAACTGAGCCTTATGGTATATGTCAGAATCAACAATGATAGAACAAACTCTTTCGGGAGAGACATTCCTACTATAGGCCAAGCAATAGAGATATTGTCCTTGGCAAAAATACTATCTGGAAGCCGCAGGTGCCATCCCGTGCAGGACAATCCGTAGTTTATTCCCACCATGTCCTCTACTAGAAAATGCCATTTTTTCATTTGTTATGAACAATACACAAAAAAAATGTTTGTATTGTACAATGGAAACTATTGAAGCAGTGTTAACGGTGAAGCGCAGGTCATCCGGGTGAAATTTGAAAAATAGATTCGGAAAGTAGACGTGAACAGTAACAAAACATCTATCCTGATTTTTCGATAAAACGTGTTCAAGTGTATTGAAATAGTGAGAACATGAGGGAAAACGGGCGACGGCGTGTAAGCGGTCGAATGGTGGGATCGAGGAGTCCTTACTAACCGCCGAGAGCTTGTAATTAATATAATTTGTACATAACATGATGAAATAAATATATCTTTTTTTTATATGCAGATTCACACTAAAGGGTAGCCCTGTAATGTTCAAAGAACACCGCGCGAATCAAGGGACAGAGAATATGAATAACAATTACTTTGAATTTCTGAAGTACCTATGTGAGCCTCAGGGAAAACCTCTCTCAAGCTCAGCTATTCTATGAAAAAAGATCCCTAAGCAAGAGAGGTTCGACACGTCTCCAAATTCACAACAAAGGGGTGGGAGTTCTGTACTCGTCGAGTCATCCGTGTAGATATTGCCCAGGGTGGAATGATTGATAACAATTCAGAAAGGCACCGACTGTGAAAATATCAATAGAAGGGAGACAAGTTTCCGACCCTTCTACGATGTTCCAATGAAGTGAGCGAGTCTGTGAGCGAAGAATCACCAACATGACGGATTGTCTTTCTCTGAACAGAATCGAGAAGCCTTAATGAATTTTTTGGTGCCGAACCCCACACATTGAGAACTATATTCGAAGACAGGTCGTATCTGAGCCTTGCAGATCATTGGAAGCTGACGAGAAGTGAAGTATTTCTTCGCACGAAATAGAAATCCAAGTTTCTGGGAAACACCTTTAGCGACCTTTCTCACATGTTTTTTCCATGAGAGATTATTACTGATCGCAATTCCCAGCATCGAGATACTCGACTTGGTAGGAATCTGAATACTAGATGATCATAGATCGGCTTTTCTTGAGAAGAGACATTCCTGGGTTTTCCTAGCATTAAATTCCACCAAGTTTATGTTACCCCATTCTATTATTTTTAACAAGTCATCTTTGATTACATTAACGTGAAAATTTAATTTTTTTTTCTCGAGCTGGTATGGGGACTCTGAAGAGGAACTAGTATGAAGAGTACTGTCGTCCGCAAAACTATGTAATGAACAAGATGTTTTTCTGAACAAATCATTGATATGGAGCAGAAACGAAGTGGGGGCCAGAACTGAACCCTGTGGAACACCTGCATTTATTGGGAGACTATCAGATGGTACTCCATCAACAATCATATACAGAGACCTATCAGACAAAAAACTCTTCAATGAAGCACACAACTGTGGCGGCACACCATAAGACAGCAGTTTAGAAAGGAGACCCCGTATTTATTGAATTTGAAGAAGCATATAATTTCATCCATATTGTCGAAGAAGTCGATGCTGAAGGTCGCTATGAAGGTTTGTGAAATCATAAATATTGAGAAGTAGAGTGAGCTCAGTTTATCTGAAGAGTGAGTTGGGAGTATACAGACGAAGACGAAGAAAACTGCAGTATTGGAGAGAACACACGTGAAATAAGTTTTGATGAGAGCTCGCGAAGATTATTTGATTATTAATGTAATAATATGTCGTAACTTTTCAGACAGTTCAGATATTGAAATTTAATATTCAGGTTGCACAAATGATGGAAGTGTCTAGTGCCTGTCGATGCAGAGTGAATTGACTAATTTAAAAAAAGTAATGTTAAAGACAGAGGCGTATATCTGCTTGTTTCGATACCAGATAGACTGTTATCTCACGAAAATAACAATTATAGAGCTCAAAAGCTTGAGCCAGAGGAATCCAAGGTTTTCCTCGAATTAACAAAGAGACACATCCTTCGATTCTTCAGATTCATCAGAATCTTCGACAGGTCCCAAACGTTCTGAAACTGATAAAAAATACTCTTTATGAATGGAAATGAAGTGGAATATGATGATATGAAGAACGAAATGTCTATTAACATAACTGTTGTTATCATCAATGAATAAGTGAAATGTGATTGATTCGAAATCGTATTTTTCATTATTCCATTACTGGTTGAAGTTTTACATTATATTGCTCATAAGTTTGGAAAGAAAACAATTATAGGGTGATTGTGGATAACATTTTTTTATATAGCACTCTCTATAGAAACAACGGATGCGCAATAATCAAAAAGTATCAATTGAAGATGAACAATGTGATTGGATTAAATATGTTCAAGAATCAACATAATCCATTGGTGAGACCTGTATAACTTCGAAATATTTTTGTATAAAATGGTGTTCTGTAAATGGATTGTTCATCTTTCATAGTGAAAATGGAAGTTAAATACCTGTTGCATAAATCCACTATAGAAAAATGAACTGAAAAAGATATACTTGACATAGGTACACTCTTCTGAATATTCCTCAATGAATGTTAATAGCACAACAATTCTTGAATGATCTGAGGATATTGCATGAGGTATATGTTTACAATGTTATTTTTTCAAATTCTCCGACACATATGCTGAACACTTTTCTTATTAAATGTTCTAGTAACGACATTCTTGGGTTATGCTGGAGACATTCTGCAAAGGATATACCTAGACAGACGTCTACGGTATACGCTTGAAACATATGTCATTTGGGATGTTGCAATCGCCAAGGATTGAATATTATTTCCTCAACAATTATTTGGAGAAATGATATATGATGTACAAGAAAAGATAGTTTGTGATGTTGATTTCAATAAATTGTAGTTCTAAGTGAGCCTTGCCGTCAAACGAACAACACCAAACTTCCAACCAATGTCATTAGTAGTCAATGTCATTCGCTTCCTCCTTTTGACATGCCAATCATATCTTATGAAATTCAGTTATGTTCTACGAGAAATGCTACAAATGAGCAGTGATAAGATCAGTCACCGTAATATTAGCGACTTTTCTGACGATAAAAATGGACTAGTCATGAGTGAGAGAGACCTACCCAACTAACATTTTTAGTTATAATTACGTTAATCTTACCTTCGATCAGGTCGGCGACCTTTCTGAAAGAAGACTAGATTACGTAATTTTTACCTTGTAATTACCAATGTGGGGAAAAAATTCGAAGTAATTTGGACGTCGTTGGAATATTTGGACAGGTAGTACAGGCCTTGAATATTCAACTTCAAAGTATAAATAATTTATTAGTAGAAACCTTAGTTGATTACTGGAAAGTAATCACCAGTAAATCCCCTTCAAATTCCATAAGCCACTTTAGAGCATGTAAGAAATTACACCTATTTTCTCCTTCAAAAATGACCCAACCGTCGCAAGGATTGGGGCGGTTTGAATTCTGGTATTATTTAGGGTATAATTTACGAAGCAAATGTCATCATAACCCAACGAATGTTTTGATATTCTCTCTTGGTGAATATTTTCCTAAATGTGACTAGATATAAGCCCTCACGGTCAGGGAATATATGAAGGTTATTTAATAGGTCTAATAGTTCAATTATTGACTTGATTTCATACCGTAAGAAGAAGAATATTGACTTATAGGTACATTTCAAAAATTACGCCATATTTAATTGGAATATCTGTTTTACCCATCAATAAATATCGATGATATATTGAATTTTAGGGTATTCTGACGATTTATTTCTGAATAATGGCTGCATATGACATTTCAATCCATAAATTTGCTAAAAGAGTGTTTTTTGGAGAAAAAAATTTAAACATGTGCAATCAATCTAAATTATTTTTGCATCAAATCGCATATTCAAAGAGGCCCGTGAATTTTATGAAGGTAAGAACCATCATTTTACAGAAAATTTCGCGCCGCAAGGAGAATATTGTTGAGGAGAGAGCATGTAGCTACCGTATGACAATAATTTTCATATTCCCATACTTTTTGTCAGCATTTTATGTACACCATAGCTGATTCGTTGTGGGAACCAAATTATGAGAAGTTGAGATAGAGATAATATGTATATACTTCTGCTATTCATATAAAGAAACCTTTCTTTGTTTACTCATTCGTCCAAGGGAATAATTGGTAACAGAAAGGTTGATATAAGCTTGATATTTACTTATTTCTGACCAATTTCATGTCAAAATTACTCATTTTTACCCTCAACCAGTAATATCCTTTTTTTAGACATTTCTCCCCGGCATGTGGAATAACTGTCCTAAAATGTTAGTTGGGTACGTCATAAAAAGTTAGGTTCTGTAGCTGATAACATGCCTCGTAATATTTTTGGATACTGTTGTGAATTGTGAATCCGTAGTTATTAAAGAGATTCGAAAGTTTCTCGGGCGAAACTGAGTATCTCTGGCTTTTGTGTCTGTTCGGTGTGTGACATGTATAACTATGTTGGTGTGCTTACGTTAGCGGGGATTTTGACACTTCCCAAATTTGGACGACGAGAATGAAGTTACAATCGATAGAATTGGATGAGGTAGGGAAAGTACCAATCGATCGATAGAGTTCTTCCTGACCTCGTGTTCTTCCAGGTGAACAATCGGTCCTTTTTGAATCTGAAAGTAGGTTAGAAATAAGCATATTTCCGAATAATTGTGACTCAAACCTATTCTCCGGTTGAATCGTGTTTACAAACACGACCAAGCTAATTGGGCGTTCCCCTACATCTCCATCGAGAAGCAACAAACGAATGATAACAGGGAATGCAAATGAGAACAAGAATGATGGGATTTCAGGCAGACGATCTACGGAAAGAAGTCATCATTGTGTATTTTGAATGCAGGATCGTATCGGTTTCCATGGCGACGTAAAAAGCTCCTGCAGCTCGAAAAGAACGTAGGTAGAGTCGACAAACAATTATTCCAGGCCGTTACACACTATTTCGTTTCCAATGAAGATGTTCGAACGCTCCGTACTCCCAGTTCAAAGAATATTATTTCATAAAGGCAGTTTTCAGTGGAATTCAGACATGATCTTATATTACAGTCAGCATTTCAAACATAATTGGAATGTCAGTGAATTACCAGCAGTAATAGCCCAAGGATACCGATGATTTCGAAATAATTGACAGCTATGAAATCAACAATTTGAAAGAATCCCAATGTCTGATGATGATCGGATAGAGTACTATATTTCTCCTCTAATGAACAATGCAGGATTCTCCACAGAAGAAATTCCTGCATATATGCTTTCGGCGACAAGAGTGCCCTGATTGAAATAGGCAAGATTTTTGTTATGTCATAAATTGATCCTAAACATCTTGTTGACGTAAGAAGAAATATAAATAGGCTTGAAAATCACTCTATCATGGCGGTTGGAGGTGACAGTTCTGTTATTGTTGCTGAGCTAAACAAGCTCAAAAAATGTGAATTAATCGATATTATCATAACAAGTAAAATACAAAGTTCTGAATAGTGATTTAGTAACAAGTTACCTAAAAAAATATAGGTTTCCATCTAAACCAAGACATCGTTCACCCAACCTCAAAATTTAGTGAATCAACCACATGTGAAGAAGCAACAACAAGAGTTAATATTCTTCAGGAACAACTGTTTGTGTTGCAAAAACTAAATACACAAATGGAAAAACATCTAGGTGAACAGGAAGATCTCATAATGATTTTGAAACAAATGAGTAATTTCAACTTCACAAAACAATCAGAGCCATCTCCAAACGGTCAAACGAAGCATGATGGTGAGCCGAAAATATCGCAGTATACAAATATCGCTATCAGTAAAAACAGTCTTCCTTCATCTTCGCAAAAAAGTCAATCGATCTCGACCAACAAAAACCTCTGTCCACGCCAGAAACAAAAACAAGAAAAAAACACTCTTGCTCAAATGGAAACAGCTGTTGAGAGTGCATTGACTTCGAATGAAATCAATAAACCAATCAAAAAAATCGTAATTGGTACGAATAAATCAACGCATCATATAAAAACTGTTCCAAAACAGGGGTACCTGCACGTGTGCAGAATTCATCCAGATATGAGTGTAGCAGATATGAACGCATTTTTGAACGAAACATCCCCTGAAATTCAGTTCCAATGCGAAGAATGGAATAAGACAGATAATTATGTTTGATTCAAGGTTTCTTTTCCCCTCATTCATGTGGATAAGGTGTACAACTCAAGCATTTGCCTGAGGGTGCAGCTATCCAACGTTTCAAATTCAAAAGGACGAATTTTCAGCACGGAAGGGACCTGCAACACCCCAGCACGTAGCTGAAAAGGAAAGTTTGATGAATGTGCAGTCTTCAGGTAATAAACTCTCGCAGATTGAGTATGTCAACAGTGAAAAAAATCCGGATTTTTTATGTCTAACTTAGCACTGGATGGACAATGGAAAAATTTCATGTTTAAATATCCAAAATTATACTTTGTTAGCCAAATATTGTAGAGAAAAATCTCAACACGGCGGTTCAGTTATTTATGTGAGAAACAATACAGCTTCTGATTGTTATGCACTTTCCATCAAATTCTCAGGAGAGATATGTTTCGAATGTTCGGCTCTGGGTTTTAGAGGTAAGGACATTGTGATCTTATGCATTAATTGAATTGAACTGGCCGATACTTGATGAAAATCCATATTAACAAAAATATATTACAGTTTCCTGTATGATTTCCACTTACAATGGGTTTACAAAACCGCGGATTTGTAAACCCATTGTAAGTGGAAATCATACAGGAAACTGTAATATATTTTTGATCTTATGCATTTATAGAACATCACTTTCCGAGATAAATGAGTTTTTTCAGAGGTTAGATGCTACTTTATCTCTCATAAGAATTTTAGAATCAGAAAAATACCTCAGACCAACGTTGTAGATCTCGAAATTCTCTAGAAAAATAATCTCAATAATTAGTATAACTACTTCTCTTCGGGCTTGAAGGCCGTCGTTCTTCGGAATTTCTTCCTAAGTTTGGAGACGTTGACATTTCTATCTCGCTGTCGGGACTCCAACATCATACCAACCTTTTTGAAGCTGAAACGGACTTTCAAATCAGCTCAGGCAAAAGGAAGAAATTCCGAAGAACGACGGCCTTCAAGCCCGAAGAGAAGTAGTTATACTAATAACCTCGGCCGCGAAAGTCTTAACCATTTTGTCAATCTCAATAATTTTTTCTCTAAGTATCATCGTTCCTGAGATATCGCATTTGTAAATGTCACATTTATGTCTCTTCATGTACAAACTATGTACTATTAAAAAAGGGAATAACTCAAATTCATAAATGTGGTGACGACCTTGGACTATTCCCTTTTTTGAAATCAACCACTCCACTTCGAGCATGGACTTTTTCCTACATACTATATTGAGAAAGTATATACTTGTACTTTTTTGGTAGCTTTTTTACTAAAATCAGTAAATTTTAGTAGAAACAAATCGTCTATTAGATTTTGAGGAATATCTCGGTTTACCTGTATATTTTTATATATGCAAAATCACACGAAAGGAAAGCCCTGTAATGTTCAAAGAACACCGCGTGAATCAAGGGACAGGAGATACGAACTAACATTCACCTTGAATTATTTAAGTTTGTAAGCCTCAGGAAAGATCTCTTTCGGCAAGGTGTTCCAAAGCTCAGGTAATCTATTGAAAAACGATCCCTGAGCAATAGAAGTTCGACAGGTCTCCAAAGTCATAACAAATGGGTGGGAATTCCGTTCTCGTCGAGTCATCCGTGTAGGTATTGCCAAGAGTGGAACAATTGATAACAATTCAGAAGAGCACCAACCGTGAAAATATCTATCGAAGAGAGACAACAATTAGTTCAAGTAGTGAAAAAAATAAATCTGGAGTCACATATTAATTTCCTTTGCAGTTTTTCATGTTTTCAAGCTACCACATTCTGAAAAATTGAATTAATTAGTTACTTTGAGAAAAACGGGCGTACACTACCTCACAGGTGGTGTGGAAACGTGTGCATATTATGTAGAACGTGCCTCTTACAATTGCGATATCTCAGGAACGATGATACGTAAAAAAAAATTTATTGATATTATTTTTCTAGAGAATTTCGAAATCTACAACGTTAGTCTGAGGTATTTTTCTGATTCAACTCAACGTTTTCGAAAAAAATTTAAAAAACCTGAAAATTTGACATTTGACCCCGAATGACTTTTTTAACACACATGGGATTTTTGGAGACTTTTGAATTTTCATTCTCCATGGTGAACCCTAGGTCTTACCAAAAATTGTCTCTGTGGGAATTGTTGTTGATTCAATTGTATAACTGGACCGGATCTGTATAGCAATTGAAACTAAAAGAAATTGAAACTAAACTGCTTACGGTAAACAAACATGGGAAACGTCACTTGATATCATTTAAAGCGAGCGCCAAGTGATCGCGTTTGAACCACTCAAATTCATTCGATGTTTTGAATTTCACATTGGGGAATAATTTGAATAGATAGATAGATATATATTACCCTTTTTGTCATTGGTTACAATATTTGGGTTCATCAATTTAGTGTACAATTAAATTATACAAGTATGCACATATATACACGAGTACACACACATATACACAACAAGAGAAAAATAAAAAGCAAAAATACAATATGAGT
Organism: Zygogramma bicolorata; assembly: GCA_032362365.1. Taxonomy (NCBI): domain Eukaryota; kingdom Metazoa; phylum Arthropoda; class Insecta; order Coleoptera; family Chrysomelidae; genus Zygogramma; species Zygogramma bicolorata. The sequence continues at coordinate 859,979 of JAVJAQ010002393.1, read as the reverse complement.
TTGGAATCAAACATCTTTGAAAAATCATATGAAGATACGAATCATACATTGTCATTGGTTTATATATTCATCTAAACTATAAAAGCATTTCATGATGAGAAATTTTTTCAATTCAATTTTGAATTTCCTCGAAGAGAGATCCACGAGATGGCACGGCTATAGGTTATAGAGGTGAACACCAGCCCATTCAGGTGACCTTTTGTAGTACATGTGGTTGAAATTAGATTGACAAATTTGTTGTTGATTCCGTGTATCGTAGCTATGAACTTGGGAATGTGTTTCATAATCACTGATATTTTTATGAATGTGCAACAGAATTTTTAAGAGGTAGATTCCTGTAATGGTTGGAATATTGTTATTTTTGAATACATATCTGCATGTTTGGCCAAAATCTAAATCGAATATCAGTCTAATAATTCTCTTTTGCGCTCTGAAGACTCTTATCCACTCACTAGCTTGTCCCCAAGAAATTATATTATACTCAGTACTGAATACACCATAGCATAGTAAACATTCATCAAAACATGTCTACCAAAGTATTTTTGAAAGAATATATAGCAAAATATTCCAGAATCCAACAGAGTTCCAAAGAAGTTCGCTCCTTCACTATATTTTAGTGTATAATCATCGAGGGCTAGGTCATAATTGGCCCTTCCCACACCCTTTGTGAACTGCATAATGATAGTTTTCGATTGATTTACCAACAAATGATCAACTGAACACCACCACGAAACTTGTTTAGTAACTGTTTTTACTTTGGAAATAATTTCCTCAGGGGTTCGCCCCGAGACAACCACAGTTGTGTCATCCGTATACATGAACACCTTACCCTCTTCTATAAAATCGGGAAGATCATTCACATACAGAAGAAAAAGAAGCGGTCCCAGGACGCTCCCCTGAGGAGTTCCAAGGTCTACTTGGAATTTTTGAGACGAGCATTGATTAATTTCTACAATCATTTCACGTTCTCTAGTGAAGGAAACGAGCCAATCATTAACATTCCCCCTGATTCCAAGTGCCTTCAACTTAGACCCCAATATTTCCGAATTGAGGGTGTCGAAGGCATTGGATAGATCAAAAAATATTCCCGAGAATTTGTTTCCATCTATTTCCCGATAAATATACTGGACAAGATCCGATGTTGCAGTTTCTGTACCGAGCCCGACACGAAAGCCATACTGACAATTCGTTAGAAGTTTGTATTTTTCAAGAAAGGCAGTCAATCGTTTACACATACTTTTTTTAAAAATTTTCGAAATTGGATTCACGATGGATATTGCTCTGTAGTTGTCAATTATTTCACGATCGCCTTTTTTGAAAATGGGAATTGTTTTTGACAACTTGAGAAGAGACGGAAACTTTCCACATTCAACAGAACGATTTAGTAGTTCAGCTATATATCCTGAAAGACACTCATATAATTCTTTTATCACTGAGATTGGTACTCCATCTATACTTACAGATTATTTATTCTTCAGCTCTAATATGATATTCTGAATAGCTGAAAAAGTAGCAGTACCCACTCCATTAAATATATTTTCTATTTTATTTTCGACATCATTCGCGGAAAAGTCTGCAAAACTGTTAGTGACTTTGTTCTCATCTGATATTTTTTCATGACCTATACCTAACCAGTGTTATGTTTGTGGTTGAAATATCTTTCTTATTTGTCTTAACTTTCACAAGTTCACATATTCTTCTCGATTTATTATCTGAACTGTTATTAATTTCTTGATGAAATTCAACTCTTCCTTTCTTTATTTTCTTGTTAATCTCGTTTCTCATAATTTTGTATTTTGTGTGAATAGTTTCATCTGGCGAATGTTTTCTGAACCAATTCATTAGCCTCAAAGTTTCCGTTTCCTCACGTACTTTTTCTGAAGGTCTAAATATAATATCTCTGTTTTTTTTCTCATTTGAGTAAATATATTTTTTCTTTGGATGAGATGCTTCGAAACACCAATGGAAATGTTCCCAAAAACACCCAAATATGACGTCAAAGTCGCTGGAAATTTCAAAGTGTATGATTTCTTTATTGAACAAATACTTATATTCAGCGATACTGTTCGCATTGAAAGTCCTTTTTTCAATTACAGAAACTTTTTCACTGATACATTTCGGGCTTGTCCATTCCAGATACTGTGCTAGGTGGTCTGAAAATCCCTGATCCATATTTCCGATAACAGTGGTATTTGATAAATTAGAAATGATATAATCAAGACTAGTAGAACTTTTTCTACCGTCCAATCGGGTAAATATAAGAGTGGGTTCCTCAATATGATTGATTAGGTCATACGAATTTAATATATCATGAAGCGATTTGGTTTCAATGCATTTTGTATTCAGGCTATCAATATTGAAATCCCACAAAGTATAACATGGGCAAACTGTTTCATAATGAGAGATAAAGTAGCATCTAACCTCTGAAAAAACTCATTTATCTCGGAAAGTGGTGATCTATAAATGCATAAGATCAAAAATATATTACAGTTTCCTGTATGATTTCCACTTACAATGGGTTTACAAAACCGCGGTCCTGGGACCGCTTCTTTTTCTTCTGTATGTGAATGATCTTCCCGATTTTATAGAAGAGGGTGAGGTGTTCATGTATACGGATGACACAACTGTGGTTGTCTCGGGGCGAACCCCTGAGGAAATTATTTCCAAAGTAAAAACAGTTACTAAACAAGTTTCGTGGTGGTGTTCAGTTGATCATTTGTTGGTGAATCAATCGAAAACTATCATTATGCAGTTCACAAAGGGTGTGGGAAGGGCCAATTATGACATAGCCCTCGATGATTACACACTAAAATATAGTGAAGGAGCGAACTTCCTTGGAACTCTGTTGGATTCTGGAATATTTTGCTATATATTCTTTCAAAAATACTTTGGTAGACATGTTTTGATGAATGTTTACTATGCTATGGTGTATTCAGTACTGAGTATAATATAATTTCTTGGGGACAAGCTAGTGAGTGGATAAGAGTCTTCAGAGCGCAAAAGAGAATTATTAGACTGATATTCGATTTAGATTTTGGACAAACATGCAGATATGTATTCGAAAATAACAATATTCCAACCATTACAGGAATCTACCTCTTAAAAATTCTGTTGCACATTCATAAAAATATCAGTGATTATGAAACACATTCCCAAGTTCATAGCTACGATACACGGAATCAACAACAAATTTGTCAATCTAATTTCAACCACATGTACTACAAAAGGTCACCTGAATGGGCTGGTGTTCACCTCTATAACCTATAGCCGTGCCATCTCGTGGATCTCTCTTCGAGGAAATTCAAAATTGAATCGAAAAAATTTCTCATCATGAAATGCTTTTATAGTTTAGATGAATATATAAACCAATGACAATGTATGATTCGTATCTTCATATGATTTTTCAAAGATGTTTGATTCCAAACTCATATTGTATTTTTGCTTTTTATTTTTCTCTTGTTGTGTATATGTGTGTGTACTCGTGTATATATGTGCATACTTGTATAATTTAATTGTACACTAAATTGATGAACCCAAATATTGTAACCAATGACAAAAAGGGTAATATATATCTATCTATCTATTCAAATTATTCCCCAATGTGAAATTCAAAACATCGAATGAATTTGAGTGGTTCAAACGCGATCACTTGGCGCTCGCTTCAAATGATATCAAGTGACGTTTCCCATGTTTGTTTACCGTAAGCAGTTTAGTTTCAATTTCTTTTAGTTTCAATTGCTATACAGATCCGGTCCAGTTATACAATTGAATCAACAACAATTCCCACAGAGACAATTTTTGGTAAGACCTAGGGTTCACCATGGAGAATGAAAATTCAAAAGTCTCCAAAAATCCCATGTGTGTTAAAAAAGTCATTCGGGGTCAAATGTCAAATTTTCAGGTTTTTTAAATTTTTTTCGAAAACGTTGAGTTGAATCAGAAAAATACCTCAGACTAACGTTGTAGATTTCGAAATTCTCTAGAAAAATAATATCAATAAATTTTTTTTTACGTATCATCGTTCCTGAGATATCGCAATTGTAAGAGGCACGTTCTACATAATATGCACACGTTTCCACACCACCTGTGAGGTAGTGTACGCCCGTTTTTCTCAAAGTAACTAATTAATTCAATTTTTCAGAATGTGGTAGCTTGAAAACATGAAAAACTGCAAAGGAAATTAATATGTGACTCCAGATTTATTTTTTTCACTACTTGAACTAATTGTTGTCTCTCTTCGATAGATATTTTCACGGTTGGTGCTCTTCTGAATTGTTATCAATTGTTCCACTCTTGGCAATATCCACACGGATGACTCGACGAGAACGGAATTCCCACCCATTTGTTATGACTTTGGAGACCTGTCGAACTTCTATTGCTCAGGGATCTTTTTTCAATAGATTACCTGAGCTTTGGAACACCTTGCCGAAAGAGATCTTTCCTGAGGCTTACAAACTTAAATAATTCAAGGTGAATGTTAGTTCGTATCTCCTGTCCCTTGATTCACGCGGTGTTCTTTGAACATTACAGGGCTTTCCTTTCGTGTGATTTTGCATATATAAAAATATACAGGTAAACCGAGATATTCCTCAAAATCTAATAGACGATTTGTTTCTACTAAAATTTACTGATTTCAGTAAAAAAGCTACCAAAAAAGTACAAGTATATACTTTCTCAATATAGTATGTAGGAAAAAGTCCATGCTCGAAGTGGAGTGGTTGATTTCAAAAAAGGGAATAGTCCAAGGTCGTCACCACATTTATGAATTTGAGTTATTCCCTTTTTTAATAGTACATAGTTTGTACATGAAGAGACATAAATGTGACATTTACAAATGCGATATCTCAGGAACGATGATACTTAGAGAAAAAATTATTGAGATTGACAAAATGGTTAAGACTTTCGCGGCCGAGGTTATTAGTATAACTACTTCTCTTCGGGCTTGAAGGCCGTCGTTCTTCGGAATTTCTTCCTTTTGCCTGAGCTGATTTGAAAGTCCGTTTCAGCTTCAAAAAGGTTGGTATGATGTTGGAGTCCCGACAGCGAGATAGAAATGTCAACGTCTCCAAACTCAGGAAGAAATTCCGAAGAACGACGGCCTTCAAGCCCGAAGAGAAGTAGTTATACTAATTATTGAGATTATTTTTCTAGAGAATTTCGAGATCTACAACGTTGGTCTGAGGTATTTTTCTGATTCTAAAATTCTTATGATTCGTCTGAATGCCGTTATCATATCATTCATTTGTTAATTATACAGACACTAATACTAATCTATTGTTTCTATTTCCGGCCTGAAATCTTCTGATTGGTACCCGCTTAAGTCGATAAAAAGTTAATATTGAAATTTTGCAAAGTCCATAATATTGAATGCAATCACAAATAGTATTCACAAGATAATACTTCTGGCACGCTGTTCTTTGTTTTTTCGTTTTCATCATAAATTCCCAATTCACTTCAATGGTTTTCAGTTTATATACCCAATGCGTTTTATAGATGGATATAATTTTTTTCGAGGAAATTGCACAAAACATGATATAACACAGCCATTTTAGATTCAAATCTATTAAAATGATTAAAAAATCATAGGAATTACATCGACAGATAGGAACACCGTGGTGACTCGTAAGCGAACCTTATGTGAACTGAGGAAAGAAAATTCAATTGGAAAAATTGTGCGTGAGGATTTTCCATCATTCCATTGCACGATGTAGGCATACACTCCTCATAAATAATAAATCCAACTTCGGTTGAAATTCCAACCCTGTCTTCTGATGTAGTCTATATCCCACCTTCAATTTATCTTAATAATTTATGTGGTTTTCTCACGCCTTTCCTTTATATCTCCAATCAGGCAGCAGTCGAGTTGGTTTTTCCAATGTTCATGAAGACGTTCGTCTTGATTTACCTCTTGTTGGCTTGACACCGTTGTTTTCTTTCGAACTGATTTCCCTCTTTTATGAGGCGAGAGAACGAAATTGGTTTGTACAGTGTGGACTGTGCGGGTAGTCTGCTGAACTTCCAGTTGGTTGATAAAATTATATCCTCTAAGACTTGCATTGTTATGAACCAGTTGAATTCTCAGTTTTAAATTTCGGTTCAGGTAAATGTACATCATTTTACAAGTTCGTTCACTTGTAAGGATAAATGTAAACTAGAAATATCAACAAAAACAGACCGTGTAAAAGAATTACGTAAAAAGGAGTGCTTGCGCCACCTGTACATGCCTTATAAATTCCGTCAGAAGTGTCAACCACCAATTATGATAATACAACAACAGCACACTAGCACAAAACAATGAATCAGTTAAAATTGGTTGCGAATGGGAAAAAGCAACAGGAAACAAAAAATGAAGTGATTTAAGAATGAAAAGATTGCTACGACAAATTTGCAGTTATGCCAAGTAGCATCGCTGTTTTCATCTTCAGATCAGATGATAATTTGAGTAGCTTCTGCTCAAGTGTTTATTTTCCTTATCAGAACCTCACAGAGAAAAATAGGTACAATTTTAGAACTGATGCCTAAATTTTCAAGAGTACTGTGTCTAAATTTTGAAGTACAACTTAGCTAAACAATCGAAAAGTTATCGAAAATTCGGAAATATCATAATAGTATTGATAATTGATCTTACATGAACTTTTGTGAAAACGTTACCTACTCTAGAAATGAATCATCAGTTCATCTGAATTCATGAGCAAAATTATAGCAGAAAAAAATAATTCGACATAATCGATGGGCACACTTGAAGACTGGTGTTAAATAATAGCTAATACCACGAAGGGCATTGAATTTTATCCGATCGGTGCCAGTGCAGGTTTCTTCACAGAAGAAAATCCTGCATTTGCTTTTGGCGATTCAAATGAAAGAAATGATTTTCAATTATAGGGACGGACACACCTGCAGACCGGTTTCGGGCTAGTTGGCCACTCGTCACTACAAGGCAGTGCCATCATCGACATAAAGTCGATGACTTTCCATAATTGAAAATCAAAAATTTTCATAGTATCAAGCACCGACCAGAGCAAAAATTGTTGGAATTTTTTTAGGAACAGTAGTCACATAATTGTGGGTTTTTGGAGAAGAATGAGTTTCGCATCTTCCATGAACTTCCATTTATTGCCAGGATCAAACATTTTGTGCATAAAAGATGCATTTTTTTATCAAAAATCGTGCATACTTGTTAACAATTATTGTATAGCATCATGACGAAGATCAAAAATGCAGCTAATTCTTGATAGCGTCCTCTGTTTCGTAATTTTTTTTAAATCATGGTATATTATAATTGCAAATCTCAAATATCTCGGACCAGATGCCCTAGACCTTGTGACTTGTTTCTCATAAACATAAGTAGCGTCATTATACCTTCGATCACCCAACTAGCAAAACGGAATTCTTAAAGGACTGAATTATTGTATAACAGTCGAATAGCGTTGTTTTGAGGACTGTTTGTTTTTATTGAGCCTTTTGTTGCGATAATTTTGTTTTATAAAGAAAAATGTTGTATTGAATGATTTTATAGTGACTTTTACAATATATGCTATAACGCCTTATACGATCATTTCTTTTAAAATGATATAACAGTTTATAAGCGATTGTATACAATATCAAAAATATCATTTTATAAGACTTGTATACCTATTGTATAAGGATCGTATAAGATACTATATGACTAGTAGCTACAACGTTATAAAATAATTACTCAAGCTTGTCTTATTTAAGCTGTTTAATGTGTTATAATGAATATTCTATAGCATTCAATTGCGTTGCATTATAAAACATTTTCATACGTGAACTATAAGCCTCTCTCCTTTACAGATGCCTTATAGGATAAAACGGTGTTTGACAGAATAAATTCGTTCCAAAGTCTGCGTTATATAACTGAATGATGACTGAAGTGAATATAACCTCACTTTTGCATCAAAATATTTTATTTTGATGGATGACAAATTCTATTAAAGTATGAATTATTCTCGGTGGAAAAAAGTTAACAAACACAGTGGTAATATCAAAAGAGCCTGTAAGAAAAAGTATCTACAAATTCTTGCAAGTAATCCAGAGGTTTTATGTCCTAATTTTAATGAAAGTAAGCCTGATACCACCGAGGATGAGAACACAATTATTCCCATGGTTGTTGAAAATCTAGAATCTGAGGATACTTTTGATAATGTAATTGATGTTACAACTTATAGTGATGACGACGAAGAAAATACAAAATTGCTTTCTGAAACGGAAAAAAATTTTGAAATCAGAAAGCGGCTGATTACTTGTGCAACTTCTTATAATATTACACATTCAGCGTTAAGAGAGCTTTTTACTATATGGAATGAGGCTTTTCCATCAGATCTCTCACCAAAAGATTCTAGAACATTATTGCGGACTCCCAAATCGATAGTTCTAGTTTCCTTGGAAAATGGCACTTACTGGCACAATAAGTGCTTTATCTCGGTACTTGGTGAGGCACTTGACTCATTGGAGAATATTTCCAACATAAAATCGATTTCCCTTAACATTAACATTGACGGCCTGCCAATACATAAAAGTTCCAGATGCGAGTTTTGGCCAATTTTATGCAACATTCAGGAAATTCCGGAAGTTGAACCCAAAACTAGATCTGGCAACCTCTTTTTTTCGCGAATCTCAATATAATCATAACTTGTCAAAAATAGTTGTATAGCGCCTTAGTATTCTTCGTTACAAAACAGTTTTATCGTGTACCGTTTCATTGTAAAATGAAACATTGTTTAAGGCATTTCTTTGGGATGAAATTGTTGTATTATAAATCGCCATGTTTAAATAAGGAATTCTTGAACTGGCTATCGCCGCCATTATGACGATTGAGTTGAAACATGAAACTGAATTGAGAAATTTGACTTTAACATCATTTAGAGCATTATATTGTGAAAAAATTATCGTCATATGAAGTAACTAAGTATTGAAATCATTAAAAAAGATAATTTTAAGATTTTTTATTTTATTATTTTTTCAAGTTTTTACTTGAAACTTGACCAAAATCAAAGCGCTTCATTTTTTTGGCAAACAAATAGCTACAATCTATCAGTAAAATTTGCGGCGTATCAAAATTTGTGCTATACCTACCTCCCAATTGATTTATAATTTTTAATACCGATGTCTACCCAAGCGGCCCAAGTCGTTTTGATGAGTCTCCATTTTTACAATAAAGTGCATGATGCGCTTTCCAAATAAAATATGATTTGGTCTAAAATTCTTCACTAAAATATAGAATGCTTTTTTAAACTGCTAAATGACAGAATGTTTCCATTGTGCTCGCAATAACAGCATTATAAAAAAATATATTGCATTATACAACCATTTTGTAAGACCTTCACAGTGCCGCTTCGATAAAATTTTATAGATGTGACTACATGACACACTATGAAATCATTCTATAGTAGCTGTATAAATGAGTATAATACAGTCGTATAAGAGTTGTATAAAACAGTCATAAGAGTTGTATAAAACAGTCATATAAGAGTTGTGTGAACTTCTAATAGAACTCTTATACTACCAAAGTGTTGTATAAAAATGGGCCCTTTTTGGTTGTATAAGGATCATTTAATAGTTTTGTAGACAGTTATAAGAATTTTAGTATCCTATAAGATATATCTTGTAACTGTTTATACACACCTTATAGAACTTATTTTGCTACTTGGGCATTGAATAACTAATTTCTTACTGTTCTTTTCTGAAATGAGCTTCAGATGATAGGAAGCTTGTTATTTATATCCATTCTGAAATAGTATATTATTCAACGGAAATGCGATAGCCACTACATGAGAGTTGCATGCACTATTTTTTCTACGCCCGTGGAATAATGAAGAACTAACTGTATATATTTGTATTGAGAACTATAATTACTCGTATTTATTGAAGAAAAAAATTACGAAATTGTAATTAATGGTACAACCTCGGGTATTAACGTGGATACAGAAAAACTAAAAAATTGTATTCATATTTATATAAATATTTATTTATGATATGAGTGCTGAGAGTGATATTTTATTTGGTGAGTTACAAAATAAAATCACTTTCAGCAGGTATATCATACACTATTTGTTCTACGAACACCATTAAAAGTCCAATAAACGCATACCTATTTTACATTAATTAATTGATAAAATAATAGCATCGAGACTATCAGGTTTGAATACAGTTTCATCTATTCACAAAACAAGTTGTCGAGGTAATCAAAAACAGAATTTGTTGATTTGTCTTTGTTGACAACTAACGTCAATAAATCACAAATTATTCTTTCTCGTTTCTGCGTTTCTCGATGGAAAGTGATCCAGAAAATGAATATCTACCGCCGGAAATTGAAGAAGCTGCAAATAAAGCTGCTTTTGAATTATCGCCTAGTAAGTCAAAGCGACAGTAGAAGTTTTCATACGATCGTTTCTTGAAATGGTTTGATCAGAAAAGTGTCAGTGGCAGTGGCAACGAGGCCAGTGAAAAAGTTCTTTTTGCATACTATGAAGAAATGTCCTAAATATGGAAATCGTTAACGCTTTGGTCGATTTACTCTGTTGAAATCGATGAAGAACATAAATAATCATGACATAAGCAGATATTACAAGTTTGTGGCTTTTTTGAAGCAGTCATGGAGTTTCGTATCATAATTGTAGTTTCACTAACTGTACGTTTGATTGTATAAACACTTCATTTTGAATTATGTTTTTATATTTTCTCTACACTAGTGCTAAAAATGATTTACTTTTAACACCAGTGTCATAAAATGGCATTTTAGACACTGACAGCATGCGTCAAAAATTATACTTTTATTGACGTTTGTAGAAAAAATATTTTTTTACATTCATGTTAATACATTATCAGATAAATAGATAGATGATAGAAAGATTTATTGTTTATAAAGAGAATTTACAATCATTTACAAGACATTGGATTCAAAAGTGATAATATCAAGGCTATTGTTTTATCAAATAATTATTGTAAAATAGGTATGCGTTAATTTGGACTTTCAATGTTGTTTGTAGAAAAAATAGTGTATGATATACCTGCTGAAAGTGATTTTATTTTGTTTGAAGGGATAGAACACTCCGCCTTCGGCGTAGTGTCCCAAACTTCCCTTCTCATAAAATAAAATATCACTTCCAGCACTTATATCATAAATAAATATTAGTGAATGCAGTTTACATTATTAAATTTCCAGAGCAAGGTATATAAGCGAATCAAATCCCCATCCGAACAAATGACAAAGAGAAAATTGGTATCAATCTCAACAATGAATTATTTCCTCAAAGTCTCATTCAGTATTTTACATCTGAATGGAGTCCTGCACTGTTATCACTGAGCGGCACGTCAAAATGTACTAGAAAAGAATATTATCCGTAAACCCGTCCAATTCCATTCACACCACTGCCCTCTTTTATTGGCCTATATTACCATTCAACTCGCATTTTGAAAATTTCCCGGTTTTTATCTGAAACGTCCACGGAGAGAACAATCTCCATTGTTTCCTTTTCCATTCCATTGTCTCACGCAATTCACGTTCTCCGAATAGGGGCATTCCATAATCACCGCCTCTCCATCATTCAATTTAACCCTACCTACCCTTTAATAATGAATCTTTGCATTCGAATCTTTTCAGATGGTTACCGTTTAATCAGGCAAATGGCCCTGGATTACCGATAAACTTGGCTATTATAAGTAATTCCCGATATTAATTATATTTACTTCGAGGAAGCGAACGGCAATTAAATATAGTGGATCGGCGGCCATTACTCATTGGATCTTGGAAATCAATCATTGTTCCTCTTGGTTTTCGAATTGCGAAATGTTGTTATTGACTTCTCGGATAAACCAGGAAAATCACAATTTTTTTTCTTGAGGAACTGATTTTCAGCTCATTTTTCCAAATCGACATGATAAGAATGCAGAACTCATATCAAAGAAGTAAAATCATAACTTTACTGTACACTCTCTGTCGATAAGAGTATTTTATTCAAAGACTACGGATTCATTTGTCGAAATGAGGAGGGGAAAAATTTCATCTGAAACAGTAACTCTCCAGTCTATAGGGCGCGACAGGCGCTGAACCATATAGAAGTCTTTTTTTATTGCTCGTTTTGTACACCAATCACACGAAATTTTTTGAACGTCATTATTTTGATATTTGTTCCGTAGTTTTCTGGGTTTGTAACCTACCACAATCTGAAAAAATGATAATTAATATTGGATTCTATACTAGTGTAGAAGGGCATATTTTCAATCTACCCCGAGAAGTTGCTGCGTCTATTGAAGAAACAGTTCTTCTTGGATAGACTATCAAAAAATTAATAAGAATATATATATATATAAAACATGAAGGAAGTTCTTGGGTAGAGCAGCAAGCAAAAAGTGTACTCTATATATATATTTCCGATATTTCAACAGTGTATACTGTCATCTTCAGGGAAGCTACAAATGATTAACGAAATTGCTTATACAATATGAAGCGAGAAGAAAGGTATGACTTTTTTGAGTGCATTGTCAGATTGAAATTCTGTACATGATAATGTCAAGTATTTAAAATATGTGAGATTAAATGAAGTTTATGAATAAAATTTTCTCGCAAGAGTTGTTCAGGTTAGGAAACAGACAAATGACATGACAATGGAAAGGTTTGATCCGTGACCATTGACAATTGAGATTTACGGTTTTTGGTCGCTGCTTCTATAAACTTCAGCCTACTTACTATGATTCAAAAGAGAGTGTTAGTGGTTATGGAAGTTTTGAAGTTATTTGAATAATTATTTTTATCAATTTGAAGTGGGAAAGAGTAAATTTAACTTCAATACTTCCATAACCTATAACACTCTCTTTTGAATCATAGTAAGTAGGCTGAAGATTTTAGAAGCAGCGACCAAAAACCATAAATCTCAATTGTCATTGGTCACGGATCAAACCTTTCAATTGTCATGTCATTTGTGTGATTCCTAACCTGAGAATTCAAACCACGTTTCAACTGTTTCAAACAACTCTTACGAGAAAATTTTATTCATTAACTTCATTTTAATCTCACATATTTCAAATACTTGACATTATCATGTACATAATTTTAATCTGACAATGCACCAAAAAATCATTCATCCATTGTCAAACAATTACAACTTAGCAACCATTCTCAAAAACACAGTTAGTAAGACCTTTCTTCTCGCTTCATATTGTATAAGCAATTTCGTTAATCATTTGTAGCTTCCATGAAGATGACGGTATACTCTGTCGAAATATTGGAAAGATAGTGTTGAAAGAGTACACGTTTTGCTGCTGCTTTACCCGAGAACTTCCATTTCGTTTCCTAACAAGTCAGCAAAGACTTCCTATCTACTATATATATATATATATATATATATATATATATATATATATATATATATATATATATATATATATATATATATATATACAAACTAGTGAATATTGGGGAGTGCAGCACGTCAAAAGAAAACTCTTTTAAGTATGTCCAAGCTTTCGGAAATATATTTTATTCCATCATCAGGGAAACTACAATGAACATTACATGTGAACTCTATACTAGTTGGGTGAATGATTACTTACACTTATGTGAGGATGTATGACTTGATGGTACAATTCAGCATGATGACATTCATGTTAATGATGATGAGCAATGAGAATGTAGATGAGTAAAATAAACTTGATTATAAAACGTACACATTGAAATCTTCGTTAAAAATATATGATTAAAATCACGTCGAACATGTGGTCGGACTTAAACTGATAGGTTAACGTCAAAGGTGAATGGACAGATGACAATGTCATATTGTCATGTGTCAGGTCAAAAATTCAATGGTGCCAACTGAGTGTTGGTGCCACTGTTGGAATGTAAGAAAATTATTAAGGTTCGTTAGGACTCTGTTGAACGTTTTTGTTTATGGCTAGTTGAATTACGTTGGGCGATAATTGTGACGGAAGTTAAAGTTATGAATTTTATAATGATACCAAAGATTGTTCATTAATGTTCACTGGAGCATTGTCTAGAGCCAACAAATAGGAGTAAATCTCACTCAAATGATTTATGTCAGTTTTTTTGTTTTTACAATTAGGTTCTTGATAAATGAAAGCCATTTCTAGGAAGGTTCTCTTTGTCAGGTGCGACTCCCTATAATTTTCTTACATTCCAACAGTGGCACCAACACTCAGTTGGCACCATTGAATTTTTGACCTGACACATGACAATATGACATTGTCATCTGTCCATTCACTTTTGACGTTAACCTATCAGTTTAAGTCTGACCACATGTTCGACGTGATTTTAATCATATATTTTTAACGAAGATTTTAATGTGTACGTTTTATAATCAAGTTTATTTTACTCATCTACATTCTCATTGCTCATCATCATTAACATGAATGTCATCATGCTGAATTGTACCTTCAAGTCATACATCCTCACATAAGTGTAAGTAATCATTCACCCAACTAGTATAGAGTTCACATGTAATGTTCATTGTAGTTTCCCTGATGATGGAATAAAATATATTTCCGAAAGCTTGGACATACTTAAAAGAGTTTTCTTTTGACGTGCTGCACTCCCCAATATTCACTAGTTTGTACCTAACTAGTCAGCAAAGACTACCTATCAATATATATATATATATATATATATATATATATATATATATATACCGTCTAAATTTGGAAAATCCTCATGCAATGAAGATTAACCTTGGGGTTGCAGTCATAAATTGAGTTTGGCCTGATATAGTGAAACTCTTTATTAAATTGTCGTTTGAAACTGGAAAACAGTTTTTGTGAATGTTTCTGATCAGAAATGTTTTTTCTGTTCGTATAGATTCCATTATTAATTCTTATTTTTTCAGATTGTGGTAGGTTACAAACCCAGAAAACTACGGAACACGAAACTTGAATCGAAAACACACTATTTATGGAATGGAAAAAACTTTGCAAGAAAAATTTACCCATTCAAATAACGATCTCTCATGGAAAACAATGTGAGATCGATAGCTGAAAGTGCTTCCGAGAAGCTTGAATTTCTATTTCTTGCGGAGAAATACTTCTTTTCTCGTCAGCTTGAAACTTCTTGGTCCTATTCCGAGAAAGGCAATCTGTCTTGTTAGTGATTCTTCGTTCACGAACTCGCTCACTTCATTGGAGCATCGTAGAAGGACCGGAGACTTGTCTCTATTCTGTAGATATTTTCATGGTTGGTGCCCTTCTGGATTGTTATCAATCGTTCCCACCTTGACAGTATCAACACAGATGACCCGACAAGTGAGGAATTTCCACCCCTTTGGTGTGAGCATGGGGGCCTGTCGAACCTCTCTTGCTCAGGGATCTTTTTTCAACAGAATAGCTGAACTTTGGACCTCCTTACCGAGAAAGGTTTTTCCTGACGCATACAAACTTCAAAAATTTAAAATTAATGTCAATTCGTTTCTCCTGTCCCTTGATCCACGCGGTGATATCCGATCAATATATGGTTCCTCTCTCATGTGAGTCTGTCTATGAAAAAATCAGACAATCATGTTTTGCTCACGAAAAACTTTACTTTGAGCCCAGTGTCCATATGGACAAATTATGGAAAGAATACTGAACTTCTGTGATCTAAATGAAATAGAAAAATCAGCTCATTCCGTAGATATGTATATAATTCACAGAACTTCTTTCTCTCCACAAAAACATCATTATTCTGAAAAACATTTCGTATTGCTCTCAGACAATTTTATGGCGCCATACAACTCCAAAATTGAAACATAGGCTGAGTAGCTGTCTTGAAAATACTTCTATTTCGTTAGTATATCGAACGTATATGAATATTATATCTGGATTTCTCTCTTCGACTTTTTAAAAAATTATACAATGGTGGCTGCTACCACCGTGGAAAACACTGGATAGACTTGAACTGATTTATTTCAGATACTTGTTATACAATGAAGAACTGTGTTATAAATATGAATACTACTTAACTACTGACTCTCATGGTCACGCAGGACCTATTTATAAGGTTCAGAATAAAGTGTCAGCATGAGCATTGTGGAAAATGAAATGCGACCACTTGCTGATGCTGCACTATCAGTGAGACATTGTCGTGAGACCGTATCTTTGCATATAACATGAATGATACTATGACACATTTCAAGACATGTTTTTTAATCTTCAGTTACTTTTCTCATGGTAGCTTTGTAATTCTGTTCGATACTGTCTTTTTCACGAGAATGATCACGTTTTGACGAAATATATTCAAATCATCTGGAATAGGGTTTTTCTAACTTTCGGCTCCACGAACCCCTGTTGAAGTTTCCAAGTGACAGCGAACTCCTTAACTCATTAAACCCTCCCTCCCCCCCAAAAAAATAATCAAATCGGCTGTTGACGAAAATATGGTTTTTATGTCAATAAAAGGTAATTAACAAAATGTCAAAATAAATATCGTTCCAATTTGAATGTGATGAGTGTGCTTGTTTCTTGTCGCAAATGAGGTCAATTTCAGGAGTGATTTTGGAAAATTTTCATCTTGATTCTGACTCGGTAGCAAGTATAAATATCTGTATTTAATTTTTATCTTGACCACGTGTTAAAACCCACTCTTACATCAGTATGTTGTAGCAGAGGGGAAAAGGAAATTCACCGCTATGCGATCTTCCTGTCCCAAAAGTTTATCAAGGACATTTTTTTCAAATCAGTTTGAAGAATTTCATTCACAGACGTTCCTATTAATTACTCCTGTTGCTTAATACCCAAACAAGATTTTCTGCTCTCGTTTGAGACCGCAAATGGGATATGAATCGAGTCATCTTTAGCATTGATTTTATCCGGAAATATCTTTTCAGTTCGTCGGAGAGCTGAGAAAGATTAAGAAAAATTTCAGCCCTCATTTTGGAATTCACGATCCACGGATAAGGCATTCGGCGTGATAAATTCATACAAAAGAGGAAAACTTTCAAAGATATTTTATCCTGCACATTGAACTATGCATCGAAGCATTCGTTCCATTGAGACAAGAAAAAATGGCAGCTGAATAGGTTACTCTTTCAAGCCAGGTTTCATCTTCGAATATTATTTGACGTTGGATAGGATACAATATCTCAATGATTTCACAATAGAATTATAGAGAATAATTACCTTTTTTTGTTTCAGTATATCCCGTAGCACATAGAATCTATACATGCCTTCACTATTCTACTCACATAGGTGACATGATCATGCCACCTTCGATGTTTGTCAACTATGGAACCAAGGTAGGAACACGGCATGGGAATTCAAGGTTCAAGTCACCATTACGTAAATCCTGTCGCGAACTCTCTGTCGTCGAATGGCGAATCCATTGGGGTTCGCATACTCCACTTCGAGAAACTCTGATCGAAAAGACCAACTGTACTGAAGAGCGGACAAATAGCCCGTAACCGGTCCATAAGTGTACCCCTACAAATAGTTCGAGATCAATTGTGACAGTTGTGGCTCCAAAGGCATATGCAAGCAAGGTAGAGGCGCGGCATGGGAATTCAAGGTTCAAACCACCATTACGGAATCCTGTTGCGAACCCTCTGTCGTCGAATGGCGAACCCCTTGGGGTTCGCATACTCCACTTTGAGAAACCCTGATCTGAAAGACCAACTGTACTGAAGAGAGGACAAATAGCCCGTAACCGGTCTATAAGTGTACCCCTCAAGATCAATTGTGACAGTTGTGTCTCCAAAGGCATATGCAGAAATAGCTCCTTGAGTGATCCTACACTCGACACCTGTAGGATATAATTCACTGCCTTTATTGGTATTATAATGTGCTCGACGACTATTTGAAAATATCGATATTTCACAATGGATTCATCTAATTCATGTGCCAACTATTCTGCCCATGAATGCCAGGTGATTCAATTTAGAACATCTTTTTCAATTTGCTTCTACAGTTTGAGCCTAACATCGCTCATATGTAACCAGTTTATAGGGGAAAAATTCTGCATCATTCGAATGAATAACCTAGACAGTTCACGTGAGTCAAATTGATATCAGAGCTGTTACCAATTCTGAATTCGCTATTTCAATTGGCCGCAATGTCTAGTGAGAACCACAAAGAATATCTATGAATTATGGATACTCCATTATACGGGTTATCCGTCTATCGCCACACTATCACACAAAATATCCCCTTTTTTTATATGCAGATTCACACGAAAGGGAAGCCCTGTAATGTTCAAAGAACACCGCGTTATTCAAGGGACAGAAAATACGAGTTAATATTAAAATTTGAATTTCTGAATTTTGTAAGCCTCAGGAAAAACCTCTTTTGACAAGGAGTTCCAAAGCTCTGCTGTTCTATTGACAAAAGATCCCTGAGCAAGAGAGGTTCGACAGGTTTTCAAATTCACAAAAAAGGGGTGGGATACATACGGTAGTGAAATAAAATTCACCGCTATTCATGCATGGATAGACTCTACAATTGCATTAGTTTGGATTCTGACATCACCGCTTAGATGAAAGACTTTTGTAAGCAATAGGGTGTCATACATCCAAGAAAAGGTTCCACCCGAACTATGGAAACACATTGATTCAGAATTAAATCCCGCTGACATTGCGTCACGAGGATCTCTCCCATCTGAACTGTTGCACAATAATTTATGGTTTCAAGGTCCTGACTTTTTGAAAAGGAATGCAAGACCTTGTGCTGATCCGAAGTACAAAAAAAAAATAGTACTCACGAAGAAGAGAGTAAAATTGTTTTTTTCCTCAGTCAATGTTTTGAATTGCAAAGAAGAACTTTTGAAGAATCATTCATCTTTTTTAGTTGTGCGCGTATTATTGCTTACATTTAACGATTTATTTTCAACTTGAAAAATCCAAAAAGCAAAAAGTAAAGTTACCGACTCGCTATGCTCATTGGAACTCCATCAATAAACTTTAACGTAGGTTAGATACGTTCAGTATTCATGTTTTTCAACTGAGTTAGGAAGCAAAATATTTTCGAAACCTCTCAAGAAATTAAACCCGTTCGTTGAATACTGACGGACTTCTCAGAGTAGGAGGTAGATTATCTCATTCTAAATTATCATATGATAAAAAACACCCACTTCCTTCACATTCTAACTCAAAATTGACTCGAGCAAATCATTGATATGAAGCAAAAACAAAGTGAGCGCCAGAACTGAACCCTGTGGAACACCTGCATCTATTGGGAGAATATCAGGTGATACTCCATCAACAACTACATACAGAGACCTATCAGACAAGAAACTCTTCAACAAAGCACACAACTGAGGAGGCAAACCATAAGACGGCAGCTTAGAAAGGAGACCCCGATGCCAAACTCGATCAAACGGTTTTGAGATATTGAGTGCAACAGCTATCGTTTCTCCGAATTTTTCGATTGAATGCTGCCAAATATGAGAAACATAAGCCAATAAGTCGCTGGTTGATCTCTGATGGCGAAATCCGTATTGTTGATCATTAATTATTCCTGATTTCTCTAGATATTTTATGAGCTTCATATTGATTGCTTTTTACATGACTTTGGAAATGATAGAAAGCAATGCAATTGGTCTATAATTACAAGGTGAAGTTTTCTTTCCTTTTTTAGGAACTGGCTGAACTCTTGCTGTCCTCCAGGTCTTAGGAAAAATCCCCAGGTTATATGAAAGGTTGAATAATTCGCAAAGTACTGGTGTCAATTCGGCGGCACATACTTTCAGAACAATTGCTGGGATTTCATCAGATCCGCAAGCCTTATTCGTGTTCAGGTCCATTGAAATATTTCTTATAGTTTGTTGATGAAAAATTATCTCAGGCATATGACTGTCGACAGGCGTGATATTCGGTGGATCTTTTCCCGATGAGTCCAGAGTAGAATTTCCAGCAAACATATTTGCGAACAAATTGGCTTTTTGTTGGGCAGTGGTGGCTTGTGATCCATCTTCTTTGGTAAAAGGAGGAAATGAAATAGAAGTGAAATTTTTGGCAACAGCTTTAGCAAATGACCAAAACGAACGAGAATCGTTCGAACATTCAAAAAGTTTGTTACGAATTTTCTGATTATGTGCTTTTTTAGCAGCTTCAATTGTTGCACTACAACTTTTTCTTGCGTTAACATACTCAGATGTCGTCTCCAAACTGGGGTCTTCGCGCCAGCTTTTAAATGCCGCTTGTTTGGATGTGACAGCCCCAGAGCAGCTCCTATTGAACCATGGTTTCTCAGACTGCGGTCTCTTTGTACAGAACAACGGTATCAGAGATTTCTTGGGCTTATAGAGTGGGATCACCAGATGAAAAACAGACCCTTCTCCAAGAAAAAACAGACCTCGGCTTCAGACCATTTGATGCTGTGATGGTTTGTCCAAACATCACAGCATCAAATGGTCTGAAGCCGAGGTCATACACAAGGAGGAGCACTGGTTCAAGAGGAAATTCAAGGAAGCCGCCATCATCCTCAACAACGACGCATGCCAGTCATGCCAGCGTGGAGATCCGGAATGTGTGGAGGCCGCTTATCCAAGGCATGGACCGGCTGCGGCTCGATGAGAGAGAATCTCGCGCCAATATATCCATTTCTCGCTGAAGATCGATCGGCACACTTCTAGTAGTAGCACCCGCTCGCCTCCTTGGTAGTAGCACCCTTTCCCCCACCATAGGGAAATCGGAGGGCTTTATAACCGACCACACCTCTAAATATTATCAGTCATCACCCGAAGACGATTGCGGATACCAGCAATCGAAACGTCGTGAGTAAACTCAACTTGAAACTTGGTTTCAACATTTTTTCATAATATTGCATTCAATTTCTTTATTTACATTTTTTTGACTAGTATTTCATATTCGATACCCCAATTTTTCTTGTCACAATATTATTTCATTCATTTCGTTATTTAAATTTTTTTGACTTATATTTAATATTCGAAATCTCGATTTTTTGTAACAACAGTGTTTTTCTTTGATCAATCAATCCCTAACTTCATCATTGACCGAAAATTCGATTTCGATTTGATTTTTTTCTCACTTGATTTGTATTTTAATCTTTCCGTTCCTAGCAACAGGTTTCAATAGAGTTAAAAATATAGACAATGGAAGTCCGAACCATTACCATTCAGCATATCGGAAATACGAGTGGGTTGATCGATGAGTTGTTCCAGATCATTAGTAATAGCAAATGCCTCTGCCTGTTGTCCTCTTTCATCTGTTCTATTGGAGAATTCAAGCCACGAAGAATTATGTACATTGAAATCACCCAATATGGTGACCTCAGCTGTTGGGTGGTTTTCTTTGATGGAGTCGAGGAGTCGATTTTTTTACAACAGGATATACTTTTTTCACTTTGCATTTTCCCATGACTCCTAAGTACGTTCAAATCTGGGAAAATAATCTTAGAATTACTTTCCTGTCTGTCTGTCTGAAGTATGAGAAATGAATGGACACGAAAGAGGAAAATTTCCACAATAGTAGTAGTACTTGCCGATAGCAAATCCCACATAGTTTTTAAAGTACTACCAGTTTTCCTTTTTCCTTTTCCTATCTTCATAATATAGCACCAAATTCAACTCACATTGTACTCTGAAATCCAACTCATCGCTGACCGTTTCTCCTTCGGAGTTAACAACGGAGCATCTGTACCGACCAGCACTCTGTCTCGTCACCTTCTGAAGAACCAAACTTTGGTTACTGTGGATTATGCGGCCGGACATGTTGTGGTTCAGAATAACGCCCTGTAACAAAAAACAAACTTGTATCAGTTATCATTCGCAGAAAGGTAGCGCATTGGTTAAAGTAGATTTGAAATATTGAGAGTGAACCGATTATCATCGGAGTCTAACTCAAGATGTATAACCCTCTGAAGAAGCTAGTCACTCGCGCCAGCGATACTTCAGAAAGAAATTCCAAAAAACGATGGCCTTCAAACCCGACCAAAAGTAGTGATACTGAAAACCTCGGCCGCGAAAGCGTTAACCATTTTGTCATTGAGAGTGAAGTTTGAAGTACTCAAGTTGTGATTCATTTGTAATAATAAGCTGAAGTTCCAGATGGTAGACAGAAAGGCGGTGACATATCTTTCGAACCAAATTGGTACAGTGTGTCTTCGAAAGAGTATATATATGGAGCTGAAACAAATCGGTAGCTAAAAAAAGCTTGCTACACGGTACTCTATGTGAAATATGGAATTTGTCTTTATTAATAGTTTCGAATGATACAATGAATGTTCTGCAGAAAAAACCTAATAAAAACCAAATTTTCAAATTTTGCCCATTATAACTTGCAAAAGAATGATTCCAAGATTGATGAAGATTTATGAGGCATACTCTTTGAAAGTATACAGTGTGTTGCAACAGATGCAAATTCTGGTTTCACATAAAGTACTCAGCGACATGATTTTTTTTCCGCAGAAAAATCTGTCGACGCTGCCCGCTATATAAGGTTTTTGCAGGAACTCTAGATCTTTTCGATTCCAACTACTTTTCCGAGATGATGCAAGCAACTGATGAACTGGAGCTGATTTTTTGGGATCAACTCCAGCTTCAGATGAATTGAAAAGGTTCGAGTTCAAACTAGTGTGTTAGTTATTGAAGAGGTTCGGAATTTTTGAGAGAGAAACTGTGTAGATATAATCTTTCTGCCTGTTTCGTACTGAGATAATGTGTAATGATTGTTATATCAAAATAGTTGAGGCTTTCGCGGCCGAGGTTTTCAGTATCACTACTTTTATTCGGGTTTGAAGGCCGTCGTTTTTTGAAATTTCTTCCTGACGTTTCGCTGGCTCGAGTGGCTAGCTTCTTTAGAGGTCGCCCTGACAAAATACCAACAAAACTTCCAAAAATTTTCAATTCAATTTCATTCTGGTTGCCTATCTTATCAGATTTCTTTTTTCGAAATAATACTCTCGTTACCATGGTGACAGTATCGAAAAAACACGTTTTCATTTGTTGAAAAGTACTGGTACGGAATATTCAAATGAATTTATGAGACATTAAAAATATTTTTCGATGAAGAAACCAAACCTATCATATCGGCAACTTCAGGAAACACTTGCCTGGATCTTTCAGAAAATATCCGAATCGAAATACCCTACATGCCTACATGATAGTGAAAAACAAAAATATTGAGAAATCGCGGCATAATGGGGAGGTGGAATATGAGTGTCAACCTATGATTTTGAAACTGATTCACACTTGACGTCAAAAATAGGACTATTCACTAGCCTGATTTTCGTATGAGGGGAATCATAAAACTTTAATCTCCCTTCAATATTTGAAAGTAGATGTTCTTCGATGGAAGGTACTTCGATTTGAAAATGAAAGAAATGAATGATTCACTGAAACATATACGATTTCCTGAGTGTAAAAAATTCAACTCGCATTAAATTTCCTCTCTGGAAGTAATGGAGGAACATGAAATAAAATATATGCTTTTCCGGTCGTTTACATATTTCCGAGCACCGAAACAACACAAAAGACATGGCCGATACAGCCTGTCATATCAAGAACGCAATCATTCAAGCATTCAAAAACGTTCCAGCCGAACGAAGTTACGATGCCTGATGTGGATTCACGGCATAAACAAATTCTTTTCAGCGAACCAAAGAGAAAAATGATTATTCAGGATTCCAATTAAGGAGAGTGCATAAAACCCATTAGAATAATAAAGTATTCAGTTAATGGGACATTTCAATTCCATATTTTTCTGTCTGATATGAATCACAGGATTCATCCAAGCTTCATGCTCTGGGAGAAAACAAAAACGAAAATCCATTTCATTTTCAGTCTGGAGAAAAACCACTGCTGTGGGTCGGGACCAAATATGTGATTACGTAGGGGGACAAAGATCAGTGATACAGGCGTAGAATAATCTGAATTTAAAAAATTCATCTCTTTGAGAACTATGAGTTTCAAAGCCTTCTTGAGCAAGTCTGGTTATTCACGATAATAATGAACTCTGTTGTTCGTATGTCATTAACAATTCATTCCCAGTTGAATGTGGTGGCTCAAACTCTCATTGTAAAAACGGAAAGTAATATGGAAAATTCGACTGGGATTGCGTTGGTTAGATTGGCGGTCATAAAAACATATAGATAGATGGATAGATACTTTATTACCTCTTCAACCACTACAATAGTGTAGGTTCGTCAGAATACAAAAAAGTCCTAATTTAAAAATGGAGGTGTACAATAACAAAAAATTACAAACATGACAAAAATTTTATATAAAATTAAATTATTCCTTACAAGTTTTTTGAACTTAATGGTGGAAGTTTTCTTCATTTCCTCTGGCAGCAGGTTATAAAAGTATCTCCCTGCCCCTTCTGGAGATTTTTTGTATGAGAAGTGTCTAAAACTTTTCAGATGAATATTCTCTTGCTTTCTTGTTGGATAATTAAGCAGGTCCGAGTTTTTTGAAATATTTTTGAAAGTTTTTGTGAACGTCAATCAACAATTTTAATAAATATATTCCTATTACAGTAAGAATTCTATGAACTCTGAATGTTGTTCTACATGATTCTCGATATTCGAGATTGAATATTAATCTAAAAATTCTCTTCTGTATAAGAAATACTCGGTAACATTCTGTCGCCTATCTCCAAGAAATAATGTTATAGCTCATGGCTGAATGAGCTAGAGCATAATAAACGTTTAGCAGAGATAATCTGTTCAATGTTGTTTTCAACCTGTATAGAGCAAAAGGTGATTTGTTCAATTTTTTACGTACATTGTTAATTTGCTCGAACCACATGAATTTCTCATCAATGATTATACCAAGAAAGTTATTGATGGAACTTGCCCTGACAGTAAAATTCTCTATTTTTAATTTCATATTATTTGTTGATCTGCGTGTTGTGGAGAATTGCATAAATTTTGTTTTTTCCAAATTTACAATAAGTCGATTACTGTGGCACCATCGTACAAATTGTTTCACAACATTGTCGGTTTCAATAGAGACTTGCTCAATTGTTTGACCCGAAATCACCATATGTGTCATCTGCGTATATGAACAACCTGCCCTCTTCAATAAAGCTGGGCAAGTCGTTCATGTACAGCAGAAAGAGAAGTGGTCCTAGAGTACTACCCTGCGGGGTTCCACTATCAATGTCTTCACTTTCGGAAAATTTATTTTCAATTTTGACAAAAACGATTTCTCACGAAAGATATAAGCCAGTCATTGGCCAGGCCTCTTATGCCTAAGGCGTTTATCTTTGTTTCTAAAATGTCCAGATTAATCGTGTCAAAAGCACGGGTCAGATCAAAGAATATACTAACCACGTAGTCCTTCCGATCCACCTCATCATATATATATATATATATATATATATATATATATATATATATATATATATATATATATATATATATATATATATTGCACCATTTTTGATGTTGCACTCTCAGTCGATCTATTTTCACGGAATCCGTGCTGATGAGGAGTGAGCAAATCGAATTTTTTTAAGTAATCTGATAGTCTCTCAGATAATTCGTTTCTCAGGGCTTTTGTGGTTTAACCCCTATCTTCATACATGATTTTCCATCAGAATCGAACACAATATTGAATGATGAAATACCATATAATCACATATTCTCTAATTGGTATAACTACTTGACTAACTATAACTCCCTCAGTCATAGTGGAACGGAAAACAGTGGGAAGAACAACTAACTGACATATCTTTCAGATATATGAGATAGTTACTACCATGTTCATCAGTTTCATCAAAGAATACATTTCTGAGGAATGAAAATTCCTGCAGTTGTAGACGAAATGCCAGAACAAAAATCTTGCAGATTACGATTAGCAAACCCGAAAGTTACATTCAGTGTATTGGACAATGGGCATGAAAGCTAACACTCTTCGATATATGATGATAGTCTGATCGCAATAAGCAAAATCAAAACGTATAAATTCTCTCAGACGTTTGCAAAATCGAAATTATCACTTCCTTTCCTCAACTACAATTGAACTTTCCACAACTCAACACAGTTTCCTAACGAAAGGAACGCGAAGAAACCTGCACTGGCACCGGTCGGAAATAATTCAATGCCCTTCGTGTTATCAGCCAGGGAAGCAGTTGTTTTCTGACAGGTGCCAGCCGAAACCTACTGTGAAGGAATATTCGAGACTGGTCTGAACGAATTGTTCGAAATATGATTTGAATCCAACTTTGTTCCAGATGAAATATTATCCTGCTCATTCTGATCCATACATTTCTTCGTTTTTCTCACATTTCATTGTTATTCTTTTTTCATCACGATAAAGCAGTGCCTTCGACGGTTGTCAAAATAGTAGGCATTGAATTTTCATAGAATATAGCTGAACTTCGATAATTATAATATCAAAATGTCTGATATCAGCGATATAGAAAAATTACCATCGACTCCATACATATCGGAGAAAGTTAAAGAGGCAGTACGAAATACTTATATTTTTCATTTGACAAATACCATTGATTAAATTTTTTTAGAATTTTCTAAAGAAATACGATTGATTACCATCGTTGTGTTCAATACAAATATAATACTTATAGTTCTTCGTTATTTATCGGACGTAGAAAAAATAGCGCATGCAACTCTCATGGGATATTTATTAATTCACTCGCATAAGCCATACGAAACTCACCTCCGTTCATTTCGTATCCCGGTTAATGCTCGTTTACTAACAACTATCATTCACTACATGATTGCATTTGAGGTTGAGTAAACATTGTGAACATTGTCTTATAGTGTTTTCAATGTCAGTTTTCTGTTAGTGTCAGAGCTTGTTCTTGAAGGTTTATTTCATATATATATACAAAGCCTGTTGAGCGAGATTTGTGAAATTAGAGTTTTACAGTTGTTTTTGTGATAGTTATTACTGACTGTGTTCTAAAATGCCATTGAGTTAAGTTCTTTTCGGTGGAATTCTTGCAAATTATGTACTAGAGTATTTTTCATAACCTATAGACATAATGTAAATACTAAGAAAGAATATCCTTGAAAGCAGTGAGACAACTCAGAAAAATTTTTCCTTTTTTCAATCCTTAGTCGCTGTATGATATATCATACGTTGGGCGTTGGCGACTAGTTTTTCCTTTTTTTACAGAAAACAATTTTATAACCCAGAAGATCCTCGAGATGCAGAAGAGTTGCTAAATTATCTTGAACAATTGAGTTCTGATGACGAAGACTATGAGGAAGTGCAAAATGCTTAGAAATTGGAGCTAAATCTTCTTCCTCCGAACAATGCTGCCGACAGTGACAAAGACGATGCTCCGAGCGACGAAGAAGATGTAGGTACCATCCGAAGCATTGGAAAGGAAGTGCTCAGAGAACCTATGGAAGTTTTTAGCGTTGACGATGAGAATGTCAAGACACAACGGAACGTGTCTATCAAAAGGAGCCTACAACCGTTGGTCTAAAAAGGAAAGAGCTCCAGTTCAAGTGGAACAGCCATCATTGATAAATTTATACAACCATGGCATGGGTGGGGCGGATATTATTGATATCGAATAAGGATAAGATCCAGGAAATGGTACTAGCCTCACATTAGATTTTGTTTGAATGGCTCCATTGTGAATATGTGGATGCTCTACAGATATATGGATAAAAAAATATCTCTTCTGCAGTTCATACGTCGCGTTATTCTTGCCATTCTTACAGGTCCTGAATATCTTCATGGGACAAAACCAAAAATTCCAAAATCTGTTTTGAATGAAGTGAGATATGACAGAATATATCATATCGTTGACAAGATTGAAACGCAGCGCCGTTGTGGTTTTTGCGGCAAATGTGCTAAATTCATCTGTATTAAATGTAATATTGCTTTACATCCTGCCCAATGCTTCAGAAATTATCACACCAAGTGAATTCATTACATTTTGCCTTGTTTTTATTTGTATAAGAAATATTCATCATTTGATTTCGAATAAAGAATAATTCCTGTTTTTTCTTCATAAGTAGTACTCATCACTTCCCATCGTATGATATATCATAGTGTGGTCTCGGTAGTGTAGTGGTTAGCATATCCTCGCCGGGCCACCGTGCTGGGTAATCGCACGTTAAAAGGTAAGGCCTCGTTGATCCATTGCTCGCACAAGTTTCGACTTCTGAGGGTTGACGTTCGTCAGCTGGTTAACGGAAACGAACAATTTTTTTTTAGAACAATCATACGTTAACAAAAAATCACTTCCTCGATGAGATAATGGAAGATATATGTCGCAACCAGATTTTTATACTTAAAACAGTAATAACTGACCATTTGTTTGAATATTTGAGAAAAAAAATTAGCTGGGCTTTAATGGGTCAACAAGGATAGAATGATATTTTTCATCAAAATTTAAAAAAATCTTGTGGGCAATGAAATAAAAATTTTCTCTCTTTATAACTCACCAAAAGTAACTTTTCCTAACTCTGTGCATAACTACAACTCAACGCCGTTTCCAGACGTATCGAACAAGTGTCAAGAAAGATATAGTAAAATGACTTTATGATAGAACAAAACTTGTATGTAATTTACAAGAAAAAATCAATGATGAGATAAACTTCATAAAACCAGTATTGGAAGAAAATAAATATCCAGAAAAAAATTTATAGGAAAAACTTTTACAGAAATTGAAAATCCGAATACAGTCTACAAAGAAGACATACAACCTATATAAAATACACAACCAAACATTATACCTTATGTCCCTCGTTTGTCTGGAAAGATAAAACGGATCGGCAACATGTATAATGTTAGAACAACATTCAGAACAACAAACACTTTAAGGTCAATACTGACACACACCAAACCAAATAACACAACGGAAAACACAATGAAGTGTATTTATCCAATTCCTTGTTCGTGCGGTCAAAAATATATTGGTGAAACATCCCGACCATTGGAGGTGCGAAAGAATGAACACAAGATGTACATCAGGAACAGACAGATAGGTGGTTCTAAATTATCAGAACACATTCTTACTGCCGATGGAGATCACACAGTAGAATGGAATGACACTAAAATTATGACGAAAGAGAGCAATGGCAGGAAACGAAAATTAAAGGAATCTGCTTTCATCATGCTGCCTGGTGAAGAATGCATATCTATGGGTTCGCTTGATATGGATCGCGGATGGCTACCTCTCCTGAAGGATAACAGGATATGTCAAATAGGAAATATTTGACAAATGTCAATTAGCGGGATATCCTACAAGACATATTGGGATTTGTATGACATGCATATGACCGATCGAATGATTTTTCTCCCCTGTCAAATTTGACATTTTTTCCAAAAAATGTTCAGAAAAGTAGTTATTGCTCGAAATTTCGAAAATCGGTAAAGAGAAAAGATGATTGTTTTTCATTTTTTACCCATATACCAATTCTTAGCTCTCTAGTACAAATTTAGTTTTTTACAGTTTTACAGATGTTTGTTAGAATTTTTTATGGTTTAGTTTTCTAGGCAACAAAATCTGAATTGATTTCTGAAGTAATTTTGTTTATTCATACCTCATAAAAGATATTTAGTAAATGTGAAATTACTTTCGTATAATTCCTTTCCTTAGTTTAATTGCGTTGTAATTTTTCGTAATTAGTAAATCAAAGTTTAACTGTTTGAAAAGTGCAGTGAAGAATAAATTATTGACTTTTCATTGATATTGTTTTTTAATTATGCTTATGTATCAAGCCATTTCGCAAAAAGTAGAAGTAAAGTAAAATATTTATCTGTTTTTGAAAACTGCATCAACTTTGCATCATTTTTGGCATGATTTTTTCTGGTGTTTTTAATTTTTGCAAAATGAGTTGTATTTAGAACTGCAATTGGTAATAAAAATGCGTTGGAAAGATAAGTTAGGCATAAATCACTAACTTTGTTGAGGTTTGGCTAAATTCGAGAAATCAGCAACTGTCAAAATTGGCATATGGGTAAAAAATTAAAAAACAATCATCTTTTCCCTTTACCGATTTTCGAAATTTCGAGCAATAACTGCTTTTCTGAACATTTTTTGAAAAAAATTTCAAATTTGACAGGGAAGAAAAATCACTTGATCGGTCGTATGTCATTTGGCATCATATATATATATATATATATATATATATATATATATATATATATATATATATATATATGTACGCATGAAGATTCTCACGGACGAAGTATGATGCGTTGTTTTTTCGGGTTTCATTCCGTGTTCTGTGGTTTCGATCCTCTGGAGGACAACTCTAGACATCACCTGGAAGATGGCAAATGAGACTCTGCCGAAACGTTGTGAGAATTGTCCTTCAGAAAATCAAAACCACAGAACACGGAATGAAACCCGAAAAAACAACGCATCATATATATATATATATATATATATATATATATATATTAGTATAATTTTTCTGATAGGCAAAATTTGAGTTATAAGAGAAGTTTCTGACCAATTGGACTTGTTCTATCCAGAAAGAACTGTTTTTCAATAGAAGCAGCAACTTTTCGACTTGTATAGATTCAAATATTAATTCGTATTTTTCCATATTGTGGTAGGTTACAATACCCAGAAAACTACGGAACGAATATATACCTGCTCATTGCTCATCTCTTTCGAAACACATCCGCGTTGGCCCCGCGTAATCCTTCAGAAGAATAGAACGGCTTGCTCAAAACGACATCTTTCCGCATCATCCGTTCCCTCTGTTCGTTCATAGTTCATTAAGTTTTCCATCTCTCCTTTATCAATCTATGACTATCGATTCGATGCGCTTCATAACTTTCGCATTATGTATTAAGCGTAATAGTCGGTCGCGCAGGGGTGTATCAAGGAGATTCAGCTGGAACATTATCATTATTGAGATTGAGTTGTCAGGGTGTTGATTGATGTATGGCAGTCGATTTTGTTGTTGATGGTCTCGAAGTGCTCGATCATAATACAAGCGATTGTGGTGCAGGCAATTCGCGAAAAATGAGGACGAAATTCGAAATTAAGTAATGAGGAGACGGAAATAGCTAGTAGAATCGTTAGAGTTTCGTCGAATATTTCATGTCCAAGCGGCTACCTTGAGAATGGGTGACCGACCTGGAAAGCTTCCACTCAATATCATCACACGTTGAAAGATAAGATCTTGTTTAGATTTATAGGGTTTGGGTTCGTAGGGAACTGTCAGCTAGTCAACAGAAGAACCCGTTTATAAAAAAATATCCACGAATTGATACCAGATTTTTGTTTTCGGAGGAATTGATTTTTTATGACCGCACATGTGATATTGGTTGTACCAATTGAAAACTTGTAGAATCTGATCTGATTCCGAAGGAGACTTGGAGAATAAGTCATATATGTATAAATGGTCATGGCGTGAACCGATTATGATCATTCATGATAGTAAAATAACCGTGATGATAGAGATTACTAGAGAAATCTACCCGGTAGCGCTCACGGGAGAACTTTCACGAGGAGATCGTCGAGGAAAAAGACTGAAGACCTGTTTCAGTGTAACAAGAATCAGATAAGGGTTACAACAGGCCAACAGGGCTGTTGACTGGACACTGTCCACTCAAAAGACACCTGAATAGGATAGGGCTGTACAACGGCGACCATAGCTGCAGACAATGTAACGAAGGGATAGAGACAGCTCGACAAACACTCTGCGAATTTGAGGCTCTGGATCATATGAGGCAACAAATATATAGTAAACCATTTTTGGATCCAGACAGAATAAATGAAACTTCACCCAACGATCATACCGCAATGAATGAACGAATTCTGTAATTAAGGGAATAAGCCAGGCAGGATTTTTTCGATGACAAACTGAATTATCATGGTCATTGATTTAGGCACAGTAGTCTTAATCGGAATATAAATTCAATTCGACCCAGAATCATAAATCTGGAAATGAATGACAAGCACGGACAACCGACAAGAGCTTTGATTTTCCAGCAAACGATACCGCTTCTGGGGATAATATTCATTTCTTCGCTTCTCTGATGAACTTTCGACCGACAAAGACCTGAATTACTCATTTTTGTGTTTTCGATCGTAAACCAGAACACTTGCCACTCTAATCTTTCATATGAAAGGAACTCGATTTCAGAGAAAAGGGCTGTGAAGTAGTGTTCAGTTTGCAATTCAGACAGTTTAGTGCTGTTCAGATTCAACCATCCAGACACTTCACTTCAAAGCCGGTTATGTATGCCGAAATAGTGATACAGCGCCAAGGAAACAGTGCCAAAAGTAATGTAGGAAAAATGCTTACTCAAACAAGATACAGCAAAAACGCGATTTGAAACTGAAGACAGACATAACAGAGATGATTCTGGATTTGCAAGCTTTGAATACTAGGTACTGAAAATGGCATTTACATAAGTTCCACACCCTATAGCGAGTCTTATCCCGAGACGTATAAGAATGTTACTTGGGAGTTTGGTCCCACGAAATCATTTATGAACGGTAGACTGAATAAACGATGGTTGAAGATTATGAGTGAGTTGGAACGTCGGAAAAGACGGCGTGCATCGGAAGTAATTCCTCTGAGAGTTCGCTTGAAAGGCGAACGAAGAAAGGTTCGCAGGAATCGCGCGTTGAGTGCGAGGGATGGGCCCCACGGCTAGTCCTTCGCCTGATCATAGGGTCGCGTCTGTAACGACGGTGAAATCTATTCTACTGTCGAGAGTCAGTTGAATTGAGAAAAGAAGTGTTTCGTGGAGATCGGTGCTGTTTTGACTTTGGATATACAGGGTGTCCCAAACTCGATGGCCTATTAGAAATTTCTGGAAAACGGGACATAGGAATATTTTGAAAATTTGATTTCTTGGGTATTTAGTTCTGTTCTATCGATCTAAAATATTTTCAGCGCTGCGACGTTGCCGCTCATATTGAAAAGTAGCAACAACTTTGATATTTTAAATAGGACACCCTATATATTATTGCATTTCTCGCTTTGTTATTGCTTTCCGATTATTTTTATATGATTCTTCCCTATACCTATCTCTAGTGGTTTTCGAGAAATTCATTGATTTCCTTATTTTTTGTGCGAAACATAGCTTCAATCAAATGCTTATTACTACGGTATTTGGATTCAAAGACAGCTGAAATTTTAGATGTAGTTTGACAATGCCTTGTGTATAAGTTGTGTCTGAGAAAATTCTTTCTCCACTATGCAGGGTCGTTCAAAATTTGTGATTTTACCGATACAAACAAAAGTGGTGAAAAGTGCATTTTTTCAAATGGAACATCCTGTATATTATCGAAAATCCTGAAAGACAATTGAAGTTTCTTTCAAATGATGTGTCATGTTCCTATACCTAAATAGTCAGGTTTCCGAAATAAATGCAAGTTTCTATAATAGTATATTATGCAACGATCGTGTAATGATGGTTATTAATATATGAGCATAAACCGGGATACGAAACGAGCCGAAGGTGAGTTTCGTATGGTTTATGCGAGTGTATTAATAACCATTACATGAGAGTTGCATACGCTATTTTATCTACACCCAATAAATAATGAAGAACTAAAAATATTATAATATTAGGTATTTATATTGAACACAATAATAGTAGGTAATCAATCGTATTTCTTTGAGAAATTCTACAGAATTATAATTAATGATATAACCACCGAAAATACAACAATGGGAAGAAAAAAAATGAAAAAAAAAAGTCTTTGCCGAGGTCTGGAATTGAACCCGGGACGTTTGTGATCACTGCCCGCGCCACTGACCATTCGGCCATGAAAGCACATACGACTTGAATGAAAATAACAACATATGTGTTGCATTTGTCAAATGAAAAATATAATCCTTTCGATTGTATTTTTTTCTTGTCTAAGACATCTGTGGAGGAGTCGCTGGTAATTCTTCTATATCACTGCTATAAGACATTTTCATTCGATTATCGAAAATTGACTGAATTCTTCAAAAATTCAATACCTACTGATTTTGACTTGACAAACGTCAAAATGCAAAGCTTGCACATCATGCTTGATTGAAAAATAATGGGTTTCTATTGGTTGAAAATCTGTATCGTAATGAAAATCTGTATCGTAATGGATTTCATTATAAAACGGGTGGTGGGCATATAAGTGTATTATTAGAGTACGGGTGTAGATAATAGTATATTATGCAACGATCGTGTAATGATGGTTATTAATACATGAGCATAAACCGGGATACGAAACGAGCCGTAGGTGAGTTTCGTATGGTTTATGCAACGATCGTGTAATGATGGTTATTAATATATGAGCATAAACCGGGATACGAAACGAGCCGAAGGTGAGTTTCGTATGGTTTATGCGAGTGTATTAATAACCATTACATGGGAGTTGCATACGCTATTTTATCTACACCCAATAAATAATGAAGAACTAAAAATATTATAATATTAGGTATTTATATTGAACACAATAATAGTGGGTAATCAATCGTATTTCTTTGAAAAATTCTACAGAAGTATAATTAATAATATAACCACCGAATATACAACAATGAGAAGAAAAAAAATGAAAAAAGTCTTTGCCGAGGTCTGGAATTGAACCCGGGACGTTTGTGATCACTGCCCGCGCAGCTGACTATTCGGCCATGATAGCACATTCAACTTGGACGAAAATAACAACATATGTGTTGCATTTGTCAAATGAAAAATATAATCATTTCGATTGTATTTTTTTCTTGTCTAAGACATCTGTGGAGTCGCTGGTAATTCTTCTATATCACTGCTTATAAGACATTTTCATTCGATTATCGAAAATTGACTAAATTCTTCAAAAATTCAATACCTACTGATTTTGACTTGACAAACGTCAAAATGCAAAGCTTGCACATCATGCTTCATTGAAAAATCATGGGTTTCTATTGGTTGAAAATCTGTATCGTAATGAAAATCTGTATCGTAATGGATTTCATTATAAAACGGGTGGTGAGCATATAAGGGTATTATTAGAGTACGGGTGTAGATAAAAATTATTTTGACATTTTGTAATAGGAAGCTATGAAATGTCATGGAACATGCTATTATGAAAATTCGACAATTAATGCATCAATAATAAAACGTTTGCGAGTCATTTACGTGAATTTGATTAGAAAACAATCAAAATAGAAGGCAGTAATAATTCTAATGAAGTTTGATTAGAAAAGAATCAAAATGGAGAGCAATAACAATTCAAATGAAGTTTTGATGAAATTAATTATTCTTCATGGCCGATGTGATCAAATTATAGCAAAAACATGCAAATTGTTCTGTAGTATATTGAAATGTGTGACTATCATTTTCAATTCCCATAACTAATCAAAATAGGTCATATTTCCCAATTGAAATGATCTAGTGTGCCGTGACCAGAAAAGAGCAAAACAAACTTTAAGTTTGACAAGCAGTGATTTTCATAGTATTTCTGTCAGAAGAGAGTATTGAAAATAAAAAAAACTCAAGTAAAAAAAGAGATATTTGAATTAAACTTGGTCTCATTTTGGTAGCAAAACAATTACAAAATAATCACTATTTGATAAAAGGTAGAGCTAGATTTATCAGTAGAATTCAAATATGGAATGAAATACTGGGTGTTCCCCATTTGAAATTAGGAAGTCGATATTGGTTACAAGCAGATGTGGCAACACTGTAACGGTGAAAATATTTTCAAGAGGTAAATCGCAATCATTTATCGTGGAATACAAGATTTCAAGCATTTATGTTTCACATCTCCAAAAACGTCTGATAGGCCATCGAGTATGTAATAACCTGTATAATAATCATTCTTTGTACAGTCAGTTGGTCATCTTCATACACTTCAATATACTACAGAACATTTTGCATGTTCTTGCTATAATTTGATCACATTGACCATGAAGAATAAACAATTTCCATTTTGATTCTTTTCTAATCCAATTTAAGTTATTGAACGCGAAAACGTTTTATTATTGATGCATTAATTGTCGAATTTTCATAATGACATGTTCCATGACATTTCATAGCTACCTAATACAAAATATTTCAAAATAATCCAATTTTTATAGAAACTTGCATTTATTTCGGAACATGCCACATCATTTGAAAGGAACTTCAATTGTCTTTCAGGATTTTCGATAATATACAGAATGTTCCATTGGAAAAAATGCACTGTTCACCACTTTTGTATGTATCCGTAAAATCACAAATTTTGAACGACCCTGTATTATGAAGAAAGAATTTCTTTAGACACATCTAATACACAGGGCTTTGTCAAACAACATCCTAAATTTCAGCTGTCTTCGACTCCAAATACTGCAGTAATAAGCATTTGATTAAAGCTATGTTTCGCAGAAAAAATAAGGAAATCAATGAATTTCTCGAAAACCACTAAAGATAGGTATAGGGAAGTATCATACAAAAATAATCGGAAAGCAATAACAAAGCGAGAAATGCAATAATATATAGGGTGTCCTATTTGAAATATCAAAGTTGCTGCTACTTTTCAATATAAGCGGCAACGTCGCAGCGCTGAAAATATTTCAGATCGATAGAACAGAACTAATTATCCAAAAAATCAAATTTTCAAAATAATCCTATGTCCCGTTTTCCAGAAATGTCTAATAGGCCATCGAGTTTGGGACACCCTGTATATACTCATATTTTAACATTGATTAGTTTTTTCACTTGTCAAAATGTGACGTTTTTGGCATTTCAACCAATAGTAGCTGGTTATTCTATGGTTGTTCTGGCCAATCATTGGCTATTATACTGATAAAACTACCTGGCCCTTGATTAAACGTTGTTAACCTTTGAACTGTCAAAACTTTAAGGTTCACCGCGTCGATTCTATTGAACTGGCTCATATTTATATAAATTATCATGAATGAAGAGTTACCTTATCATTAATAGTCATTCACTTTTCACTTTTTCTGCATAATAATAACATGAACAACACATTTCAATGAACACTCAAACACGTAAATAGCTCCTAACCCCAACTTTATGACAGATATAGCGAACGACCGATTCGAATATTTAAGGTTTCCTGAACTCAAATGAAGATGGCGTACTATTAGTTTTTATTGAATACAATTCATTTTTTGTGGTATGATAAAAAACCGTTGTATGAAGATTTTGATACAACGACATAAAGAATGATTTTATGTTCCTTCTGGTGCGATTTTCATTTCATAAGAAATTTTCAATTATCAACTTTGTACAATGAGAGGTGTGACGCCATCTCTTGGTATTGTCAGCAAGCACTATAATATGCACTGCGTAAGCATCATTTCTCTTCTGGATCATAGATGGCATACATCGTTGTTTGACATTTCAAATTTGTGAAATTTTCACCTATTCTCCTTACCTTCATATGTAAATTAAATTCTGATCAATTGAATTGTTCTTCCTTCTACTTGTTCAAAAAATAATCTCTCGATATACAACTCGTTCTTCAAATTTGATAAGATAAATTTTCATTTTCGAAACACTCAAACTTTTTTATTTTGAGGAAAAAGCATACAAACAAAGCGAGTTAGAAATCGGTTTGTTTTCATACTTTTGCCAAATAAAAAAGTTTTTGTGGAAAATGAAAATTTATCGATTAAATTTGAAGGACTCGTGGTATTACCTTTCAAAAAATGTGAAGTGGGGGCCGCATAGGACACTGCAACGCAAGGTAGACATAGGACCAACTTTGGTATGTCCATTTCGATATGTCTTAATATAAATAACCAATTTATTCATCTTCGTGAAGAGGAGCCATTATTTTTTCCTATATTGGAAAAGTTACCCATTTTCCTTTGAAAACAGAAGCACAAATCACATATTAAGGAATTAACTGACTCCTTCAAGTACCTAAAGGTAATTGAAATAGGACTGGGCGGCCATTAGTGAATATTTCGCCGGTAGGGCAATGTAGCTGCATAAAAGGTAGAGATGAATTGAACTCTTATGTTTGAACCACTTTTTTTTGTTGTTAAAATTCATATAAATTTTTCGGTGGTCTTCCTGAGAAGTAAAGAACCACCAAAGCACAGTTGTTAAGACGACGCGACAACTGTCCGCGACGGCCGCAGAAAAACTAGATATTGAAAAAACCTGAGCTTCTGATGATTACCCCGCTAGATATTGGATCACTTGAGGAGCTGAGTATTGTATTGTGAATGTTGTATCATCGATAGTCCGATGAGAAGATAATCTCAATTCCGGCCTACGGACTATATCTTTTGACGGATGCATTTTTTCGGGCGGCCAGACACAATTGCCGGCGCCGAGATCGTTCGATGTGTCTCGGATAATTGAAGATAATCCGTCTTTCCGACGTCCGTGATGAAACGCGTGCCATGAACCCCGATAGAGTCACGGACATGCGGGCCGTAATTGGTAGCCCTGTTCGGATGGCAGATAAAAAGTTGCCGCTGCATTCGACGATAAACACTACGTTTCGAGCGAAACGATGCCCATTATTTCCGGCGCAGGTAAAGGGGTTCCGTTCACTTGGCAGGAAATTGCGAAAATCGAATACGACGAGGCATGACGACAAGTGAAGAGGTCCCGAATTCGTTCATTTCCATGAGTAACACGAACTTCATTTCTGTATAACAAGGAGTTAGTGTTCTTTCTCGTATATGCCAGAGATTTTCCTCTCGAGAATTTTTCTGGTGTGATGAAAAATGACTAGACCACGTTTCATGGTTGACGAAATCGGCATAGTACAGGTAATAGGGAGCCAGCTACTCGTGTCCATAATGCATAATTAGGCAGGAGTTATTTTATTGCATGGATAGTTGCAGTCTGACGTACTTAACCTAAAAACACAAAATACTTACAAAAATGGCGAACGGAAGTGCCGCCGTTTTGTGAAAAACCGTTTGGGCCTGTATCTCCGTAACCGTGCACTTTAGGCCTACAACTATCGGGAACTTTTTTATAGATAATTAAATTTCCTATCTTTTTCATTCAATAATTTTTTTTGTAGCACTTACCGTTCACGACTTATATTATTATTACTTTTTGTTTATTCACTTTTTTCCCTAAAAGATAGGAAATTTAATTATCTATAAAAAAGGTCCTGATAATTGTTCGCCTAAAGTGCACGGTTACGGAGATACAGGCCCAAACGGTTTTTCACAAAATGGCGGCACTTCCGTTCGCCATTTTTGTAAGTATTTTGTGTTTTTAGGTTGAGTACGTCAGACTGCAACTATCCATGCAATAAAATAACTCCTGCCTAATTTTGCAAAGCAAAATTC
Source organism: Zygogramma bicolorata (assembly GCA_032362365.1). Classification (NCBI taxonomy): domain Eukaryota; kingdom Metazoa; phylum Arthropoda; class Insecta; order Coleoptera; family Chrysomelidae; genus Zygogramma; species Zygogramma bicolorata. The sequence goes on along the minus strand of JAVJAQ010002393.1, from coordinate 820,898 downwards.
TCTATTACCTGTATTAGCAATAGGCAACGTTCTCTGAATCTAGAAACTGCACTTCAATAGACCGGGATGCTGCACTAGGGTATTTCCAGCCCTACCGTTTTGAGGTAGATGACATGCTGAAAGTTTTCATCTTTCCTTCCACTTAACCTGTCGTCTTTTTAGGAGTTGGGAGATATTTTCGGCCCTTCCTACATCGAGGTAGCTCGGTATTTTCCTCAAGAGAATTTTTTTTTTGGTTGCATCCATCCCAACGTCTTTTGACGTTGCGATGGAAGTGTAATGCAGAGATATGCTATTTTGTTGTTCTCATCTATATTTTTCATTGCTGTCACGTGTGAGGCTTGGAGGTACTGTGAGTCATCACTAGTTTAAGGAAGACATGTAGAACCATCTTGTGAAGCCCCAGATCCGTCTTCCTCTACGTGAGAGTTAGATGTCATCTATCTGTCGAAGATGAAACCAAACTACAAGCTTCTGACTAGAATGCCTGTGGTGTGTTTGGGAGATTAATTTTATGATTTTCCGCTTCCTCCCTCCCCTGAGGAGAACTGTCTTTCTTAGAGTGAGTGACTGTTCTATGTTCCATTTCTTTATGCTTCTTTCCTGTTCCTGCTCTAGTCTCTCGAATACCTCTGGATAGTTGCTCGTCGGAAGTCAGCTAATTGTCGATTGAAGCATTGAAGCAGCATCACACCATGAAGGAAACATTAGTTTCATAGATGATTTTATTCTTGTTCTGTCATCTATTTTTTTTTCTATAAAACTTCGTTGTGATCGAACCTGACTGAATTTTTCCCAACTTCTTTGATATCTTGAACTTGTTTTCATTATGCATTATTTTTCACTCTCTGAACTAAGCTTATCAGTTCCATATTCAAAATGTCGTAATTGTTACATATATTTCAGTATATCTGAATGATTGAATCACTAAGGAGCAGTTGCACCGATTCAACTCGGCAGAGGTTGAACTAAGCTTGACTCAATCGTTGAGGAACAAGGAAGCTGATTGTCAAATCCATAGCAACAAAGCCTGGCTTAGATAAAGCACAACTTAAGAGAAGCGGTGCAACTGGCCCTAAGTAATACTGATGAAAAATTCAATTGGGCCAGTCAGCTGAAATGATGTTTTTTTGCCCGTGCTGAGGACGTATGGAATGATATCATTATTCATGGAAAGTTCAACAAAGGAAAAGTGTTAGCCAGCTTCGATGTTGAACTTTTCGAAGTTGATATTTAACTGTTACAAAGATCTTCCTTTCTGCAACTTTACAGTAATTCTAGCTTTTTAAAAAAACCCAAAGACTACTTACCTCTACAACTACCGATACAGGTTACCCGTATTTTGGCCCAATTGCAATTGGCCATTAACTTCAAAATTGAATTTACTTTGAATGGGACGTCTTATATTTTTGATCCAATGAGATATGCACAGTCTGCAATCGCCACGAAGCTGAAACCATCTCTAATATAGTGTGCCCTATCTATAGTGTCATGAAACCCAGTTATTAATCTCTCGAGTCTTGGGAATCATTACTTCCCTCCTTATACGCACTTTCTACCGATGATGCCAAAATTATTTCTAGTTTTGTATGGAATATTATTGTGGCTGAGGTCTTTCATACATAATGAATAATATTCAGTATTTTCTCTACATATTTTGTTCCTTATGAATACGATATTGTGCTACTTACTATTTTTTTGTGTTTTTTCCTCTTTTTCCTCTTGTATTATTATTTTATCTGAATGATCTCATGTGCATTTCTGTATTTCGGAAATATATCTGACGAAAGTGAACGTGAAGTGTAATGAAGTGAAACACCGAAGAAAGGTGAATGATTCGAAGGAAAATGGTATATAAACTAGATTAACAAATTTTTTTACAAAGCACAATGTAATAAATGAAAATCAATACGGTTTTAGAAACAATTTGAATACTGAAAAAGCGATACTGAACTTTATTGAAAACACTGTGGGTGCTCTGGACAGATCAGAAAGATGTCTAGCTGCCTTTCTAGATCTTGCCAAAGCGTTTGATACGGTGTCACATAAGGTGCTACTGAAGAAACTAGAAAACTACGGTGTTCGAGGACAACCTTTGAATCTTATGCGTGATTATTTATCACATAGAACTCAAGTTGTTAAAATTGAAGATTGTTTGAGCAAACCTCTAGAGATTCAAATGGGCGTACCCCAGGGTACAGTACTTGGTCCAGTATTGTTCCTTGCATATATCAATAGTATAACTTCAATTAAAAATTTTAAAGGGCACATAATATCATACGCCGATGACACCGCCATTGTATTTAAAAGCAAAACATGGCAAGAACTGAAGGAAACAACAGAAACTGATTTACATAAACTTCAACTATGGCTTAACCACAATCTCTTGAGTCTTAATGTGAAAAAAACTAAGTTTATAGCTTTCTCACTGTGTGAACCTGATCAGCCCATCTACAATATCCTAAAAATTCATGGTTGTAATGGAAACGACTCTTGCGATTGTCCTTATATAGAAAAAACTTCACCCATCAAATACCTGGGAATTTCAACTGATCAACAACTCAAATGGGATGAACACACCGCTTATATCAGTAAAAGAATGAGGCAGCTGATATAAAAATTTTATACCCTCAGAGACATATTAGATGAAAAAACTTTACTATTATTATACAATTCACTAGCAGAATCGGTCATGAGATACTGTATAGCAGTTTGGGGTGGTTTATTTGATAACTCAATGTCAAAAGTCCAGTCCTTCCAGAACACGTTGTTGAAAATAATATATAAGAAAGAAAAACGCTATTCTACCTTACAATTATACAAAGAAGCAGAAATATTAGATGTGAGGGGATTATATATATTCCATTGCTTGATATACAAGTTTCAGAATAAGGATAAATATTTCATCCCTAAAATTAGAGAAACCAGATTTACGAATAGCAATTCTGTAACATTGCCAATTTTTAGGAAAACACACAAACAAAGGTTTATATTTTTTTTTTGGACCTAAGCTCTTCAATCTTCTGCCCACTGAAATAAAAACCTCACATAAAATGTTGAAATATAAACAGTCCACAAAAAAATTTATATTGGAAAACAAAACCCTTCTGAGTGTTTTCTAGTATAAAAATAATAAGCTGATAAAGGCTCATTATAGTTATTCACTGAGCATTATTACAAATTTTACTATTGTCCTAGTATCTCACATGGTAATAATAGTGGGTACATATGTATATGTATGTGCGTGTATATATGTGTATACGTATGTAATGTATATATGTGTATGTACGTATTGAGTGTCATATAATTGACTTCCTTGGTTCTTTCCCTCCCTGGTTCTCCATTATGGCTTGTACACGCACATCTGTAATTTCTAAATATGTAACCACTTCAGAGCCAGCCTAATACCACAACACAAGGGTATGATTGCTTAGGTGGATCAGCTGGTACTGAAAGTGGTATGGATAATTTGTTCAAATTTGTAATCTGACTATTGAGAATAAATTGAAATTGGAAAAAAAAATATATACACTCTGTAGTAGAAGCCACATTCTCGATATCATCTGGCTCGTCCAGGAATATAAAGCATTCTCTACTAGGTCAACAATCTTCTCTTCTTGGGGATGAGACTCCATTATATTTTTCAACATGAATGATATATTATTTCCATCTACCCGTGAAATATTCATTTGATGCAGTCCTCCTACAATGAATTTACTGAATTCACCATTCATCAACAATCACAACTAAGTAGTCGCGACACAGTGTGTCACACCCGAACCCATTTATTTTCCCAACATTCTCTTGCCGAGAATACTCAGAACTGACCCTTATCAGTGTCGAAACATCCAGGCAGTCCTTGTCGCTTCCACTTTCTTGGCCTATAATCAAAATAAAAGGCCAACAAATTCACCTCGAAGGTTGACACATTTTGCTCGAGCGGTCTCGGGGAGATAAGTGAAAGAAGAATCATGCCGAAGATGTTGACATTGTAGGGAAAATTGATAGTTTACGAGCCGTTTTCGAAGCGGGCGACATTTTTTTTTGGGGGCTCACAGGAAATCCTGTCGTTTATGTTGATAAAGGTCATTTGTTGCTCTTGGTTTTACCAGAAAGGGAGAGGACTATAAGGAGAAGAAACGATGGCTGGCCGAATATTATCGAAAAAAATGATAGAAATGAATATCGAAATGGACATCGGTTGACAAAAATATTCTTATCGTGAGAGGTAGAAGATATTCAAGATCTAGAGAGCATCTTGTTGAACTAGGAAACGGATATGTTCGTCTATACTTAAATTAATTTACGTCATACTGCTTCATTATTGCGTTCTTATTGCCCAGTTACCAATAACATAGCCGTGTATTTTGTGCCCGCGTGGGCCTAATGCTCACTTTTTGGCCCACACGAACCACAAATGCAAAAATTTCTGTTGCATGTCGATATATAATATTATATATATTTATTTATATATATATATATATATATATATATATATATATATATATATATATATATATATATATATATATATATATATATATATATATATATATATATACTTGTAAATAATCTTGACTGGTTGTATAGTAACTGGAAAACCTTAAGCGGGGTTGCAGTCACAATTGTTAGGGCGTCAAAGAAGACTCTTTGTTTTAGTCAAGCTTTCGGTAGTTCATTGCTACCTTCCTCAGGACAACTGTAATATAAATTAAAACACAATATGATGGTATAAACGACACTATGAACACTTACAAACGTGAGGTTATCTAATAAAATTGGAATTTCTAACATAAAAAATTTTGAAGTGAAATGTGGAAATGACTGACAGTGACAACTTTTGATTTTCATTTTTTCAAGGAGGAAAATTTTGATTACAGGGTGGTGTTAATTTTGTTTTCTGATATTTGAGAAGGTAGGAATATATCTTACCGATATTATTCAAGTCTGTTCTTTTATTCATCGACTTTTCTTCATTGTTTATATGAACCATCTCAAGAAAAATTCTCTTATCAGTATTAGTTTCTGAACATAATATTAAAGTATTGTCATAGTCCATTTAATGATCATTACTATTGACATGTTCAGATAATGCGCAAGAATTAATGTTTCTCCTGCAATCAGTTTTGTGTGATATAATACGGCTATTTAGAGTTCTTGATGTCTGACCAATATACGTTTTGTCACAATTCTTACATGGAATTTTGTAAATGACGTTAGATTCATATATATATATATATATATATATATATATATATATATATACCACGGGTATAAAATTATGTATATGTCCTCGGGCGACCCTCGAGCCAGAAGCAAAAACATATACTACATATCCTATGCTACAAATACCAAAATTGTTTTATAATTTCATGGTGCTGCAACAGTTATATTTTGTTGGTATCTCAAAATCACCTCAAAAATGCTAATTGATTATATTAGACATGCCGTTAATACAATACAGTTGTAGGCAATGAAAGTGTTTTATTAATTTATGAAATGAAATTTAGAAACCTTTTTAAAATAGTCACGAAATTTTTACAGAAATGTTTTTACAACCATCTTATAAAACATATTTTCATTCAATAGTAAATTGTTTCGTAGCCCTTTTATAGCACTTTTCTGTGAGGTTTTTGTTATCTTTATAAAACTCTTTCAAGTTTATTTTATAACTGCTTCCTGTAACTTATATGAAATTATTTCATCGGAATGCTTTCAGATACAATTTTGTTTTAATCACCATATTTTCACCTTGATGATAATTTCCCAAATATTTTATAGTATGGTATATTTACTACAATTTCTAAACAATGAAATAGGTGTTATAAAATCAAATTGACCATCTGACATTGATTGATTTTTAGAGGTCGTGAAATAATATAATTTGTCAGTTTTATTCAACTAGCGTTCCAATAATGTCGTGTAATATCGGCCATTGGAAAAAATAAAATACTTCGAACTCCCACGTGACCTAGTGCTTTTATTTTTTCTTGATGAAAACAGGAAAATATATACCCTCAAACTACTAATTCAAAACTTTTTCGTTCGTTCCTTGACAGCTTTATAGGGGTAATTTAGAAGCTGGAATACGTTGAAATGCTTGCTACTGATACCAAATTATTGTATAGAACGACGCCATTTTAAAATTATAGCAATCTGGAATACTGACATTAAATGAGTTGGAAATATGTAAATATCTCACCTATGGTGATATTCACAGCTGAAGAGTACATATATGAGATTATATTACTCAGAACAAACTGACTTGAGTTCGAGACTAGAAATTTAATAAGTCAACACAGTGAATTTCTCTATAATTATTAATTTTTTCCAAATGAATGAGTAGCACGCTTAAATTTCAATAATGTAGGATTTCTTCAACAGTTTCATGAGTAAAAGAGTAAAATTATTGAAATGGCTGCAACCTTTCTATTTGTTAGAGTTTAAAGATAGTTTGTGACATATTTTCCTAGTGTCCAATACAAAATAACTCCTTGTGCCTTTCAAGAAATCATTTGTAACACTTTTTTGTGTTTTGAATATTTTTTAAGTATCGCTTGAAAATGATACGAAAGTGCAGTAGGGGGAGTCTTTATAAAATTACTTTTCAAAAGTGTTAGCAAGATTTTATAGCAATCGCCGAAATGTTCATGAAATTATTTTATCGCGTTTGTGAAAGGCCTCACAAAATATTGATGGAGACTATAATATTTTATGAAACGATTCCAATTTTTTATTTATACCTGTTTTATGAACACATTGAGAACCTTTCTGTAGTTTTATAATTTGTTTTTCCGAAAAGATTTTCAGCAATGTTCACGCAGCAAATATCGACAGTTCGAGTATTTCAGAGCTCAATTTCCATTTATCCTTCCGCCAGATTCTCCGGGCCAGCAGAAACAATCCCACTCCTGACATTTCATTTTTATATCTGTCTGACAAACAAGGCGAGACACGCCGTAAAAACGGAAATATGGCGTGAGCAGCTTTAAAAACGTCACTGACATGTGACGTCGATATCGATGTTCATCGACAACTCTTAAATCCTCGATATACGGTCAGGGTAGACCGCCAATGGTTTTTGTTTTTTATCTTCGACGTAAAATGTTCCATCACGGATTAGTGGGTTTCCCAATATATCTCTTTCGTCTTAGTGTAAGCTCCGGAAAAACTGCGGTAGGGAACTTCTTATCAATTTATGGAGAATAATTTGATCGTATCGATCTGCTAGACAGCGGATGATTTGAGTTGGTTCAATGAAGGGGTGTGATGGAAGCAGTTCAGTTTTTGGCTTTCTACAAGTCAATATAAAACGAATATAATCTCCTACTGAGGATCACTGATACTAAAACTATGCTAGCGATATTTTTCCTACTACCACATAGGAGAGTAACACATATCGCACTCTCTACTCCCATGGAAAGTGACCTTTTTCTTCAAACGTCAAATAATGATGACATTACTTATCTAACTTGATCCTGTCAAAGTTTGATGTCTCCACCGGCAGCAGTTTTTTTTCCATTTCTATACGGCGGAGGGAAAAATGTTGTCAAGGCAACAATATGAAACATGTCACAAAGCAACAATACAAATGTCATTAACAACAATTAAACATCATTTTTATTTATAGTAAAATTGAAACCGTGCAAAAATGTTCCCGACTCTTGATACGCATTGGTAATTGTTGATGATACTGATGGTCGAGCACAACTTTCAGCAATCATTCCCGATGTCGGCGAATCATTAGGGTTTAAAATTTTTTGAGCATTATCGTTCTCATTTATTATTGAATCCTCTATATATCCTTCGGCAACCGTGCTTGATTTCCAGCCCCCATGTCGTTTGAGGCATTCTAGATTTCCGCCTCTATCAATTGAAAGTGTTGCTGAAGTTCGTCGTAAACAGTGACCCGTGTATGCGCTTGCATCGTTTAAATTTAAATAACTAGCTACTTTTTGGGCTACTGCGCTGATCGAATGTATTCCCATGACGCTTCGGTAACACTTTTCATTTTGGTACTTTATAAAAAATCGGTTTTCTGTGAAATTTTCAGGCCGCAGTGATGCATACTTTTTATACAGTTTAATGTAGTTTTGACCAATTATCGTAAAAGATCTAATTTGTCGTGTTTTACTGTCTGGGATTTTGATAATTATTACATTTTCTGTATCCTCAATGTCCACAGTCTTCAATTTTACCAATTCGTCGCATCGACAGGCGCCGGTAACCCCAATTAACAAAACAATAAATATTTTTTTAATTCAGTAGAGTATATTACATGCTTTGCAATATATTTTTTTTTACCTTTAATCCTAAATCCAACTTATCTGGCGCTTCAAACAAAAATTTATCAAACTCGTCTTTAGCGAAAACTTTAGACTTCTTTGCAGTATATCCTTCGCTTGTCTTTTTCAGAAAGGCACGTAACTTTAAAAATTTGCTTATATCCACATTTTTTCTAATAACTAACTCGGATTTTATCATAGAGTATCGTGACCACATTGTAGAAGATTTCCATTTATTTGCATTTTCCATTATATTAAAATATGCCAGTAAAACATCTTCGGTAACTTGCCGTACTCCACTTGTATCGCACCACTCTTGGAAATGCTTGTACGCTAACCGATACTTTATTCCGGACTTGGAGGGCCCCAAACGTGCTACTGCATCATTAGCCGCGGACTCAATTTCGTTTAGGTTTTCCATTTTCGCACTAAATTTACGCTTGCGGTTGCAACAACAATAAGCTGTCTTTAATAACATAAAATAACTGTCAAACAACTGTAACCAGGAAGACGCAAATCCCACCGACGATTTAATTATTTCAATTTCTAACATCTAGACGACTTTGATAGTTGTCACAGTTAATTTCGAGTAAAAGTAGCGTATGAATTGTACTATTTATGGTTGAAAATTGCTACGTTTGAAGAAAAAAATAGTATACTTTATTTGGCAAAGAAGCGACTTTTCTTGACTTGCCCGATATTACGCGCTTCACTTCGTTCGGCGCGTAAAATCGGGCGCGTCAAGAAAAGTCATGCTTCTCCGCCTCATAAAGTAATATACTATTATTCTCACTCGTTCGAAAAGTTACTTTACGCACGGCTGTCAATGATCCGCCAAACACGGAATCCTGTAAAATTCACAGATGTGATTATTAATTGTTCTCCCTTGTTCTGAGGTTATTCAGATTAGAATTAACGTTATCAGATATATGTACTTACATCTCGTTAGTCGATTATCATTGATGTTATTATGATATTTTTTGTATTTTCTTGTATGTTCATTTTATTGGAACAAAATTCTGCTATTTTGCAACGAAAGCTTGTAACTGTTAATTCAATACTATTTTAGTGGTTAGTTATAATACAAACTACCAATAGAGAACCGGGCGCGTGCACATTATTTGAAAATTTAAAAAGTTGAGGAGGCTTTGAAACAAAGACCTTGCCGAAGAATGTATAATCAGTGAGGCACCTCAATATACACAATCTGATATTTACATATTATTTGATAAAATGCGTGGTCGTAGAAAAAATAGTGTGCATCAGTTGTAATAAAGTGCTTTTTCGCACTGGTGTTACAACATTTTCCAATCGTGTGAAAAATGTTACTTTCCGCATTTGTAATGTGATATACTGTAGTGAAATCGTGAAAAGTCTTCCTTTTTGAATGGAACAGAATATCGCATCGAAAAAACTATAGCAGCAATGATTGGTTGTTACAATTATTTGCAAATAATTGAATTAATTACCTTATTAGGACAACTCTACTTGTGAAACACCCTATAGATAGTTCCAATCGAACCGACAGCCGACTCGTGAGTTTTTTTATAAGAAAACATTCCTTTTTACCATCCATCCGCTCGGTGGCATTCACGAGAGAAACTGAAAGATAACGTTCGGAAGAGTTGATTTTAGGCAAATTCTGGTTTTCTAATGTGAAATTACGTCTTTTGACGGATATAAACCTGCTGTGCCTTGTTGTGATATTGTATTTGAGTGAATCTGCTGTGGAGCGATCTTGCAATATCCTTATTATCGATTGAGATGAATTACCGAATTAATTATTTCTTCCGGACCGTTTAAAAACATCTCCGGCAATGTTAGGGCAGTCGAGCATTGGGAGGTAAGCGTTAATTTGGTCTCTTCAGATTTTCTTCTGGCGCGGTTGTATCGTGAAATTATTTATTTACGAAAATACCTTTTTTTAGATGTTTTTTTTTGATATGGTAAATGGAAATTTCGCCTGAACGGTGCTATCTTTGAGAACGCAGCGAAGTGGATGGGGTCAGACCTTTTTGAACCTTATTGCCGAGAACGTAGCGACTAAACCGCAAATTTCCGAAATCATCTGGAAGGTGGTATTCCTATTTCGACCGTATGGACGTGGAATTAGGAACTTTTCATGAATTTGTTGAGTATCGAGCTATAGGAGTCTACACATCACTAGCAGCTAGATAAGTACCCATAGAAAATTTATTTGTGGTGTTATTTTAGCGGCATTCTGGCATTATTGTTTTACGAAAGCAATGAACTTCACTGAATAGGTGTTCACGAATAGTTTGTCTTTTTCGTTGTATAAGCTTTTCTTAGGTAGTGTAAAAGTGAATGATAAATCTGTTGAACAAGCATATTTTTGGGGGGAAGCGAACGTTCAACGGTTTTATTTTGGTCCCTGTCGTTTTTTTTTATATTTACATTAACATTTCGCCCTGATAGAAACTTAAGCGGTAAAATTTATCTGTAGGGTAATTCTAAACATGACATCTTTCGCGAATCTGGATTGTTTAGTGGTTTCGTTTCAGGTTTAGGCTAGTCGGTGCACAAGAAACTACTTGGCGCCCTTATAAATTTTTTTTATATACATACTTATTTATACTTATCTGTCGAATTTAACCCGCGGCCCTAACGAGCAAGCACATCACTTGCCGTACAGAAAAAAGACAGATGTGATATTTTGAATATTATTATTTTTGTAATAAATTTCTCTGAAAGATAGATATTTTTTTTCAATTTGGATTTTATGTAATATGGTATAATGGAAACATTTTACAAAGAATCGATAAAAGAAATTAGTGTTGAATAGAATTGAATGAAGCAGAGGATAGAGAATATAAGTGAAATATGAATAATAGTGATAGAAATGAAAAACAGTGAAAAAATTAACGGAAGTTAATTTGAAAAAAAAATTCCTACTGATACTAAAGAGAAGTGTTACAGATACAATGAAAAAGAGAAAAATCCCCTCTTTACTTTTGATTGGAACAAGCGAAGTAATAAGGAGAAAGAAGTGATAGAGAAATGGGAAATCGAAAAAAGAAAGAAACAATGAATCAATATAGTAGTGAATATCAGTTCATGAAAAATTTATACAAAATTTCATGCGGAGCTCCAGTTCTATCGAATGAAACTTCATATACTTTTATTGTCAGAAAAGGAAATTCAAATGGTAAAAATTTGAATTCTGTAAAAATGAAACGGAATTCATTGAAAACCCTCGTGCGGTGACTGATAAGCTTTTGTTCAGTCAATTCCTCCCCATCTGATAAATCGAAGTGAGAGCTTACATTTTTTAAGTGATAATGCAAATGCAATTTCAAAGCTGCATAAGACATTACAGATGATTGTTAAATGAACAAATGCCACTCACAAACTTTCGTTTGTTTTTCCAAAAACTTCAATGATAAAAATGGTACGCACTCAGTGTTTTTCTTTCCTTGATCGAGCATTCAAACAATGGAAACTGAAGAATTGCACACTGATTTGAAAACGAATCAGTTTGTTTATTTCCCTCCCCCCCCTTCCCAACATCACGAGATCTGGAATGTTTGATAGAAAACCAACCTCATATATTCAATTCTTTTTCATTTCATTTTGTTCGTTTTATTTTACGATATAGTTTCCACGAATTTATACATTTTATTTTATAATTCACTCGACAATGGTATTGTTATTGTTGGGTGAATTTTTCACCTCTAGTTATCTATATAATGCAGTATTTTGCATTGTTCATGGAGTAGATAGTGTCGAATCTAATATCCATCTCCATAATATATTAGGTAGCTACCACAGGTGAACTATTGTGTATAGTGTTCAGAACATATGATAGTAGGATAATAATAATACAAGTGCACGCATTTCGATTGAAAATGTGGATTCTTTTAGTTGCTTGAACAGGACTAGTGGGATACATCTCTGTAAAACTTTACGGAAGATCTATCATAAAGTCGCAACTTTTTCCAAATTCAACCGTCCCCATTGATAAGAATCGTTTTCGGGATGGAAAATATAATAAAAAACATCCCTATCCTATTGGATCCACAAAAAAATTGTGTAACTGGAAAGCTATATAAATGAATTAGTACCATTTGATTATACTGTTACGTGCTGTTGGATATCAAACTTGCCAATCCGAATAGCTGATTTCATTATTAGATTTCCTTTATTCAGATAGTGTTTTTGTGCTGAAATATATTTGAATTTATAGTAACAATAAGTGAATGTGACAGCGTCTAGACACGAGAATTGATGATCATCGTGAAGTTCATATTCAGTATTAACCTTCGTTCCAACATTTTATTTTAATCAGATCGAGGACCACGATGAGATATCCAATAAAGTAACCAATCCAATCAATTTCCACTCCTATGACCTAGCGTTCCAAAAACTATATACCAAATAATGTCGTGTATTATCGGTCACTGGAAAAAATAAAATACTTCGAACTCTATCACGTGACGTAGTGCTTTCATTTTTCTTGATAAAAACAGGAAAATATATACTCTCAGACCACTAGTTCGAATCTTTTTCGGAATTCACTCTTTATAATCGATGGGAGAAGTTCCTTAGCTAAAACATCCCGATAGATAGTAGTGTTTCTTAACAGCTTTATAGGGGTAATATAGTAGCTGGAATACGTTAAAATGCTTGTTATTGATACAAAATTATTGTATAGAACGACGCCATTTTAAAATGCTAGCAATCCGGAATACTGACTTTAGAAGAGTTGAAAATATGAAATATTACACCCATAGAGATTTTCACAGTTGAAAAGTACATAGAAGTAATGTCTTCAACAGTTTCATAAGTACAAGAGTATAATTATTGAAATTGATTCAACCTTTCTATTTGTTAGTGTTTGAAGATAGTTGGTGACATATCTTTACATTTTCCTAGTGTTCAATACAAAATTACTTCTCGTGCCTTCAAGACAACATTTTTAACACTTTTTTTGTGTCTTAAATATTTCATAAGTAGGTATCGCTTGAATATGTTGCAGTCAGGAAAGTCCTTATAAAACTACTCTTTAAGAGTGTTATGAAAATTTTATAGCAACTGCCGAAATTTTCATAAAACTGTTTTACCGTGTTTGTAAAAGGCCTTACAAAATATTGATAGAGATTATATTTCATATATTTTTTTAAACGGTGCCAATTTTCTACTCATAGCTGTTTTATAAACACATTGAAAACATTTTTTAGAATAATGCAGTTTTATAATTTGTTTCCCCGAAACGTTTTAGCAACTATTGTGAAATATGAAATTGCTAGTTGGGAATAACTAGAGCTTATAACAACGTGCATGAAAAAAAAACTGGAACAACAACATGGAAATGAGAGAATCAGATCGAGGACCACGAAGGGGCATCCAATAAAGTAATCAATCCAATCAATTTCCACTCCTATGAAATATGATGTTGCTGCAGATGGTTTCCATTGAATCCCGTAATTGGAGAGGATTCAAAGGAGATGTTCAGAGCTCGATATTGCAAGATATTGCATACCTATAATTCATACTCATCCGAACGGAGAAGGGAAAACTCAAAAATTAATTAAATTCATAAATTCTCCAGACACAAAGCAGAATCGATGCAGCGAAGTTTCGGGCGAGTTAAATCCATTGATGGCGTGAATTGTATGAAATCCCTACCAGCAGTGAACTTCAATCAAGCTTACACGAAGTATTAAATCAAAAACCTTATTTAAAGTATGGTAGTTATGAGTATAATCCTGCAGGGTTTCTTGATTTATGTTCCGGTATACATGGTGAGTTTATTTCGCAGAAACTTGCTATAGAATACTTCTCCAGTTTCGTGAAAAATAGGAATTTGATTAATAACTTGCATATCTCTTGAAGCTTGTTTCGCAGTCAAGAGCAGAATCTTCATTGGCCTTCCGACATTTCGAACATAAGATCTCTGCAAGAATATTTGAAATACCACAATAAGGAATCATGGTTGGAAAAAACCATCGAGTATTCGAGAACGTACAATTTGAATGGAGGAGATTCGATGACTTCCACACTGAGGAAGGTGTCTTTTACAGGTTTCATTTCATCTTTATCCCCAACCATGGGTATTTTCGAAGAGTTTTGTGGAAAACTAGTAGTCTAGGTGTTAACTATAAAGCTATATATATAGCTGGGTCATATCGATTTTTTTTCTTTCGTAGGCAAGTGAAAGTTTCATTGAAGTACTATTATTAGGCAGTTTCAAATACCTGAAGGAATTGATCGATATTTCATTGAAATCAATGATGGGGTGCTTGAAATACACTTTATGTGATTTTCACTAGAAACCTCAGTCAAACACGTGAAACCTGCCTAATGGAAATCAAATCATTAAGTGATTTCCCATCAGCTTTTTTAGTCTAGGAAATGAAGCATTTTGTCTCGCAATTTTTTCGTCCAGCATGGATTCACTTGAAATTTCCATAGAAGGTACGGAATAGCTCAAGGATCATTTTCTATAACATGCCGCTGTACGCTAGAGCCTTGGGGGTGGTTGCTTTCCCATCTCGGGGGTGGCAATTTTTTATTACATTTCAACTGGAGGAATCGATGGAAAAAATAGTTCTGAAAAAAAATGTTCTATACGTTTTTCTCGTAAAAGTTATATTTCTGAGTTATTCGAGGTTGAAAGTAACAGTTTTTGACGGAAAAATCGACTTTTTAAATGTTTTTTTTGCGAATAACTCTAAAAATATGCATTCCATAAAAAAACGTGTGGAGAGTCAAATTGTAGCTTTTAAAAAACAAAAACAATGCTTTTTTTATAATTTTCCTACGACAAATACGAACTGAGATACAGAAAATTAATGCTTAGCTTTTGTCGTCAAAAGTATAAATTAGAAGATTTAAAGCGAAAAAACGAGAAAATTTTACATTTTTCGAAGAAAGGTCATAGAATCTTTCTCAAAGTATTGAATTAGAAAAATATTGAAATTGACCGACTTATGATCAAAATAAGATCGGTACACGCTTTTTTCTACGAAAAAAATCTTTGAGAACAACCCCCAAAGCACCCTCTGATCAAAATTGATCGCCACCCTTCTCTGATTCCTTTTATATATGTACTATCAATACACCCACGAAGGTTGAGCAATATAAAATGCCTAATTTTAGAAAAATTGGAGTTTAAAGAGAAAACGATTTTTTCAATTTCGTGTTTTTGACCCTTTCTTTAAAAATTCCTCCCAGAATACTAAAGATACGAAAAAAATTATGGAGAAGTGAATTGTAGCTTTTTCGATGACAAAAATTTTTCTGTGTGCAGATTTTTTTTTACAGTGAATATTCGGCGAGATATAGCCGTTTAACACCTACTTTTACGATCGAATATCACCTTATTCAAACGCTTTAAACTCTCCCCATTGGAAAATTAAGGGATATTTAGTAATTCAATTCACATATTCTTATAGCTTTTGGAAATCCCTACAAAATCATTCCTGAAAAAATTTTCTATCACCCAAAATGAAAGAGCTATGCTTAAAAAACCGATCAATTTTTATTAAATTCGAATTACCCGCTTCGGAGCGTTGTAATCTACATAACCGGTATATCCGGCCGTTATACGTTATATGTCTCACTTTTTTCATTTATATTGGAAGACATAGAAGAAGAAAAATCTGCTCGCGTGTGTGAGTGTTTATTTCGTTGATTTCTCACTAGCGTATTATTCTACAGTTCGAAGACATATTATGCAAATTTCAATGTTTTCAAGGGTAGTTTTTATCAAGGGTAAGTTATATTTCGATGAGGTCTTCAGAATAATATTGCGATTGATCCGTGCAGATGACCGTAGTGAATCTCATGTAGTTACACGAATATTATGAACACAAAACGAATGAGCCTACACTCAAAGTTGGCACTTCGAAAATAAAATTTTAACGGAGCAAGACATTAAGTTCGAATATGCGCGAAAGGATATCCATCAGATAGGAAACGATATTCAGATACTTGTGACTTGATGTCTCTCCTCAATTTTGTTATCATTGTTTTTCTTCAATGGCATGACATCACCATAAAAATGAGCTGTGTGATCGGAGCGTTCCACATAATGAATGAAAAATTTTAAAAAAGTTGATTTCATGCCATCGAGAAAAAATAATTCGATAAGGTCTTCAGAATAATATTGCGATTGATCCATGCAGATGACCGTAGTGAATCTCATGTAGTTACACGAATATTATAAAGACAAAATAAAATTTGCATAGAAGGTGATCCACTGCTCGCACAAGTTTCGCCTTCTGAGGGTTGACGTTGGTCAGCTGGTTAACGACAACGAACAATTTTAAAACGAACAAAGGTACGGAATAGCTCAAGGATCATTTTCTATAACATGCCGCTGTACGCTAGAGCCTTGGGGGTGGTTGCTTCCCCATCTCGGTGGTGGCAATTTTTTATTACATTTCAACTGGAGGAATCGATGGAAAAAGTAGTTCTGAAAAAAATGTTCTATACGTTTTTCTCGTAAAAGTTATATTTTTGAGTTATTCGAGGTTGAAAGTAACAGTTTTTTGACGGAAAAATCGACTTTTTAAAAGATTTTTTTGCGAATAACTCTAAAAATATGCATTTCATAAAAAAACGTGTGGAGAGTCAAATTGTAGCTTTAAAAAAACAAAAACAATGCTTTTTCATAATTTTCTTACGACAAACATGACCTGAGATACAGCAAATTAATGCTTAGCTTTTTTCGTCAAAAGTATAAATTAGAAGATTTAAAGCGAAATAACGAGAAAATTTTACATTTTCCGAAGAAAGGTTATAGAATCTTTCTCAAAGTATTGAATTAGAGCTTTCGAACACAGAAAAATGTCTCTAGCATGAAAATTGACCGACTTATGATCAAAATAAAATCGGTACCCGCTTTATTCTACGAAAAAAATCTTTGAGAACAACCCCCAAAGTACCCTCTGATTAAAATTGATCGCCACTCTTCTCTGATTCCTTTTATATATGTACTATCAATACACCCACGAAGGTTGAGCAATATAAAACTCCTAATTTTGGAAAAATTAGAGTTTAAAGAGAAAACGATTTTTTCAATTTCGTGTTTTTGACCCTTTTTTTAAAAATTTCTTCCAGAATACTAAAGATACGAAAAAAATTATGGAGAACTGAATTGTAGCTTTTTCGATGACAAAACTCTTTCTGTGTGCAGATTTTTTGTACAGTGAATATTCGGCGAGACATAGCCGTTCAACACCTACTTTAACGATCGAATATCACCTTATTCAAGCGTTTTAAACTCTCCCCATTGAAAAATTAAGGGATCTTTAGTAATTTGATTCACATAGTCTTAAAGCTCTTGGAAAGCCCTACCAAATCATTCCTCAAAAAAAAATTTCTTTCACCTAAAATGAAAGTGCTATGCTTAAAAAACCGATCAATTTTTTTTTGAAAAATTCGAATTATCCACTTCGGAGCGTAGTAATCTACATAACAGGCATATTCGGCCGTTATACGTTATATGTTCCACTTCTTCCATTCATATTGGAAGACAGAGAAGAAGACACATCAGCTCACGTGTATGCGTGTGTGAGTTTGAAGACATATTATGAAAATTTCAATGTTTTCGAAAGTAGTTTTTACCAAGGGTAAGTTGAAAGATTATGAAATTTCATCCTGAAGCATGAAACAATCATTATTCAACTATTTTTACCCATATTTAGGTTTTTAATGTTATTTTATAATTTTTGACAATAAGGGGTAGTTTTTACCCCTAAAAAATAAAAAGTGTACAACTGCACAATATAGAAAATGAACTAGAGAGTAAAATGAGCCTAATTCCAAATTTTTTTACAAATCGGTGCTGGAAGAAAAAATTGCGAGGTTTTACCATTTTTTAGCTTCATTTTCTGAACTATTTTCATTTTCAATTTTTGTTTTGTGAGTCTCAAGTTGATCATTCGACTATCTAGTGGCTTTGACTACTCGGGTAGACATGGCATTATTGAAAAATGCCAGGTGACCTCAGAATAAGCAGAAAAAAACATGCTAAATGAGTGACAAATGCATTCGCAACCCATATTCCGAATGTTTCGATCGTTTATAAGATTTCCTTTGAATAATAGAGTTCTGCAATGAACTCTCTGCCTGAATATTTGCTGAAGGAAACAAAAACTGTTCTACATAATGCGTGATCAGTACACGTCACTGTTCAATACAAATTTTCACCTATCAATTAACATTCATGTTTTATTCAATCCGTCACGTTTGTTCTACGATAATTATACCGTAGCATGATTAATAAAATGGAGTCAGAGTTGAAATAATATGCATGATTTGGTGCGGTAGTATTTATATTTCATTAGAGTGAATTCCAAATCGATTACAGTTGGAAATTGTTGTGTGGCATCAATGACTGGTTTGAAATTTCCAATTATTCTTCAGCTTTGAAACAGTCGGATTTCACCTCGGCATAGTGTTTTTGTATAACGGTATGTGTTGAAAAATGGTTGATATTGTCTTGAAGAAGTAGTTCTTTTTCTCCTCCGAACGAACGAAGAAAACAAAACTTTCATAACAGAACTTTCACAAGCTGTATGGCTGTTGTGTAGGTATATCAGTCTTTGACGTTTGGTTCATTCACTAAAAAAGATTTCATCTTGAACAGTTCCTCTCCTTCCAATATAGCGCGACAGTTACTGAATCGTCTAGACTTTTTCTTGCCCAATTCGTATGCCAAGCATATGGAACTTTGAGAAAAATAGAGAGTCATTTGTAAAAACATTCCACAATTCATTATCCAAATCCCAAACAAGCTCGTTTGGTTCGGAGAAATCTTCCCCTAGAAGTACTCAGTGGGCATATAGATGGAATATGGGGATTCTCCATATCAAACATTAATATCGGAAGTTACCTCACCCTTATTGGTTTTTGAATCTGAGGAGCAAAACATTCTCAAGTCTTCGTTTTCTGTACCAAAATGATCATTATCTTCGATACTGTCCTTAATTGTCCTTAAGGATCATGGGTGGGATTGCAACCTTCAATCAAAATTAATGATTGATTCAGGGAGTGCTTTGGACACGTTCACATTCCAGTTGAACGTTACAATCTGCAAGAAAAAATCTTTAATTTTTGTGATTTCCTCTGGTGAGGTACATTAGGAACGAATGATTATACCACAATATGTACAAAAATTATTGAGCATACGTAGCAACGGTGCGACCCCAAACACGTGTTTCAGGTTTATAAGCCGTGATCAGTACACGTTAGTAGCCAACTTCAAGCATGGTCTCCATTTGTTATGTTTCTCCCTAATGTGGCCTATCTGAAGAGAGGATTCAAGGAGTTTAGATCATTGATTCGATGATTTAATGAAGTATAGTGACAATAGCAGAATCTCAATAAGATAAGAATTCGAGATGAACTGCGAAAAACAACCATAGACCCTATACAATTCTTGGACTGGGCCTAGAATAGGTGCCATGCCGTAAATGACTATATGACTGACATACAAGTAACAGTAAAAATTTGATTTCTGACTTGAAAAATGAACCCTAAAAAAGGCTTTTTTTCATGTCAAACTTTTTTTGGATTTCTGGACGTTGACGAAGGCCTGAGCACCTTCTATATTCCGGTGCGCAACAAAAAGCGTGTTTATTCATCACACTAATTTAATGTATTTCGCACTTGATTGATGACATATTGAATGTCAAAGTGACGTGACAGCCAGAAAAGTTATGCCATGGAAACATCACAATGAATACTACTCTTACACTTGGCTATAACGTTGTGATGATGAGTCAAAAACATGTGGTCTGTTTTTAAGCGTTTATTTTCATTTCAATTTTTTCAATTTTCAAACTTCAGCATTACGGTTGTTATGATACCAATTTTCACAAAATTCGGATACACCACATCGGATGAGCCGAACCACTATTGCATATCGGAGTTGGTAATGCATAATACCTCTTCTTCTCAGGGAACAAGTATTCGTTCTTTCGATTCATAAAATGAAGTGGACCAATTAAATTCGAGTCGGTATCACTAAGATATGAACATCAAACGACTCGGTATGGAGAAAATTTTCATTGAGAATAGGTGAATAACAATCCGAATGTAGAGAATGACTGAAAACTGAATCCCATTCTTCCAAAAACTTTATAAATGAAAAAGTCTTCATTTGTCGATTCGGATGTCAAAATTCGGGTATGCGTCAGATACAAATGTTTCCTTTCCTAGAGAACCAGGTGGAGTTATGATTAATGGGAGAATCCTGCCTTTATCAAATTTCTAACAAGTACCATGGTAAAACTTTCTGTCGTTGAACCATCAGTTGATTTCGCTTTAAAAAAAAACTTTTTTCTGTCTTTTTTGTTGAACTTTGACCCCTCCCGATTTATTATTTTCTCACTTTCTGTCTACTCTGCATCCTTTGATTCCCCTTTTTTGGCATCATACAGAGTTATAAGTTCTGTACTGTGTTGTACGAGAAATATTAACCTTTTTCCGCGCATATTGAATTCTCAGTACTAGAATCGCTCACCACAATACGATACAATACAATATTGTTCATTCATAGGAAAAAGACAAAAAGTACATTAGGTTCAGTAAATAATCAGTTGAATAAACAAGAATAATCACAGAAGCAGTGTTAGTCTACTTGTATGTGATATATGTGATTTGGACCAATGTTGAGCAGTCGGATATTGTTTGACATATTTCGGATATTTCTCAAAATAGGTAAATATAGTCATAGCCAGTATAATTGACATAATCAAGATAAAAACATATATGGCATAGTTAGACAGTGTCATAGTTCGAAGCATCAATAATTATGAGTTTTAATGCATGCAGCATTTGTTGGTAAGTACTTAGATATATAGATAAATACATGCACATACATTATAATTTCATTTCACAGTCAAAACATATTAAAAGACATAAAAACATATATACACATATACACATATATACATACATATACAGCATATTAAATCCATGTAAAATCATCACAACTTATCACAGTTTTTATTTTTCACATTTTCAAACCCATGAATCTTTGGTTCACGATATCACCTATAGCCTGTCTATTTTGATGAATTAATTTTTCCAGTTCTTGCTTGAAAGTATTGTAGCTAGTTATATTTTTCAGATTTTGTGGCAATATGACATAGATTCTTGGAGCGAGATAGTTTGTGTTTCGCTGTCCAATTGTCTTCGCAGAGTGTGGAAGAAGAATTTCGTCTTTTCGGCGTGTGTAGTGAGAATGCATATGAGAGGTGAGTTTGATCTTTCCCAAATGAATGAACTGTATAATCTTTTTACAATATATCTGCCTTACATCCTCCATACGAGATTCCATGTACATATTATTTGAGGGATATGTTTTTTCTTTGATAGATTATTTTCAAAATCCATTTCTGCACAACGTCAATTTCATTTAGGAAACAGTCATTAACAGCACCCCATCCTAAGATACCATATGCTAATATGGAATCTATGACTGAAAAGTAGAGAGATCTCATGTTGTTAAGGTCGAGAAAGTCCCTCAGATATCTGAATTTTGAAAGATATCCCCGAATCCTTCCCGCAACATGTTCGGCTCGAAAATCCCATTTCATATGTCGGTCAACTATAACACCAAGTTACTTAATTATTTCAGATTCTAAGATATGTGAACCCAAACCCACATTAAGGGGGCCTAAATTTGGTGAACCATTTGTATATGATGTGAATGGTAAGTAATTGGTTTTACCATGATTCAATGTTAACTTGTTGGCTAATAACCAATTAGATATAGATGGCCATGTCTCTGCTGTATATAATACAGCCGTGTCGTTGGCAAAGCTCACGATTTCGCCACTTGCTTCAAGATGGAGCATGCTATTCAAATAAATGTTGAACAACAGTGGTCCAAGGACAGTTCCTTGGGGTACTCCTGTGGTTATTCTTCCTGATATGCTAAAAACGCCATCAATTTCTACTTTTTGCTCCCTATCAGATAGGTAGCTTTTAAGAAGTTCGAAGATATTGCCTCTAAATCCGTAGTGCCAAAGTTTTTTGAGACGTGTTTCGTGACAAATCGTATCAAAGGCTTTAGAGAGGTCCAAGAATATTCCGATAGTTGGTATTTTTTTATCTATTGAGTTATATATGAAAGAAGTCAGTCTATATATCGCATCCTCTGTTGATCTTCCCTCTCTAAAGCCACATTGTCTATCTGAAAGTATATCGAATTTCTTCAGAAATGAACATATTCTACATTTCATTAATTTCTCAATTATTTTGGGAATGTTCGATATGAGAGTTACTGGCCTATAATTAACCATGCTCGATTTATTCCCGTTTTTATATAGTGGTTTTTTTCAATACGCAAACAACGAACAAAATCGATCGGGGCTATTTCAGGCTTGGCACAGTTGATGAAAAAAGATGAGGAGGACGTAGGAAATCAGGAAAATATACAGTGCTTTTTTTTTAATGTCTACCACTTTTATTTTTTGAACGAGAAAATTGAAACTTGGTATAATGAAATTGATGCATAAATACTATAATTCGTAGTGGAATTGACAGATGAAAATTTCTAGAGGGTGACTGGGCACCATCTGGAAATGAAATCAGATGGGAAGGGGTCTCGTGAAACATCATTTTGAAGCTAGTGGCGAATACATCACAACCATAAAATATGAAGTCGGTATCTTCATCTACTACAAAATGGCGGAATATTCGATAATTACCTGAATAAGAACACATCAATATTAGACCGTTGGCCCATGACACAAACATTGTCGATAATCTATGTTCGTATGCCCTTTTGGGGATATACTCAGGAGGCTTGGGAAACCGGGAAAAAGTGCCTCCGAGCGTCTGTGACCAGTCCTTGCACCTGCTGACCTCCACTTCCGGTTGAAAAAAAAAGGGTTAAGTATTCGAGGAACGAGGAAGCTCGGCCATGTGGATACATTATCGTATCTTGCAAAAATAACCGGGCGCTAGCCGGTTTGCATACGTCTAGGTCGCTGCCGGAAGGAGGCATACGAACCGGAAGTGGCAATTTCCCACTGGTGATGGACGATGATCGAGGAAAGTGTGCCCTTTCGTGGAACGACTCCTTTCGACCCATTAAACACTATCCGACATTTGCATACGATTTCGGAAAGGGCATCTCGATTTATGCCAGCATCAACTAACCGGACTAACCTAGAAATAGTCGATAATTGAGGAAATGTTGAAATTTTGACCACGGTTAGTAGAAGTGAAAGTATTTATCAAATAATGGTTTGCATACAATTTGCGCGGTGCCAACATTACTTAATTAATTCCCAAACTTTCAATAAAAGGGCCCCTCTGCAGATAATGTTTATTTTATGTTTTTTGTCCCGCTGAATCCAAATATACCAATTATTTCACCTTGAAGATCGCGCTACTATTGTTTATTAACAATTTAAAGTGAAAAAAGTGGAAATTACCCTCCCATTAGGGACCACAAGTTTTAGTGTGTAAATGGGTTAAATCAGGGCTTACTACATTAATATTTCCAATAACATACAATCGGACCTTAAAAAAGTCGTGAAAATATTATTCTCCCATTGTACGAGTGGGATCGATTCATTCAAACTTGCCCGCCAAACTCAACGTCCAGATGTCCATGTGAATCCAGCCTTAGCGATTCGCGTTCTTTTCGCAGACGATCTATAAACCGGGGCACTGAAGTACTTGCCCCGCCCCTGAACCTTCAGTTTCTTACCGATTCAGAAAGCATCCTCTCGTTAGTTTCAAAGCTATAATTATGGAGAGTAGCTGTCCATAGCTATAATATTCTTTGTCAGTTGGTGTAACTGTGAGAGTTTACTTCTCACGAAAGGGCATACTTTCCTCGATCATCGTCCATCACCAGTGGAGAATTGCCACTTCCGGTTCGTATGCCTCCTTCCGGTAGTGACCTGGGCGTATGCAAACCAGCTTTTGTTACTTGTCGTATTCTATCGGCACCGAGATTGGCATACGAACATAAATTATCGACTATTTCTAGGTTAGTCCGGTTAGTTGATGCTGGCATAAATCGAGATGCCCTTTCCGAAATCGTATGCAAATGTCGGATAGTGTTTAATGGGTCGAAAGGAGTCGTTCCACGAAAGGGCATACTTTCCTCGATCATCGTTCATCACCAGTGGGAAATTGCCACTTCCGGTTCGTATGCCTCCTTCCGGCAGCGACCTAGACGTATGCAAACCGGCTAGCGCCCGGTTATTTTTGCAAGATACGATAATGTATCCACATGGCCGAGCTTCCTCGTTCCTCGAATACTTAACCCTTTTTTTTCAACCGGAAGTGGAGGTCAGCAGGTGCAAGGACTGGTCACAGACGCTCGGAGGCACTTTTTCCCGGTTTCCCAAGCCTCCTGAGTATATCCCCAAAAGGGCATACGAACATAGATTATCGACAATGTTTGTGTCATGGGCCAACGGTCTATATCGATATTCCTAGAAATATTACTAGAAATATTCGTTTGAGAGGTCATTTTTTGTTCATAAAAAAAAAAAGACAAAAATGTTAGTACGACAACGAACATCATTGTCCAGTTCAAATATTCTCATTTAGTTTTCGATTTCACAAGTAGATGAGTACCACGTAAACTATCTCCAAAATGGTCAATTAAACAAAATCTAACAAATGTTCGAAACTACTGTTGATCCTTTAATCAACGAAATCGTCGAAGTGAGTCCTAATGAATTTGAAGGATACTCCAAGAAGATGGAGCTCCAACACATTACTGCAGACAAGTGAGAAACTATTTGGATAATACTTTTCTATGGTCGTTGGATTGGCAATCGAGGTCCTACGGAATGGCCAGCCCGTTTGCCATATTTGACACTTTCAAATTTTCATTAAGGATATTCAAAAAATGAACAATTTGTTCAGGCCAGCCTCAACACACCTACACTGTAGGTTGACGGACTAACACCTATTAGAAAACAACTACTCCCCTGGCTAATACCACGAAGGGCATTGGATTACATCCAACAGGTGTTAGTGTGGGATTCTTCACAGAAGAAGCATACCCATGAATATTTGTTTTATTCGGATTTTCCTTGTACAAGGAATTGGGTCCATGCGGATATGCTCTTGGTTAGTACCTTGTCTACGGGCAGATGGCGCAGCAACGGCTATTCTGCTAGTTGTTTGTATCAGCCTAGGTCTAGGGAAGATAATCTACTCGAATATGATTTTTAATTATGGGAAGTCATCGACTTATGTTGATGATGGCACTGCCTTGCACTGACGAGAGGCCAAATAGCCCGAAACCGGTCTGCAAGTGTGTCCCGTCCCAATAATTGAAAATCAATTCTGGTAGTTGTATCGCTAAGAGCATATGTGGAATTTCTTCTGTGAAGAATCCCGCACTAACACCTGTTGGATGTAATCCAATGCCCTTCGTGGTATTAGCCAGGGGAGTAGTTGTTTTCTAATAGGTGTTAGTCTGTCAACCTACAGTGTATGTGAGTTGAGGCTGGCCTGAACAAATTGTTCATTTTTGAATATTTGATTTAAAGCCAGTCTTCAAGCATACCCATGAATATTTGTTTTATTTTCATTAAGGGGCTATTCGAAGCAGAAGGTGTACGAAAGTGAACCTGCTTCAATATTGAATATAAGGCAGAGACTAATAAATATTTGTAGAAATATCGACGTTGCTGTGTTCGAAAATGTTCGACTTGAGATATCGGATAGGCTGTTCTTATGTCAAGACATTTTAGGCAACCATTTCGAGCATCTTCTGAAGTGAATTCAACTCATTTACTCAAAGTATGAAGTTAAACGTCCATAAATTCAGGCAATTATTAAAAGTTCCGCCATTTTGTAGCAGGTGAAGATATTGACTTCATATTCTAGGGTTTTAAAATAATTGTCAGGAGATTGAAAATGATGTATCACAAGACTATTTTTTTCATCAAATTCATTCCAAAATATAGTATTTTGGCATCAATATCATTATCCCAAGTTTCAATTTTTTGAGTTAACCGTTGGCACATTGACAAAAAGCACTGTATGATTACAATATGATATGTCACTAAAGAAATTTTCAGGTATCACCGCAAGACGATCGCGAGCAATCAAAATGTCGGAATAGTTTAGATCGACAGAAGCCATTGTTAACCCTTTAACGCGCAAAACAATTTTTTTTCTGAAAGCTCACATTTCAGTGCCAGGTTATATGGAATGGCGGTCTAGGAGTTCGATAAAAATATTTTAAAAAATCTTCGAGTACTGGAGTGGGTTGAGGGGGGCTAGAAATGGTGGTAGATATTGCTACCAGAGACCATCTATAAACAATACATAGTGGGCAGTGGTAAATATAGCTACCAAGGGAAAAATTTATGAAACCAACATTTCATACTGATGACAGAGAAGACAAAATTGATAATAACATCTTCATTATGAGTGGTAAGGAGCAAAAGAGTCTGTACATAATGCGACTTTACAAGTTTGGCAAATTGTATTGATACAGAGGTTTCGGGGGGCAGATCATCTTCCAGATAATCCTTGACTTCGAATTACGAATCAAAATAATCTCTGTCCATCAGATGTTCTTTTATATCTTCTAACTCGACTTGAATCAGCAATTTTATTCTCTGCACGTGGAAATATATAAATATTCCCATGAAAACCCGCATTTTCCTTGTGTTTTTTTTGAATAATATCTTGTCGCAAATTGTATCCTAGAAAATTCTGAATCAGATGTCATCAAGGTCTTTTGGTGAATGATCTAGCATAAAACGGAATTGCTCCAGCGTTTTTCGAACTGGGTGAATGGGAAAATGAAAACAGCAGCTTTTCGAAGATAGGTGACACTTGTCCAGAAATTATGTTTTTTTCGACAGTGAAATCATATAAAGGGGATAATTCAATGATGGCAATATAATAGAACCATGTACAGAAGGTGTAGCTATTATTACTTTTCAGTGAAATGAACGAAATACAAATATTTCCCTATCAGACGATGGCAAAACACCCAAAAGGACTACTAGTTGATGTCACAAATGGACGGTGGTATCCACTGCTACTAAGAGTGGGCATAAATGCGAATTCAGCGTGATGTTCACGTGCTTGGTATCTATATTAACCATAAGTTTACCTCGATTGGCGATTAGGTTCGCTAGAATCAAATTCGGGTTAACGGTCAAGCTATCATAGGACAAAGTTCGTTGCGGTAAATATAGCTACCAGAGATCGCTAAAGGGTTTTAATCAGATTCAAACAAACCGAAAACAATATCTTGGGTCAATTATCATAATGAGTTCAAGAGGATTTCTGCACTAATTGAATTCTACCTTTCAAATTGGAAACTCTTTCACAAAGAAGAAGGTATTCTTCATTGACTGAATCGGCTTGACCCAATTTTCCCACACAAACACATCGAAATCACCTCCCGAACACCTTATTAATCTCTGAAATGATCTAACAACCGTATCAACAGCTTCCGGTGAACTCGCGCCCCCTGGAAAGAGCCACACGTTCATTTCCGAACCAATTTCCTCGTGAGCGTCGGCCTCTAGAAAAATCTCACTTACGTAGTACAACCGCCCCCAGGACGGGGGTCGGCGATAACCCTCTTTGATGTCATCAATAAAGTCGGTGAACGCGCGAGTTCGCCGTAATTGAACAAGATGAAATGGGAATATATCGGGTGCATATTGGGGAAGAACAACCCCGATTCAGTGTCGAGTGCAAAGACTGTGATGAGAACGTTCAGGAGCTCATGTTTTTTGATGGAGGATATCTTTCAGACGATTGTTGAGGGGATTCAGGCATTGAAAAAAACGGTTTCCTGGTGTGGGATTCTTTGACATATTTCATGATGAACTGGATGTGTGTATAAAACGAGAAATGATGAAAAAATATCTCCTCTTTGAAAGTGAAACATTATAGAGAACACTGTTGCTTCTTGGAAAAAAGATTTTATATCAAATAATTGTATTTAAAATCATTGTTTCTAAACTACCTCCAGGTTGAAAAATGACCAATTGTTTACTCAGAAAAAGGGGTTTATAAAAATGTCTTGTAGTGTTTGTGAAAAGACTTACAAAAAAATTATAAAAACAGAAAGTGTTCATATTTTTTTACTTCTTCCATAGAAACTTCTTCCAAAAAACTATACTTCGAATTTCATTCCTTCCACAAAAAAGTGTGAGTTCCTAATGATAGTTATTATGCAACGATCGTGTAATGATAGTTATTTATACATGAGCATAAACCGGGATACGAAACAAGCCGAAGGTGAGTTTCGTATAGTTTATGCGAGTGTATTAATAACCATTACATGAGAGTTGCATACGCTATTTCATCTACACCCAATAGATGATGAACTATGAATAGTATATTATTAGGTATTTATATTGAACACAAGTTATAAGTGGGTAATCAATCGTATTTCTTTGAAAAATTCTACAAAAGTATAATTATTGGTATAACCACGGAAAATACAACAATGAGAAATGGAGAGGAGAAAAAAAAAGAGGACAGAATCTCTGCCGAGGTCAGGAAGTGAATCCGGACGTTTCTGATCTCTGCCTGCTCCATTGACCACTCGGCCATGAGACCTCATTTTTTGGTTTGATTGAAAATAAACACATATACGTTGCATTTGTCAAATGAAAAATATAATCCTTTCGATTGTATTTTTTCTTGTCTAAGACATCTGTGGAGGAGTCGCTGGTAATTCTTCTATGCTATGAGACATTTTCATACGATTATCGAAAATTGACTAAGTTCTTCAAAAATTCAGTACCTACTGATTTTGACTTGACAAACGTCAAAATGCAAAGCTTGCACATCATGCTTGATTAAAAAATAATGGGTTTCTATTGGTTGAAAATCTGTATCGTAATGGATTTCATTATAAAACGAGTTATGAGCGTATAAGTGTATTATAATAGTACGGGGGTAGATAAAGACTATAACGTTTCATAAAACGGTGCCAATTTCTTACTTATAGCTGTTTTATAAACATATTGAAAACATTTCTGGGAAAAACACAGTTTTAAAATTAGTTGGTTGGGGTTCTCTGTAATCGCGATGAAACGCTTTCTTTTCAAAACGACATAGTGTTTATGAAATTAAATAATTTTCACATTTGTGCGAAACATATTATGTATACTATGGCGGCAACATGTATTCTCTCGAGATTATCTTGCCTCGGCAGGAGCGGCCTCGGCCAAAATATCTCACGGAAAGCGATTAAGCATTTTGCGGCTTTATCATTCAAATAACTATTCCCGACCTCTTTCGAAACTTTCCAACTTCTTTGGCTTTCATTTAGAATTCTTCATCGGAATTAACGAACTGTTTAGATCCCTGCTGACGTGTGAACACTGAAGTTGTTCCAGAAAACAAGCTAGCCCTGACACAATATTACAGCTATCACACACTATCTCAGTACCGAATGTACAAGAAGATATAGATTTCTTCATCGAAACCCCAATCATCTTCAATAACTGAATCTCCACTCACTTCTCGGAAATAAAATATTATTTTCAATGAAGCATTTTCTTAAGTACAGCATATGTCGCTCATATCAATGAACATGGACAAAAAACTAACCAATCATCAAATCTAATCAAAATGACGACTTAGGCATCTGGTAGGCCTCTTGGTTCAGCAATGATCACTCAAAATAATTATAATAGTAATCCCGATTAAACCTACAGTTATTAAAAACTCATTTTTTTTTATTTCGTGTACACCGGATTCGAAGAATAACAAATTCTCTGCAAACATTGAGTAAAATAAGTATCACTGGAATATATCAACCCCCTAAAAGGCCAGTATTGCAATGAAATAAAATGGCTCCAAAAGATCCGTACACGGAGCATCGAAGAATATATTTTTTAAAATAATAATAGTGATAGTGGAGTGTCAAGTGGCTCGTGAATGGAGATGTGGCTCAATGTTGTATTTTCATTAATCTGCTCAATTGCCATAGTGCCGAATTGAATTTGAACGTTACATTTTTACTAAAAGTGGGTGAATGACGTATTATTTCAAACTAAATATTCTTCTCTGCTCACTTTAATTCGCTATAGGTTTCTCCTACGGGGAAAACTCTTCGATAAATACCTCAGTTGCCATGGTGACGCGTGGATAAAATATTCTTTCACCAAATATGAGAGTTCGTGAGAGTTATACTCGAACGTCATATTCAGATATGAGTAGAAATATCTAGAAGTGGAGATTTTTTGAAAGTTATAATTCTTGGGACCGGTTTTTCAATGCAATATATGTCTCAGATGAAAAAAACAACATATTTCATTCTTTTTACTGTCAACTTTCCTTGATCCGTCTACTTAACAGATAACCTATTTATCCTTGTATTGAAAAAGTGAGCAAAGGGGTGTATTCTTTGGACAAACGTCGAGGAATAAAAAAGTTTGTTGCCTCAAAATGTATTTATTACCTACCTATATTAACAACCCGTATGGAAGTTTGCAATATTTTATATAAATTGAATTTCAAAATTCACAAGGTGAATGACGAGGAATTAGAATGAGAAAATCGTTCCAGTTCAACTATCAGCGATAATTTTGCGCGTGAAGAAAGTGTTTGATGGAGGGACGATATAATTTCATTAAAGGGTTCAAAGAAATAAAAATTTTTTATTCCGCTCAATTCCCCTGAAGTACTCATCATTGTAATGTTATTTGACTCTGTTTCAATTTGAAAGTGTTATTTAGGTTTTCCATAGGCAATGATGGGAATAATCGATCCGGATATGGTTCTAACGAGATCTCTTCTTTTCTCGGTAAAGTTATATTTTCCTGAGGTCTTTAAGGAGTGGACCGCATGATAGATAGAGAACCAACCATAGTAGGACAATTCTAATGTGTGTTAACGTAAATAATCATTTCATGCATTTTTTCGGAAGGGAATCTATTATGTTTCATATATTTGAAAGTTTCGTTTCTTTCTATTGAATATAAAAGTATCATTCACATATTGAGGCATCCACTGACCCTTTTTAAAACCTAGAGCTCATGGAAATAGGACTGGGACGGCCAATAATATATTCAGTCGGTAGGCCAATGTACAGCTTATCCAATCCATCTTGGCACAAACTCAGATACTTTTCCAGTTGCACACTGGTAGTGTAAACCACGGAGATAAAAACAAAAAAAACACCTTCTTGGCATACATTTCAGCCCAGTGAACACATACAGGTTATTAGTTGTGTGCCAAGATGGATTGGATGAGCTGTATATGCAATGATATATAGAGATAAATCAGACTTTTGTGTTCTGAAACACATATATTCGACAATTTGATTAGTTTTTCTTACGTTCCTTGTTGATCTTATTTCATTTTTGCTTTTAGTCCTTTTGTATATTCAATTATTTTGTTCTTATCATTGATTGACTCCAGAATGAGGGATTTTAACGTTGAATATTGTTTCACCTACATTTTCCAATTAATTTTGTTCAGTTTTTTTTTGTTGCTGAATAGTGTTTAAAATAATTAGTGAATTTCATTTACGAAGGGCCGCCCTATCTCAGAGGATCAGTTCAAATAAGAGGAGAGATAGCATATATTGAATATCTTGAGATAGGACAGGAGTCAATCTCAAAAGTCAAAAGTACCAACAAGGTCTTGGACTATAGAAATTCCCTTAGACGGTTTTTTCATGCTTTTTCCGTCGATGATACTGGATAAATGATAAACGTTCACTTTTACACTGCATTTGAATTTTCGAAAACCATATTTCGCGAAACTCATGCATGAGCCCATGGGTAGAAGAAATGATTGAACTTTCCAGTTATTCGCCTAACACGCCGTCCATTCTGCCACTGGAGTCGCATTGGAACGGAAGCTATGTTTTGGCGGAGGTACGCCTTCACCAAATCGTGGAGGAACACTCGCTCCAGATATTCACTCTATCGCGGCCTCTTCTCCCTTCAGGAGCGAAGTTGTTTGTTCGAGATATCTGTGATCTGTATTATATTGGTAGGTGTGTATTTATCCATTTATTTATATATGTGCTTTTCGACTTCTGAGGCGACGTTCGTCAGCTGGTTAACGGAACGAACAATTTTATGACAACAATAATTTTAGGAAAGTAACAAAACAAACTCACATCGTGCAGCCACGTGAGCCGTCTCCAGTGTGGGTTGGCGGTGACGTGGCACTCGAAGTAAACGTCGTCGCCTTCCTTGATGTCGTCCGCGTTGAGTGTGCTCCCAAGACACAGCGTCACGATCGGGGGGTCTGGAAACAAGAGAGAGGCGCCATTGTCATCGGACGTGTCGCAAAAAAGCTTCCAGAGATACATAAATCATCGAGGAACTGCTGTTTCGTAAACAATACACTTCTCGACAAGATGAACCGAATCAAAGGGAGGGGTCTTTTTCTGTTTCCGGTGGAACGGTTCGAGGGGGCGAGTTATTGTTTTTTCTGTTGCTGCTGCCTCCGGCGTTCTTTTTGAATACAATTCGGGATAATCAGCGAACAGATGAAATATGATGTTTGCTGAATTCGGTAGATGCTTCCGTGGCAGAAATATTTTCATTCCTTGAAATTCTCAACATGCAGAGGTAAGGAATGTTTTGTGGAGAATTGTGTGCTTCCCGAGAATATTTTTTCTACGGCTATAACACAAAACTGCAAAACGAGGTACATGCGATTCCATTTTATCACCTGATAACACAAAATATATCAGGTTTCCCATGGAATACATAATTTCAGGCAATGATACATCAGACTTTTCCTGGAGATCAATTGCCCTAACACCAAACTGATATTTTTGCACTCGACGCGCGTTTCGCTAACAAAGTTAGCATCTTCAGGAGAAGAAAATTGATAATGTATCAATTTTCTTCTCCTGAAGATGCTAACCTTGTTAGCAAAACGCGCGTCGAGTGCAAAAATATCAGTTTGGTGTTAGGGTAATTGATCTCCAGGAAAAGTCTCAACTTTTACACCAAAGGTTCCAAAACTCATCGTTTATTAATGATACATCAAATTGGAAGTCCACGCTATCGGTGAAATCATTTCGCTATAATCTGTTATAGCAGTGGGAAAAGATAGATCAAAATTACAACTGGAATGTCGAAAAAAATACCGAATATCTAACTTCAGTTTCACTTGTGTAGGAAATATCATTTCAAGCCACCTTCCAATTTCAACATATCTTTTGAATTTTTCAACTATTTTGCTAAACGATAATATATGTATATTTCGATATGTACGAGTGCTTTTTGCCGAAGTTACTTTTTATCTTCACCGTATAAAAATTTAATGATTGTCTGTTTAACGAGAATAAAAAACCAAGAACTCAATTGAAAAATAAAATGACATTGAAACCTTTGGTATAAAAGTTGTAACTATTTGTAGAAATTGTTTTTGTCCTAACACTAAATTGATTTCATTTGGACTCGCTAACAAGGTAGCATCTTTCCAGAAGAATGAAACTAATGCTAAATCTAATCGAAAGACGAGGGTTAGCTATTCATAAACTTTTCAATGTCAGGCAGTGCAACAACTGACTGCATTTTTTTGGTCCACTATTGATTTCATCTGTTACAAGTTTTTTTCAAAAAAGTGCATTCTATATGGGTGCGAATCTTTATAATGAGCTGCTTCCATTACTTAAAAATGAAAACTTCAGATCATTCTGGAAAATAAAAAATATACTGTGTGAAAAAGCTTATTATTCAACTTGAGAATATTTTCATAATACAAACTTTTTGTGATATTGGTTCCTTTTCGTTCTCTACAATACGTTTGTATTTTTGCCCAGCTTGATTCATATAACATTCACTCAGTGTATTTTATATTATCAAATGTATTTAATCATGTATCTTTATGTTATGTAAATATATGTTATGTATTATCTGATCTCGAATATTTCTACACCTGTACGCCATGTTTTTTGAAATGAATCTTTCTACAACCAATTATTTTCAATTATCTCTCATCAATCACCTGAAAACCGGATAAAAGGGACATGTCCTATTTCACTATACATGGTATTTTTGCATTTTTTATTTCTAGACTCTCGCATGCAACGAGTAGCCTTGTGTCAAGCATATGCTCAATCAGTTCAGATTGATTCCACAAATTCTTTGGTCATTGTCAAGCCACACTGGACTTTTCCACCCTCCCGCATCTTATATGTGTAAACTGGTCCCTGAAACGTACTTTTATAACTCGTCGGCATTGGCCAGAGCCGACGAATTATAAGAACCTGCTTTGAGGAAAATTATTCACACATACGTTGAGGAACGGAAGAAAAGTTTATTGTCGCCCAACATGCTCTGGACAATGACCACAGAATAGGTGAAAGTAATCTGAAACCGATCGAGCATGTGCATGACACAAGGCCATTCGCTGCATGATATGAGAGTCTAGAAATTAGAAAATGTAAGAATAGCATGAATGGTGACAAAGGGCCTGTCCCTTTTATCGGCTTCTCAGTTCATTGTTGGGAAATTATTCAGAATAATTGTTGGTAACAAACTTGGTTCATACCGGACCAAAAGTTGCAGCACTACATAAAATTGTGAAGCACACAAAAAGATGCTAACCTTGTTAGCGAATTGTGCGACGAGTGCAAATAATATCAGTTTGGTGTTGGGTTAATTGATCTCTACCAAAAATTCAGAACTGAATTCTAATAACTGTTTGATCGTCATTATTTTGTGATGGTTCGATATTTGTTCCGTAGTTTTCTGGGTATTGTAATCAATTAATCAATACAGTCGCTTCTGTGTGAAATTATGCGACTACTGAGATTCCTAGCTGTAGAAGAAACATCAATTCGTGTGCCTTATCGGAACATGTGAATCGTAATGATCATCGAATGGATTATGAGAATACTGAAATCTTGGACACAGAGAATGAACTTTCGAAAAGAATACTTCTAGAAATGGTTCATATTCATAAAGAACAACATTCTATGAATGAACGAACCGACTTGAACAACCTCAGTCAGATATATACTTATTCATTACTTTTCAACGAAAAAATATAACACCCGTTAACCAAAATTTTCCGCCTTGATTGAGTAAACTTGTCATTGTCATTTCATTTCATTCATGTAAGATGCCTAGAAGTCCTGGTGACTCAACTGATTAGATTTTGTTTAGATTTTTGTGGCGAAAAAAACAATCGACGCTTTTGAAGGTTTCCCCTATTTTTTCGGTAGAGGGCGTTATGTTCCCATTTTTCATATTTGATGACAAGTGTCAAGTTAATTGTCATATTGTCATGTCAGTTTGAAATTTTGATGTTTACGATGTTTTTATCGTGTTTATTTGTTGATTTCATTGCTTTTAAATATCGAAACGTTGTTACTGGTATCAGTGGTATCTCATTGTCCACCCATTATCCTTTAGGCTGCGATCTCTTCTCGCTAACCAATCAAATAAAAGTGGAAAAACTCGACTGCACATCATTTTCACTTAGTGCAAATTTAGCTTCAGACAAGACTGACAAGAGCGTGTTGGCGACATCTGTACATATTGTACGGAAACCTCCAAAAGCTCAATTATCCACCAAAAATCAAGCAATCCAGATTTCGCCACTTTTATCCCAAACTTCTACAGGTATAAGTAAATACACCAGGGTTTCCAGGCATCTTACATTCATGTATTTTCTGTTTGTTCTGATCCACTTTCATTTCAATTATTTTCTTGATAGGCAAAATTTGAGTTATACGAGAGAAGTTGCTGACTAATTGGACTTGTTCTATACAGAAAGAGCTGTTTTTCAATAGACGCAGCAACTTCTCGGGGTAGATTGAAAATCTGCCCTTCTACACTTGTATAGATTCAAATATTTATTCTTATTTTTCAGATTTTGGTAGGTTATAATAACCAGAAAACTACGGAATGAATTCTAAAATTCATATTGATCCGATCCGAAAAAAAATATCACCAGTCATTGGAATTTTGTACAAAATAAGAAGCTATATACCTTTGAAATATCTGAAATTAATTTATTTTTCACTAATTCATTCGAAATTACAATATTTAATCGACTGCGTCGAATACCTTTCTGAAACCACTGAAATCTTTACAGAATAAAGCAATTAAATGCATTTTTCATTTACCTGATTTGGAACCAACAAGGAATATTCATAAACCAAATCGTCTCCTCGACATAAATTCTATTTATAAACTGAAAATATGTACTATTCCGTATTATATTGTGACTAATAAGAAAATTCTGTTATGACTTTTTTCAAATCTAACAGTTTACATAACCACAAAACAAGGCAGTTCAATAATCTGTTAACAAAGACTCTCAAGACGGAATTTTCCAGAAAATCTATTCTCTATAAAGGTGTTATCACATATAATGGATTACCCACTAGAATAAAATGTTTTTCTCAAATGACCAGATTCAAATTTGCTATGAAGCGTTTTTTTTTTTATTTTCGAGTAATAAACAATTCTGATTGAGCTTTTTAATAAATGTATTATATAAATATGTCCTATTTATAAACTGTAGTTTCTTGGGAATAAATAACTGTTATTATTATTATTAATATTTCTTGTTCTTGTATGATGAACTGTTATATCATTGAAGTTATCTGCAGAGTATACTCACAAACGACGTCGATTTTCCACGACGTCTCCAAGAACAGGCCGGTGACGTTGGGATTTTCGGCTCGGCACGTTATGGATTTTCCATCGTCCTCGGTTGTGGGAACGAAACTTAACTCACTTATTGTTACGTTCTCGCGCGTCTCTTCCTGAAAATAAACGAGGAATTATAGACCAATTAATTTGAATTTTAAAGTGGGGCATGATATTTGAATATTCTTTGGCGGCGGAGGCGGAAACTTCACTTTAATACTCGGATTTCGCGGAGAATCGGGATGGGAAGGGGCCGCGATCGACCTAGAAGAAAACCGAACTTTGGTCGAGACAGGAAGTTAATTTATTACGTCGGATGCTGAAGATGCACGAATAAACAACGGGAATATCTGCCGCGAACAATGGGCTAGTTTATGAGAGCTCGGGAAAGTTCTGAATGCATTTGTTTCGGAATTAAATTAAAACTGGCGTCTCGCTTATTCCTACACAATAGGCCATAAAACGATGCAGGTGTTCCATCAGGTTCTCGACTTCTTCTTTACAGAAGCGTGAAACTTCTGGTTTTCATAACGATTTTCAACAGGAAGCTCAGCCAATTAATTGATGGCTGTACCCGTTCATTTTCAAGAACTGAATTTTGAGTATGAATTCCATTTTTACCGAAGTTAAAGACAAAACCCCCTTAACTCCTCAATCAGAAATAGTATATTGCATTCCTTGTTCAAATTGCGAAAAAACTTATATAGGTCAAACTTCAAGGACCTTAAAAGATCGTATAACATCACACAAAAGTGATTGCAGGCTTCACCCTGAGAGGTGCGCCCTTAGCGAACATGTTAGAGAGACAGGACATCTTATGGATTTCAATAACACAAAAATTTTAACAAAGAAATGTAATTACTTCAAGAGAATATTTATGGAGATGGCTTATATCACACAATCAGACAATTTCTTGAATAAAAGAACTGACCTCAATCATATGCGTGAAATTTATTCATATTTATTATCACTTGATGAAAATCCGCAATAATTATTCCATAGTTCAATAACTTGAAATCATTGAAATTGGCTTCTATAATCATTATAAATTGGCACTTCATTTTTATAACAGCCACTGTTTCATATATTGTCAAACTTCATCTTTCTGTCTATTTATTCCTAACCTGAAAAGCGAATTTTCCTTCAAAACAAAACAAAAATGACTTTGACTGAACAATTGATAATTCAAACAGAAAAGTTTCGATGCAAACATTTTTTTCGTCTCGATCTCCTGTCAAAAAATGATGTTGCTCAAATTAAAACACAAAAGCAATCATTCTCGCCGACACTGTGAGTAATAATTCATTTTCCTGTTTGTTCTTTATATGATATCATATTATTTGTAGCTTCCCTGACGATGACAGTAACAACTGTCGAAATATCGGAATAAAGTGTTAAAAGAGTACACATTTCTGCTTGCTGCTTTACCCAATAACAATCTTCCTCAAATGTCTTTTCATATGTCAATTATCAATTTTCAAATATTTCCTTTCTTTTGGTAACCACCTCCGAGCACGTGCCGGTGAAATTTTAATTTTCCAAAAATTTAATTAATATAAGTTTTTATACATATATATGTAATGTTGAATGCAATGTGTAACTCTTTTTCGAATGAGGAAAAGTATCAGTTTTCTGTGTCTCATTATACGTCTGACTTCTTACTATAACCTCACGTTAGTAAGTACATTTTCTTAATGTTTTTATATGTATATATATATATATATATTATATGTATATATATATGTGTAAATATATATATATATATATATAAATATCCGTTGATTTGTAGGTATTGACTTTCGACGTTTCGCCAACATCTCAGTTGGCATTTTCAAGAATGTTACTGCTCCCACTTAGTGCTAGCAACTGTTGTTTGAAAAACAAAACTTCTGCCAGTTTTTAAATAGTTTCTCGGTCGTAAATTGTAGCCGATATGATCCGTTCCATCAGCCGTCGGGTCGATTATGGTTGTCAAAGCTTTGGCTATTGACTGTTCAAGTAATAATGGTCGGTCTGGTTTGTGGCGACCTACACCCACCGAAGGACCATTTCCTGAACTGTTTTTCTTTTCGTTGATGAGGGATCTCCAGACATCTGGTATATTTTGGAAGTAGTCTCTTTTGTTTATTTCTCCATGTTTTTTCTACCTCGATGGATTTCCTAATTTGGCGTGTTCTGAAATGGTTCCCCTGCGCTATTTGCTTTGCTGCCTCGCAATTTATTTTGTGACCCGGTCTGGTGGTGGTGTTGAAAGAGGGCGGAAGATGTGTGTTTTGTCCTATGCTATTTTTGTGTTCCTGCACTCTAGCTGACATTATTCTATTCGTCTGGCCAATATATTGCTTATCACAGTCCCCGCATGTGATGCTATATACTCCTTGGTATCCGAGAGGAATCCTGTCCTTTGGTCTCAGTAAGCAAGACGAAATTGTCCTTTGAGGTTTGAAGACGGTTCGTATATTTTGTTTTCTCATTAGTCTTCCGATTTTGTCGGTGATTCCTTTGATGAAAGGTATTGTCACTGATTTTTTGGGTTCTGGGGGTATTCCGTCCTAGTCTTTCTTGGGTTTGTTTGCGCATGGATTGACCATCTGATTGAGTGTGTTCCATAGCCATTTTGTCGAAGTGCTTCAGACGTCTCTGTTAGCTCTGCTTGTCTGTTTGTTATTATCGAAGAAAGAGGAGATTTTCCACATCACGTCACAGAACTGACGGAACACTGAATGATGAATACTTATTTCATCTTCAGCAACAGATTCTACAAACAGATAGAAGGAGCTCCCATGAGCTCTTCCTTATCCCCAGTTGTAGCAAACCTGTTCATGATGAATTTCGAGGAGAAAGCACAACGAAATGCTCAACAGAAACCGATGCTATACCTGTTCATGATGAATTTCGAGGAGAAAGCACAACGAAATGCTCAACAGAAACCGATGCTATACGACGCTATGGTTAGGTTACCGAAAGCCCACCCACACAAACAGATACCTACACGCCGAATCCCACCATCACCCCACACAACTACAATTCGTAGTCAACACGGTGGTGTCCCGATCTTTTTGTCTGACGGAAACCTCATGCATGCGCAAACAAACCCAAGAAAGACTAAGACGGAATACTCCTCAGAATCCAAAAAATCAGTGACACTATCTTTCCGAGAAAATCGGAAGACTAATGAGACAACAAAATATACGAACCGTCTTCTAACCTCAAAGGACCATTTCGTCTTGCTTACCGAGACCAAAGGACAGGATTCCTCTCGAAAACCAAGGAGTATATAGCATCACATGCGGGGACTGTGATAAGCAATATATTGGCCAGACGAATAGGAGAATGTCAGCTAGAGTGCAAAAACACAAAAAAAGCATCAGGTCAACACAAACATCTTCCGCTCTCTCTCAACACCATCACCACATGGGTCACAAAATAGATTTCGAAGCAGCAAAGCAATTAGCGCAGGTGAACCATTTCAGAACACGCCAAATTAGGGAAGCCATCGAGATAGAAAAAAACGGCTGATGAAACGAATCATAACGGCTACAATTTACGGCCAAAAAACTGTTTGAAAACTGGCAGAAGTATTTCAAACAACACTTGCTAGCACCAAGGAGTAGTAACATGCTTGAAAATGATATATATATATATATATATATATATAATAATAATA
>JAVJAQ010002393.1:759024-775426 GCA_032362365.1 Zygogramma bicolorata | reverse complement strand
TTAATGTGATCGTTTTCAGGTAATTATCGAATATTCCGCCATTTTGTAGTAGATGAAGATACCGACTTCATATTTTATGGTTGTGAAGTATTCGCCAGAAGCTTCAAAATGATGTTTCATAAGACCCCCATTCCATCTGATTTCCTTTCCAGATGGCGCCCAGTCGCCCTCTTGGAATTTTCATCTGTCAATTTCACTCCGAAATATGGTATTCATGCATCAATTTCATTATACCAAGTTACAATTTTCCCGTTCAAAAAATAAAAGTGGGGGACATTGAAAAAAGCATTGTAAATGGGGGCGTTGGATCCAGACACTCATTCAGCCGGAGATGGAATGATATTCCTGGAGATCTCGTTCATTGATCAGTGGTTCAATAATTGGATGGGTGGTCTCCCTACGTATAGAATCTCAACGCTTGGTTGACTGAAATTTGCAATATTCAGCATGTAAGCGATTTTTTTTCAACCGATATCAGATCATTCGATGCTGTTTCAGTTGATCCAGATATATTCCATTTTTCCTGATTTTATACGTCTTCCTCATTTTTTCCAACTGTGCCAAGCCTGGAATAGCCCCGATCGATTTTTGTTTGCTGTTCGCGTATTCTGGTGAGCGATTCTGGTACTGAAAATTCATTATGCGCGGAAAAAGGTTAATATTTCAACACAGTACAGAACATATAATATAATAATGCATTACCAACTGCGATATGCAATAGTCGTTTGGTTCATCCGATGTGGTGTATCCGAAATTTGTGAAAATTGGTTTCATAACAATCGAAATATTGAAGTTTGAAAATTGAAAAAATAGAAATGAAGAAAAGCGGACAAAAACAGAGCACATGTTTTCGATTCATAAATCATCATCACAACGTTATAGCCAAGTGTGAGAGAAGTATTCATTGTGATGTTTCCATGGCATAACTTTTCTGGCTGTCACGTCACTTTGACATTCAATATATCATCAATAAAATGCAAAATACATTAAATTACTGTGATGAATGAACAGGCTTTTCGTTGCGCACCGGAATATAGAAGGTGCTCAGGCCTTCGTCAACGTCCAGAAATCCAAAAAAAGTTTGACTTGAAAAAAAGCCTTTTTTATGGTTTATTCTTCAAGTCAGAAATCAAATTTTTATTGTGTTACTGGTATGTCAGTCATATTGCCAACTACGGCATGGCACCTATTCCAGGCCCAGTCCAAGAATTGTATAG
The DNA here is from genome assembly GCA_032362365.1 of Zygogramma bicolorata. Taxonomy (NCBI): domain Eukaryota; kingdom Metazoa; phylum Arthropoda; class Insecta; order Coleoptera; family Chrysomelidae; genus Zygogramma; species Zygogramma bicolorata. The sequence continues at coordinate 774,209 of JAVJAQ010002393.1, read as the reverse complement.
GGTCTATGGTTGTTTTTCGCAGTTCATCTCAAATTCTTCATCTCATTGTGATTCTGCTATTGTCACTACACTTCATTAAATCATCGAATCAATTATCTTAACTTCTTGAATCCTCTCTTCAGATAGGCCACATTAGGGAGAAGAAACGTCACAAATGGAGACCATGCTTGACGTGTACTGATCACGGCTTCTGAGCCTGAAACACGTGTTTGAGGTCGCACTGTTGCTATGTATGCTCACTAATTTTTGTTTATATTGTGGTATAATCATTCGTTCCTAACGTATCTCTACAGAGGAAATCACAAAAATTAAAGATTTTTTCTTGCAGAATGTAACGTTCAACTGGAATGTGAAAAGCACAATATAAAGACAATATACAGACCAACGAAGAAAATAGAGGAACAACTGAGGTCAGCCAAAGATCCAAGAGATCCGTTATCCAATGCTGGGTTATACAGAATTCCATGCTCGTGTGGAAAAGTATATATAGGGACCACCAAACGCAGTTTAAGACTCGAATCAGCGAGCATAGTAGGAATTGTCGGTTGGGACAAACTGACAAATCAGCTGTAGCTGAGCACGCCCTTCTGAGCGACCACAATATACAATTCGACAAAACTTCAATTCTGTCAACGACGACTCATTACTCCACTCGCTTATACCGGGAAGCGATTGAGATACATAAGCACAAGGATAACTTTAACAGAAAGGAAGAGGGACTAAATTTGAACAAAATTTGGTATCCAGTTCTAAGAACAGCCAAGACGAAGCCAGATAGCACCAGGGAATCGGACGACCAACAGAACGCTGGCGGACCGAGAAATAATAACGAGTCAATTCCAGATTTGCAACCAGTCGTAGTAAACTCACATAGAGGAGTCCAACTAAGACCACGCCGCTGAAGATGGCTGCCGCAGATGTAGCCGAAAGCTCCGGAAGTAAAAATTCCACTACACGGCCCTCAAGCCCGAAAGACCAGAGATGTATTAACACCGGCCGTGAAAGCCTACACTCTTACATTGGAATGTGAACGTGTCCCAAGAACTCTCTGAATCAATCATGATTTTAGATTGCAGGTTGCAATCCCAACCATGATCCTTAAGGACAATCAAGGACATTATCGAATATAATGATCATTTTGATACCGATAACGAAGTCTTGAGAATGTTTTACTTTTTCCTTCTTCTCCTCTGATTCAAAAATCAATAAAAGTGAGGTAACTTCCGCTATCAATGTTTGATGTGAGGAAGCTCCATATTCCATCCATATGCCCAATGAGTACTTCTAGGGGTAGATTTCTCCGAACCAAACGAGCTTGTTTGGGATTTGGATAATGAATTGTGGAATGTTACTACAAAAGACTCTCTATTTTTCTTGAAGTATCATATGCTTCACATACGATTTGAGCAAGAAAAAGTCTAGACGACGATTCAGTACCTGTCGGGCTATATTGGAAGGAGAGGAACTGTTTAATCTTTTCTGGTGATTGAACCAAACGTCAAAGACTGATATACCTACACAACAGTCATACAGCTTGTGAATGTTCTGTTATAAAGGTTTTGTATTCTTTCTTCGTTCGGAGGAGAAAAAGGGTTACTTCTTCAAGATAATATCAACCATTTCTCAACACATACCGTTATACAAAAACACTATGCCGAGGTGAAATCCGACTGTTTCAAAGCTGAAGAATAATTGAAAATTTCAAACCAGTAATTGATGCCACACAACAATTCCCAACTCTAATCGATTTGGAATTCACTCTAATGAAATATAAATACTACCGCACCAAATCATGCATATTATTTCAACTCTGACTCCATTTTATTAATCATGCTACGGTATAATTATCGTAGAACAAACGTGCCGGAATGAATATAACATGAATGTTAATTGATAGGTGAAAATTTGTATTGAACAGTGACCTGTACTGATCACGCACTATGTAGAACAGTTTTTGTTTCATTCAGCAAATATTCGGGCAGAGAGTTCCTTACAGAACTCTTTTATCCAATGGAAATCTTATTAACCATTGAAACTTTCAAAATATGGGTTGCGAATGCATTTGCCTCTCATTAAGCATGTTTTTTTCTGCTCATTCTGAGGTCACCTGAGCGTATTCATGTCCAAATTTCAAGAACCAGCATTTTCTAAAAATGCCATGTCTACCCGAGTAGTCAAAGCCACCAGATAGTCGAATGATCAACTTGAGTCTTACAAAACAAAAATTGAAAATGAAAATAGTTCAGAAAATGAAGCTAAAAAAATGGTAAAACCTCGCAATTCTTTCTTCCAGCACCGATTTGTACAAAAATTTGGAATTAGGCTTATTTCACCCTCTAGTTCATTTTCTATATTGTGCCGTTGTACGCTTTTCATTTTTTATGGGTGAAAACTCAACTCACCCTTGATAAAAACTACCCTTGAAAACATTGAAATTTTTATAATATGTCTTCGAACTTTAGAATACACTGGTGGGAAATCAACGAATTATACACTCACACACGCATACACGTGACCTGATGTGTCTTCTTCTCTGTCTTCCAATATGAATGGAAAAAGTGGAACATATAACGTATAACGGCCGAATATACCGGTTATGTAGATTACTACGCTCCGAAGCGGGTAATTCGAATTTTTCAACAAAAAAAATGATCGGTTTTTTAAGCATAGCTCCTTCATTTTAGGTGATAGAAAAATTTTTTCAGGGATGATTTTGTAGGGTTTCTCAAGAGTTATGTGAATTAAATAACCAGAGATCCCTCAATTTTTCAATGGGGAGAGTTCAAAAGCGCTTGAATAAGGTGATATTCGAACGGCTATATCTCGCCGAATATTTACTGTAAGTACAAAAAATCTACACACAGGAAAATTTTTGTCATTGAAAAAGCTACAATTTAGTATTATATTGTTTCAATCGTATCTTAAGTATTCTTATTTTTGAAAAAGGGGTTAAAAACACGAAATTGAAAAAAGTCGTTTTCTCTTTAAACTCCAATTTTTCTAAAATCAGGCATTTCATATTGGTCAAACCGCGTGGGTGTATTGATAATACATATATAAAGAGAATCACAGAACGGTGGCGATCAATTTCAATTAGAGGGTACTTTGGGAGTTGTTTTCATAGATTTTTTCGTAGAAAAAAGCGGATACAGATCTTATTTTGATCATAAGTCGGTCAATTCTCATGCTAGAGACATTTTTTTGCATTCGAAAGCTCTAATTGAATATTAAAAAATATTCTATGAGCTTCTTTCGAAAAATGCGAATTTTTTCGTTATTTCGCCTTAAATCTTCTAATACATTTGACGAAAAAGCTAAGCATTAATTTGCTGTATCTCAGTTCGTATTTGTCGTGGAAAAATTATAGAAAAAGCATTTTTTCAAAGCTTCAATTAGACTCTACACACTTTTTTTTTGTGAAATGCATAGTTTTAGAGTTATTCGCAAAAAACATTTAAAAAGGTCGATTCTTTCGTCAAAAAACTCTTACTTTCAATATAGAATAACTCAAAAAATATTTATTTTACGAAAAAAACGTATAGGAAATTTTCCTCTCAGAATTACTTTTTCCGTCGATTCCCACAGTTGAAATGTAATAAAAAATTGCCACCTCCGAGATAGGGAGATGCTTCATTTCCTGGACAAAAAAAAAGCTGATAGAAAATCACTTAATAGTTTCCACCAGACAGGTTTCACGTGTTTGACTAAGGTTTCTAGTGAAAATCACATAAAGTGTTTTTCAAGCACCCCATCATCAATTTTAATGAAATATCGATTGATTCCTGCAGGTATTTGAAACTGCCTTATTATAGTACTTCAATGGAAATTTCACTTGCCTGAGAAAGAGAAAAAATCGATGTGACTCAGCTATATTTATAGCTTTATACTAAACACTTAGACCACTAGTTTTCCACAAATTTCCATGTTTGAGGATAAAGATGAAATGAAACCTGTAAAAGACACTTTCCTCAGTGTGGAAGTCATCGAATCTCCTCCATTCAAATTGTACGTTCTCGAATACTCGATGGTATTTTCCAACCATGATTCCTTATTGTGGTGCTTCAATCATTTTTGCAGAGATCTCATGTTCAAAATTCCGAAAGACCAATGAAGATTCTGCTCTTGATGACACCTACTCGACTGCGCTTCAAGAGATATGCAATTTATCAATCAAATTCCTATTTTTCACAAAATTGGAGAAGTGTTTTATAGCAAGTTTCTGCGAAATAAACTCACCATGTAAACCGGAACATAAATCAAGAAATCCTGCAGGATTATACTCATAACTAGCATACTTTAAATAAGGTTTTTGATTTAATACTTCGTGTAAGCTTGATTGAAGTTCACTGCTGGTAGGGATTTCATACAATTCACGCCATCAATGGAATTTACTCGCCCGAAACTTCGCTGCATCGATTCTGCTTTGTGTCTGGAGAATTTATGAATTTAATTAATTTTTGAGATTTCCCTCCTCCGTTCGGATGAGTATGAATCATAGGTATGCAATATCTTGCAATATCGAGCTCTGAACATCTCCTTTGAATCCTCTTCAATTACGGGATTCAATGGAAACCATCTGCAGCAACATCATATTTCATAGGAGTGGAAATTGATTGGATTGATTACTTTATTGGATATCTCTTCGTGGTCCTCGATCTGATTCTCTCATTTCCATGTTGCTGTTCCATTTCTTGTTTCCATGAACTGCATTATTCTCAGAAATGTTTTCAATGTGTTTATAAAACAGCTATGAGTAGAAAATTGGCACCGTTTTATAAAAAAATATATAAAATATAGTCTCTATCAATATTTTATAAGGCCTTTTACAAACACGATAAAACAGTTTCATAATAATTTCGGCAGTTGCTATAAAATTTTCATAACACTCTTAAAGAGTAGTTTTACTTTCCTGACTGCACTCTTGCAACATATTCAAGCGATACTCATGAAATATTTAAGGCACAAAAAAGTGTTAAAAATGTTTTTTTGAAGGCGCAAGAAGTAATTTTGTATTTAACACTAGGAAAATATAAAGATATGTCACCAACTATCTTTAAACACTAACAAATAGAAAGGTTGAAGCCATTTCAATAATTGTACTCTTGTACTTATGAAACTGTTGAAGACATTACTTCTATGTACTTTCCAACTGTAAAAATCACTATAGGTGCGATATTTCATATTTTCAACTCATCTAATGTCAGTATTCCGGATTGCTATCATTTTAAAATGGCATCGTTCTATAAAATAATTTAGTATCAATAGCAAGCATTCGTATTCCAGCTTCTATATTACCCCTATGAAGCTGTTAAGAAACACTACTATCTATCGGGATGTTTTAGCTAATGAACTTCTTTCATCGATTATAAAGGGTGAATTTCGAAAAATATTCGAACTAGTGGTTTGAGGGTATATATTTTCCTGTTTTCATCAAGAAAAATGAAAGCACTACGTCACGTGATAGAGTTCGAAGTATTTTATTTTTTCCAGTGACCGATAATACACGACATTATTTGGTATATAGTTTTTGGAACGCTAGTTCATAGGAGTGGAAATTGATTGGATTGGTTACTTTATTGGATATCTCATCGTGGTCCTCGATCGGATTAAAATAAAATGTTGGAACGAAGGTTAATACTGAATATAAACATCACGATGATCATCAATTCTCGTGTCTAGACGCTGTCACATTTACTTATTGTTACTATAAATTCAAATATATTCCAGCACAAAAACACGATTTGAATAAAGGAAATCTAATGATGTAATCAGCTATTCGGATTGGCAAGTTTGATATCCAACAGCACGTAACAGTATAATCAAAGGGTACTAATTCATTCATATAGCTCTCCAATTACGCAATTTTTTGTGGATCCAATAGGACAGGGATGATTTTATTATATTTTCCATCCCGAAAACGATTCTTATCAATGGGGACGGTTGAATTTGGAAAAAGTTGCGACTTTATGATAGATATTTCGTAGAGTTTTACAGCGATGTATCCCACTAGTCCTGTTCAAGCAACTAAAAGAATCAACATTTTCAATCGAAATGCGTGCACTTGTATTATTATTATCCTACTATCATATGTTCTGAACACTATACACAATAGTTCACCTGTGGTAGCTACCTAATATAGTATGGAGATGGATATTACATTCGACACTATCTACTCCATAAACAATGCAAAATACTTCATTATATAGAAGATAACTAGAGGTAAAAAATTCACCCAACAATAACAATACCATTGTCGAGTGAAAATAAAATGTGAAATAAAGTGTATAAATTCGTGGAAACTATATCGTAAAATGAAACGAACAAAATGAAATGGAAAAGAATTGAATATATGAGGTAAGTTTTCTATCAGACATTCCAGATCTCGTGATGTTGGGAAGGGGGGGAGGGAGGGAAATAAACAAACCGATTCGTTTTCAAATCAGTGTGCAATTCTTCAGCTTCCATTGTTTGAATGCACGATTAAGGAAAGAAAACCACTGAGTGAGTAGCATTTGTTCATTTAACAATCATCTGTAATAATTTGAATTTCCTTTTCTGACAATAAAAGTATATGAAATTTCAGTCGATAGAACTGAAGCTCTGCATGAAATTTTGTGTACATTTTTCATGAACCAAGATTCTCTATATTGATTCATTGTTTCTTTCTTTCTTCGATTTCCCATTACTCTATCACTTTTTCCTCCTTATTACTTCGCTTGTTACAATCAAAAGTAGAGGGGATTTTTCTCTTTTTCATTGTATCTGTAACACTTCTCTTTAGTATCAGTAGGATTTTTTTTTCCAAATTAACTTCCGTTAATTTTTTCACTGTTTTTCATTTCTATCTTTATTTTTCTCATATTTTCACTTATATTCTCCATCCTCTGCTTTATTCAATTTTATTTTACACTTATTCCTTATATCAATTCTTCGTAAAAATTTTCCATTATACCAATCATTGCTGCTATAGTTTTTTCGATGCGATATTCTGTTCCATTCAAAAAGGAAGACTTTTCACGATTTCACTACAGTATATCACATTACAAATGCGGAAAGTAACATTTTTCACACGATTGGAAAATGTTGTAACACCAGTGCGAAAAAGCACTTCATTACAAGTGATGCACACTATTTTTTCTACGACCACGTATTTTATTAAATAATATGTAAATATCAGATTGTGTATATTGAGGTGCCTCACTGATTATAAATTCTTCGTCAAGGTCTTTGTTTCAAAGCCTCCTCAACTTTTTAAATTTTCAAATAATGTGCACGCGCCCGGTTCTCTATTGGTAGTTTGTATCATAACTAACCACTGAAATAGTATTAAATTAACAGTTATAAGCTTTCGTTGCAGAATAGCAGAATTTTGTTCCAATGAAATGAAAATACAAGAAATATCATAATAACATTAATGTTAATCGACGTACGAGATATAAGTACATATATCTGATAACGTTAATTCAAATCTGAATAAACTCAGTTGGTGTATTAAGTGACATAACCTCAAGGTAATTTTCGGCATTAATCCTTTTTTTTTTTCTCTTTATTTTTTATAAATGATTAGTGTTTAGTCCGGTTCTCAAGTAAATGATATCAATTATTTATTCATGCAAATGGAAACAACTAACAAGAGTAACATTTTCTATCCACTAATTATTCGTAATATTTATTGTAAATGTACAATTTGATGCATTATGTAAATTTATAGCGGAAGCCAGCATATTGTTTGAAGATGGCTGATTTCCTGAAGAAGAAGGTAACTCGGGCAATACATTATCGAAAGAAATCGAATGTGCAGGCACAGGCATCAAATCGTCGCCGATCGATATAGACGTGGATGGTTCTAAAATGCACCCGGAAGACGATGTAGTGTTCAAATTGAGAATTTTGTTGGACATTCCTTTTTTTCGATAGGTGGAGTCTTCTAAATACCCCTCTGCAACTGAAGTCGATTTCCATCCTCCTAGGCGTTTGATATTAGTTATACCTACACCACAGCCAGCAAGTAAAGTGGCTGAGGAACGCCTGAAGCTGTGACCAGTGTAAAGGATTTTGAAGGCGCAGATATACTGCTATTTCAGAGGGTATCTTTCCTATGGTATTGATTCCTACACATTGCACAGTACATTTTCCACTTTTGTAATACAAGAATAAACGACGGTGATTTCTGTATACGTTCAAAAAATAACCATCATTTGCTTCTTCAGATATCACGAAGTATCTAGAGGAATGATTTTTGGAATCCTTGATATTAACAATTATCAGGTTTTCTTTGTCGTCTATGTCGTCAATGGTGAGTTTTGTCAGCTCTTCTCGTCTGCAAGCACCAGCTAATCCAAAAATTGCTACTAACTTATTTATGAGGTATATGTCATTGGGTGCTTCAGTCATAAATTTTGAAACGTCTTCTTGAGTGAAGATTTTGGCCTTTTTCGGTCGAAAACCGACATTCTGTCTTTTAATGAATGCAATTATTTCATAAAATTTGCTAGTATCCAAATTTTGCTTTACTTTGAATACACTCTTCAACATTGAATATTTTGCCCATAAAGTGTTCGGCTTCCATGTTTTAGACATTTCTAGAAAATAAGCCAAGAATACTTCTTTATTTGGTGTTTTCACTTTTTTATTGTTGCACCATTCAATAAAACTCGTGTATTGCTTCTCATACCTTTGTTTAGATTTCGTTGACAATAACTCTAAGTTCGCATCTGTAGCTTTTTGCACGATTTCTTGTGGAAGTTTTTCATCAGATGAATGATCCATTGTGGCAATTTCACTGAATCGAAAATTTTATATATGTAACGCTTTGTCTGTCACTCTGACAATTACAAACAAATTTGTGTATTGATCGGCATGACAACATAAATTGTTACCTACTCGTTATCAGATCAATCAAAGCCTATATATAGGGTGATTTTCATAACAATACATTTTTATATATCAATATTTGTTCATTTTTTCAATAAATAGTGCAAAATGATGGATGATTTTGAACAAACTCACTTAGTATTGCAACAAAAAAGCTTGAACTTTCATATTTTGTCACCCACCACTTATATTCTACGAAGATATCATATAAATGTTTTTCCCGCACTAGTCTGGGAAAAAATTTCCCGCACTAGTGTGGGAAAACTTTTCCCGCACTAGTGTGGGAAAATGACACTTTCCAAACTGAATTGCGTGCGGGTAGAGAGTGAATCACGCACGCTTGTAGGAAAAGGTCATTTTCCATGGGTGTAGAGTGTGCGATATGTGTTTCTTTCCTATGTTGTCGTAGGAAAAATATCTCTAGGAGAGTTTTAGTATGAGTGCTCCTCATTCAGAAATTAAATTCGTTTTATATCGACTTGTAGAAAGCAAAAAAACTGAACTGCTTCCATCACACCCCTTCATTAAACCAACTCAAATCATCCGCTGTGTAGCAGATCGATACGATCAAATTATTCTCCATAAATTGATAAGAAGTTCTCTACCGCAGTTTCTCCGGAGCTTACACTAAGACGAAAGAGATATATTGGGAAACCCACTAATCCGTGATGGGACATTTTACGTCGAAGATAAAAAACAAAAACCATTGGCGGTCTACCCCGACCGTATATCGAGGATTTAAGAGTTCGTCGATGAACATCGATATCGACGTCACATGTCAGTGACGTTTTTAAAGCTGCTTACGCCATATTTCCGTTTTTACGGCGTGTCTCGCCTTGTTTGTCGGACAGATATAAAAATGAAATGTCAGGAGTGGGATTGCTTCTGCTGGACCGGAGAATCTGGCGGAAGGATAAATGGAAATTGAGCTCCGAAATACTCGAACTGTCGATATTTGCTGCGTGAATGGCTGCGGAATATATTTACGGAAAAACAAATTATAAAACTACCGAAAGGTTCTCAATGTGTTTATAAAACAGCTATCAATGAAAAATTGGAATCGTTCCATTAAATATTAGTCTCTATCAATATTTTGAAAGGCCTTTCACAAACACGATAAAATAGTTTCATGAACATTTCGGCAATTGCTATAAAATCTCGCTAACACTCTTAAAAAGTAATTTTATAAAGACAAAAAAGTGTTATAAATGATTTCTTGAAAGGCGCAAGGAGTAATTTTGTATTGGACACTAGGAAAATATGTCACAAACTATCTTTAAACTCTAACAAATAGAAAGGTTGAAGCCATTTCAATAATTTTACTCTTCTACTTATGAAACTGTTGAAGAAATCCTACATTACTGAAATTTAAGCGTGCTACTCATTCATTAATGTTTTGGAAAAAATTAATAATTATAGAGAAATTCACTGTGTTGACTTATTAAATTTCTAGTCTCAAACTCGACTCAGTTTGTTCTGAGTAATATAATCTCATATGTACTTTTCAGCTGTGAATATCTCCATAGGTGAAATATTACAGATTTTCAACTCATCTGATGTCAGTATTCCAGATTGCTATCATTTCAAAATGGCGACGTTCTATACAATAATTTGGTATCAGTAGCAAGCATTTCAACGTATTCCAGTTTGTATATTACCCATTTAAAGCTGTTAAGAAACGAACGAAAAAGTTTTGGTGTAGTGGTTTGGGGGTATATATTTTCCTGTTTTCATCAAGAAAAAATGAAAGCACTAGGTCACGTGGGAGTTCGAAGTATTTTATTTTTTCCAATGGCCGATATTACACGACATTATTGGAACGCTAGTTGAATAAAACTGACAAATTATACTATTTCACCACCTCTAAAAATCAATCAATGTCAGATGGTCAATTTGATTTTATAACACCTATTTCATTGTTTAGAAATTGTAGTAAATATACCATACTATAAAATATTTGGGAAATTATCATCAAGGTGAAAATATGGTGATTAAAACAAAATTGTATCTGAAAGCATTCCAATGAAATAATTTCATATAAGTTACAGGAAGCAGTTATAAAATAAACTTGAAAGGGTTTTATAAAGATAACGAAAACCTCACAGAAAAGTGCTATAAAAGGGCTACGAAACAATTTACTATTGAATGAAAATATGTTTTATAAGATGGTTGTAAAAACATTTCTGTAAAAATTTCGTGACTATTTTGAAAAGGTTTCTGAATTTCATTTCATAAATTAATAAAACACTTTAATTGCCTACAACTGTATTGTGTTAACGGCATGTCTAATATAATCAATTAGCATTTTTGAAGTGATTTTGAGATACCAACAAAATATAACTGTTGCAGCACCATGAAATTATAAAACAATTTTGGTATTTGTAGCATAGGATATGTAGTATATATTTTTGCTTCTGGCTCGAGGGTCGCCCGAGGACATATACATAATTTTATACCCGTGGTATATATGTATATATATATATATATATATATATATATATATATATATATATATATATATAGGTATATATAATTATATATATATATATATATATATATATATATATATATATATATATATATATATGTGTTCGGATAGGTTTCCGCGGTCAGTTGTGTGTTGTTGTTGAGTTCGGGTTGAACCGCGTCTGGAATTTTGTTCTCGACGTTTCGGCTCCGATTTTGGAGCCATTTTCAAGAGGTGAATGTGACTTCACGCTGAGGTCTCAATCTGCCCACTCCTCAGGTGTTGTCACAGGGGGCAAGGGTTTGTGACTTGACGCCGGGGCCTCAATCTGCCTACTCCCCAGGTCTCGTCACGAGTTCTTTCTAAGGTCTCAATCTGCCTACTCCTTAGATCGAACTTAGATCCCCGGCGTCAAGTCAGGACCCTTGCCCTTGGACAACACCTGAGGAGTAGGCAGATTGAGACCTCAGCGTGAAGTCACATTCACCTCTTGAAAATGGCTCCAAAATCGGAGACGAAACGTCGAGAACAAAACTCCAGACGCGGTTCAACCCGAACTCAACAACAACATATATATATATATATATATATATATATATAGAAATACGGAATGTTGTTTGGGGATGCAGTCAAATTACTGGGCTGTTGTTTAAAGAATACTCTTTGTTATCTGGTCGAGCTTTCGAGAATGTTTATTCCCTTTATCAAGACATCTACAAAATTTGGGGCATCCCAATGCTCTGTTTTTCAGTTCACTACCATATTTTCAATCTCTAACACCTAAGCTTCTTAACGTGTTTAAGAGTGAGAATATCAAATTTGCTCAATACATAGTTACCACTACTAATAGTCTGTTTTCCAAAATTAAAACTCCTTTGAAAACGGTAGAGAAGTCGAATGTGGTATATGAAATTCCTTGTCATACATGTGGCAGGACATATATTGGACAGACCTCTAGAAATCTATCCGGACGCTTAACGTCACACAAAAGTGATTGTAACACTAAGAAAGCCACCTGTGCTCTTGCTGAACATGTAATTAACGCAAAACATACAATGAACTATGAGGAAGTGAAAGTTTTGTGTACTGAAGGCAATCTGCAGAAACGTTTGTTTAAAGAAATGTTCTTTATCAATAGGAGCACCAACAACATGAACAAAAAGACTGATCTTAACAACCTTAGTAACATTTATAACTATATTCTTAAATTGGAGCTGATTCCTCCAGTTCCCCAAAATAACAGGTAGAGTTATATATATATATATATATATATATATAAAGCGAAGGGTAGTCTTGACTGACTAGTTAAGGAGAAATACGGAATGTTGTTTGGGGATGCAGTCAAATTACTGGGCTGTTGTTTAAAGAATACTCTTTGTTATCTGGTCGAGCTTTCGAGAATGTTTATTCCCTTTATCAAGACATCTACAAAATTTTAATCATTATAAAACAGTTGTAAAACATTAAGAAAGTGTACTTACTAACGTGAGGTTATAGTAAGAAGTCAGACGTAAAATGAGACACAGAGAACTGATACTTTTCCTCATTCGAAAAAGAGTCACACATTGCATTCAACATTACATATATATGTATAAAAACTTATATTAATTAAATTTTTGGAAAATTAAAATTTCACCGGCACGTGCTCGGAGGTGGTTACCAAAGGAAAGGAAAAATTTGAAAATTGATAATTGACATTGACATATGAAAAGACATTTGAAGTTTTAAATTTTGAAAATTGACAGAGACAAGCCAGGCTTACCAAAAGGTACACCAACAAAACATGACCAAAATCATAAAACAAAGTGTAAAAATTGAATTAAGTGTAAAAATTGAAACTGAGTACAGTGCTGCCACTCTCTCCCAACTGACGTGAGTAGTTTTCGACAGCCCCAGCACTGCGCCCAAAAATTCAAGAACTCTACCTGTTATTTTGGGGAACTGGAGGAATCAGCTCCAATTTAAGAATATAGTTATAAATGTTACTAAGGTTGTTAAGATCAGTCTTTTTGTTCATGTTGTTGGTGCTCCTATTGATAAAGAACATTTCTTTAAACAAACGTTTCTGCAGATTGCCTTCAGTACACAAAACTTTCACTTCCTCATAGTTCATTGTATGTTTTGCGTTAATTACATGTTCAGCAAGAGCACAGGTGGCTTTCTTAGTGTTACAATCACTTTTGTGTGACGTTAAGCGTCCGGATAGATTTCTAGAGGTCTGTCCAATATATGTCCTGCCACATGTATGACAAGGAATTTCATATACCACATTCGACTTCTCTACCGTTTTCAAAGGAGTTTTAATTTTGGAAAACAGACTATTAGTAGTGGTAACTATGTATTGAGCAAATTTGATATTCTCACTCTTAAACACGTTAAGAAGCTTAGGTGTTAGAGATTGAAAATATGGTAGTGAACTGAAAAACAGAGCATTGGGATGCCCCAAATTTTGTAGATGTCTTGATAAAGGGAATAAACATTCTCGAAAGCTCGACCAGATAACAAAGAGTATTCTTTAAACAACAGCCCAGTAATTTGACTGCATCCCCAAACAACATTCCGTATTTCTATATATATATATATATATATATATATGTTGTTGTTGAGTTCGGGTTGAACCGCGTCTGGAGTTTTGTTCTCGACGTTTCGGCTCCGATTTTGGAGCCATTTTCAAGAGGTGAATGTGACTTCACGCTGAGGTCTCAATCTGCCTACTCCTCAGGTGTTGTCACAGGGGGCAAGGGTTTGTGACTTGACGCCGGGGAACTAAGTTCGATCTAAGGAGTAGGCAGATTGAGACCTTAGAAAGAACTCGTGACGACACCTGGGGAGTAGGCAGATTGAGACCCTTCGCTTTATATATATATATATATATATATATATATATATTAGGTTTTGGTAGGTTCTTGAATCCTGTTCGATTTAGTAGTTGATTGGTTCTTAGGATTTGGATTCTTTTGGGAAAATAATAAAGTCTTCTCTTTATTTGTATACAAAACGTTTCGCCCCTGGCCAGGGGCTTTTTCAATTGTTTATTCAAAAATTTTTTTTTCCATAGCTACATGGACGGTTTTCTGTAAGAGAATGTACATTTTATTTCTGTTTTTTTTTTTTTTTCTTTTATTTTTTCCTCTTTTTCATTTCCAAAAGCATAAATTTGTTGATTGTTAATAACCTTTGTACGTACCTTGCCTAACATTATTGATAATATATCTCACTGTGAAAATGGTTGGATGTGTTTCGGTATATTTATTTGAATCTGCATTTGTGTTTAGCTATATTATACTTTTTGATCATGTTTTCGATATTTCTATAAGTTTGTATTTCTTGTATGGTTAGTGAAGGAGCTTGAATAAACAATTGAAAAAGCCCCTGGGCAGGGGCGAAACGTTTTGTATACAAATAAAGAGAAGACTTTATTATTTTCCCAAAAGAATCCAAATCCCAAGAACCAATCAACTACTATATATATATATATATATATATATATATATATATATATATATATATATATATATATATATATATATATATATATATATATATATAAACTAGATTTGGAAGTTCTCAGGTATGCGGTCTGTTTACTAATAAAACTCATTTGTTCTTGATCTCGATATTTCGCTAATGTTTATTAGCTTCATCAGGAGAAAAGAATCATAGAATTAATATTCCTGGTGTGTTCATTGCCTGGGAAAGCTGAATCAAACTACCCATGCTCGCATAGTTACTGCCTCACTCAAACTAAAGTTTAAGTGACGTTAGATTCATATATATATATATATATATATATATATATATATATATATATATATATATATATATATATATATATATATATATA